>JAVYIG010003266.1:0-204399 GCA_035222895.1 Strongylocentrotus droebachiensis | reverse complement strand
GTGGTCGGCCAGTACGTAGTCTAGCAATTTAAATACTACCTTCCTTTTTTTTTCTTCTTCCCAGTTTGGCCCTGATGCGTGACAAAAATGGTTGCCATGCCTGACAGCGTTTTCAGACCCTCGATGCGTGACTGTCTCGCATAATGCATGACACTTGGTAGCTCTGCAGATGTAAAGATCAGTTATTCCCCCCCCCCCTTTGGCTTTGTATGAAAGGTGATTTAGATATTTAAAACGCTCCAATTGCTTACGTTACCTAGCGCACTCTGCACTCTGTGCCTATCTTTTACCATCAATTGCCTACTCACCCCTCCCACAACATGCCATTACTCTCAAATTGCAACTTCTTTGTGGCGTCTAACAACAAACAGCCGCTTTTTTCTAACCACCAAAGGAAGAAACAAAGAATAACAACGAGAAACAACGAGAAACACAGTGATAGAATGATAAAAACACTGAATTATATAAGAAAAGGGGATAGAAGGAAGAAACAAAGAATAATAAAAAACAAAGAATAACATAAGAATAGAAGGAAGAAACAAACAACATTAGGAAAGACAGAAAAAGAAAATGATAAAGAATAGATAATGAAAGACAAAAGAGAAGATGACAGATGGAAAACCAAAGAATAACATAAGGAATGGTAGGAAGAAAATGATAGAACGATAAAAACAAAGAATAACATAAATGAAGGTGATAGAATAATAAACAAAGAATAACATAAGGAAAGACAGAAAGAGAATGGGATAGAAGAAAGAAACAAAGAATAATATAAGGAAAGACAGAAAGAGAAAGTGATAGAATTTTTTTTTTTAAAGGATAAGATAAGAAAAGGTGATAGAAGGAAGAAGCCAAGAATAACATAAGGAAAGACAGAAAGAGGAAGTGATAGAATGATAAAAACAAAGAATAACATAAAAGAAGGTAAAAAAAGGAAGATACAAAGAATAACATAAGGAAAGACAGAAAGAAAAAATTATGAAGAATAGATAATGGAAAGATAGAAGAGAAGATGACAGATGAAAAACCAAAGAATAACAAGGATTGGTAGGGGAAAAAAATTATAGAACGATAAAAACAAAAAATAACATAAGAATAGAAGGAAGAAACAAAGAATAACACAAGGAAAGACAGAAAGAGAAAACAATAAAGTATAGATAATGAAAAGATAGAAGAGAAGATGAAAGATTGAAAAACGAAGAATAACATAAGAAAAACAGAGAGAGAAATTATAGAAGGAAAACAAAAAATAACGAAAGATTTAAAAAATAATAGAATACTAAACAAAGAATAACATAAAAAATGAAAGAAGGAGAAATTGAAAATCATCGTTAGAGGACGGGAACGGCGTCCTCGTCCACACAAACGAAAAAGCCCCTATTTATGTGGATTCTCGCAAGAGTACACGTACACAGGCGCGGATCCAGGGGGGGGGCCGAGCGGGCCTTGCCCCCCCCCCCCCCCCCCCCCGCAAAAAAAAAAAAGAGAGAAGAAAGGAAAAGAAGGGAAAGGGAAAGAGGAGAGAAGGGAAAGAAAGAAGAGGAAGAAAAAAAGAAAAGGGGGAAGAAGGAGATCGGGGGGCCGAAAAGGCCTTGCCTCCCAGGCTGTTGACCCCCCCCCCCTCCCCCCCCCCCCCCCCCAATCAAAAAAATAAGAGAGAAGGAAGGAAAGGGAAAGAAATGACATAATTTCCGAGATTTTTCCTCACTTTTTAGTAAATACGTTTGTATGTGTTTGTTGGAGAATGACAAATTACTAAATTTACAGCCAGGCAAGAAATATGATTCTTGAGATTCCTACATGTTAGGCCCGAGGTGGGGCGGGGATTGGAGCCTCGAGCTTCCTCCCCCCCCCCCCCCCCCCCCCACTTTTTTGAAAAAGTATATTAAAGAGAAATAAAATAGAATGAGAGCAAGAAAGAAAGAATAGTTAACTGCCAGTGTTAAAAATTAATGAGGCATCTAAATATGCTCATCTGACCGTGATTAAATGCCTAAAACCCCTAAGCTCCCGGGGGCTCTGCCCCTGGATTCCACCTAGGACCCTACGGCGGGCCCTTAGATGCTCATCTGACGGTAATTTAATGCCTAAAACCCCTGATTTGGAGGGGGGGGGGCTCCGCCCCCTGGAACCCACGCCAAATAGTGACCTGCCAGTGTCACAAAATAATAAGGTATAAACAAATTTAAAAAATGCTCATCTGACCTTAATTACACGCCTAAAACCTCTGAGCTTCCGGGGCCGGCTTCGCCGCCGCCCCAGACAAAATCGAGAACGGTACAGCGAATCGTCTTCTTTCTCTCATAATCTTATGAAACGTCAAGCTTCCGCGCTTTGCGCGGGAGGGGGGAATCTGAATTCAGACAAGGATTCAGAGGCGAGAACGGTAATACGAATCTTTAATGATTTAATGAAACGTAAAAGCTTCCGCGCTTCGCGCGAGATAGAAGGGGGGGGGGGGGGGGGGGACTAAATTCCGACGAGGATTATTTTCGAAAACGGTACAACAAATTGTCTTCTTTCTCTAATGATTTAATGAAAATTAAAAGCTTCCGCGCTTCACGCGGGAGGGGGGAACCTCAATTCAGGCGAGGATTAAGAGTCGAGAACTGTACAATGAATCGTCTTCCTTTTCTTATGATTCAATGAAACGTAAAAGCTTCCGCGCTTCGCGCGGGAGGGGGGGGGGAGAACTGAATTCAGACGTGGATTAAGAGTGGAGAACGGTACGACGAATCGCCTTCTTTCTCTCATAATCTTATGAAACGTCAAGCTTCCGCGCTTCGCGCGAGAGGGGTGAATCTGAATTCAGACAAGGATTCAGAGGCGAGAACGGTAATACGAATCTTTAATGATTTAATGAAACGTAAAAGCTTCCGCGCGGGATGGAGGGAGGGGGGGGGGGACTAAATTCCGACGAGGATTACGAGTCGAGAACTATACAACGAATCGCCTCGTTTCTCTAATGATTTAAAGAAACGTAAAAGCTTCCGCGCTTCGCGGGGGAGGGGGGAGAATCTAAATTCAGACGAGGATTATTTTTGAAAACGGTACAACGAATCGTCTTTTTTCTCTTATGATTTAAGGACAATTAAAAGCTTCCGCGCTTCGCGCGGGAGGGGGGAAAAACTAAATTCAGACGAGAATTATTTTTTTCGAGAACGGTACAACGAACCGTCTTCTTTCTCTAATAATTTAATGAAACGTCAAAGCTTCCGCGTTTCGCGGAGAAGGGAGGGGGAAACTCGCCCCTCCCTGCCCCGACTCCCCCCCCGCATTACGTCACTGTTGGTCACCATTACGTATCAATATTTGGCTCGCATAATTTCAAATTTGGGCCCCCCCCCCCTAAGAAATCCTGGATCCGCGCCTGCACGTACATGCAGTCAGGCACTTGATTAGGGAATGCCCTCTCTACCTCACCGCGAGGTCGCCGTTTATTACCAGCCTTACCACTACCCATCCAGGAGAGGTATCTCCCTCTGACACCTGATTTGATGTCTGCTGCCCTCACAGATCTCATCGTTCGAGAGAAGATGACCGTTTACATGTACCCCCATTCTGACATTGGCCTAGTCAATCTGCACTTACATGTATATCCAAGATCTATTTATGCTTTATTTCTGTATTTCATTCTTTTCAAGTTTTTTTTCTGAAGACTATATCCTTGACAGTGCTATACAGGTATGTATTGTTGGCCAATACCCTGTGCTTATGCACAGTTCTTCGCCAGCCAGGCGGAGGAATTCAATGGGAAGAAAAAAGAAGATGATGATAATCATTTTGCGCGGTGAAAGAAACCTGGACGTGTTGATTGACGACTTTTTAAAAAAAAATCACAAAATCTTTGTTTTCTGTCAAAATCCTTATGCTAATATAAGCCTGTTATTATGTAGTGAATTGAAAATCTCAAGAATCTTTATTTAATCTGTTTTATGTATATAATGTAGATATTTCTGAATATTGTTTTCAGGTATTGCCTATGGCATCCCCGCTTTCCAGAGAACTAAACTTCTGTCGAATGAGTAGGATATCTTACACCATGGATGGATTCTGCCTTTTCTATCTGCTCCTGCTCCTCTTGATGAGATCTGGTGACGTTGAAACCAATCCAGGTCCTGACACTGCAGAAAGGTATGGATATACCGACTTACTTTGTTTCATTGGGTCGTCGCCTTCGTTCGGGTGGTTGTGTTACACAACCTTTCGTGAAACAAAAGATCATGTAAAGATGCACGTTCAGGATGCAATCATGCGTCGCTTTCGTAGGTTTGTCGTCGGGTTTTCACAAAGTGTCGGGTAAATTAGACCAGACCATTTGTAGATGAGAGGGGTTTATTTCACAAACAAAAGCCTCCGACATTTTGTGAAAAAAGGCGGCAGGTTTTCACTAAAGGTCCACCGCAACCCTACATGATGACCCAATGATTCAAAGTAAGCCGATTACATAGACTATGCTTGATATAGATAATAATTATGATGATGATGGAGATGACGATAATGATTCTGATGATGATGATAATGATAATAACAATAATTATATAATATTGGATGGTTTTGAGTGTGATAAAAGAATATATTGTCTAAGCTAGAGCAATATATTCTTGTATCACTCGAAAACATAGCCATACAATATTATCTGTATTAGGCTGACTATTGAAATAACAAAATTTGACATACCTCTGTAAATGTTTTTTATGCCTCCGCCACCGAAGGTGGTGCCGGAGGCATCATGTTTTCGGGTTGTCCGTCCGTACGTCCGTCCCGTTTGACCGTTATCACAATATCTCAAGAACCATTTAAGATTTAAACTTAAGACTCGGGAATAGTATTTTTCACCATAGGAAGACGATCTGATTAGATTTTGGAGTACGTAGGTCAAAGGTCACAGGTCACAGAGGTCAACTTATGAAATTCCTTGTATTGAGTTTGTTAGCGCGATATCTCAAGAACCATTTGAGATTTAAACTTCAAACTTAAGGATAGTATGTATCACCATAGGAAGACGATCTGATTAGATTTTGGAGCACGTATGTCAAAGGTCAAGGGTCACAGAGGTCAACTTATGAAATTCCATACATTGAGATTGTTATCATGATATCTCAAGAACCACTGGAGATTTAAACTTCAAACTTAGTGATAGTGTGTATCACTATAGGAAAACAATCTGATTACATTTTGGAGCACGTAGGTCAAAGGTCAAGGGTCATAGAGGTCAACTTATGAAATTCCATACATTGAGATTGTTATCATGATATCTCAAGAACCACTGGAGATGTAAAAACTTCAAACTTAAGGATAGTGTGTATCACCATAGGAAGACGATCTGATTAGATTTTGGGGTCACGAGGTCAAAGGTCAAAGGTCACAGGGCTCATTATGTATGCAAAAACAGCTTGTGATCGCGTTATCTGAAGAACCGATTGATGGATTCCTGCCAAACTTTGGTCATGTATGTATCTTGCAAAGCCAATGAACTGATTAGATTTTGGGGTCACGAGGTCAAAGGTCACAGCGCACATTGTGTATGCAAAAACAGCTCGTGATCGCCTTATCTCAAGAACCGATTGATGGATTCCTGCCAAACTTAGGTCATGTATGTTACTTGCAGAGCTGATGAACTGATTAGATTTTGGGGTCATGAGGTAAAGGTCAAGGTCATGCGGCTCATTATGTATGCAAAAATAGCTTGTGATCGTATTATCATTAGAACAGATTGATGGATTCCTGCCAAACTTAGATCATTTATGTATCTTGCAGAGCCAATGAATGGTTCATAAGATCAAAGGTCATGGGCTCATTATGTATGCAAAAATAGCTTGTGGACGCATTCTCATTAGAACTGACAGATGGATTACTATTTAACTCAGGAAATCTTGCAGAGCCAATGAACTGAGTAGATTTTAGGGTCATGAGGTCAAAGATCAAAGGGTCATATATGTATATGAGAAATTGCTTGTAATCACGATATTCTGAGAACATGTTAATGGATTACAATTGAACTTGAATTTGAAAAATTTCTTCCGTTTCGGTTTGTAAAATTGCTCTATGACGGAGGCATCATTTTCGACTGCGCGCAGTCGAATTCCATCTAGTTTATTTTTGTATTCTCTTCTCTCACAAAGAAAATTATACATAATTTATACAATTTTTATACAAAATTACAAATAACCTTCACATAAATAAATTTGCAAGTGAACTTTAACATTTTAACACAAGGTTACAAAAACATCTTCATATATATTTGCAAATGAAGTTTAAATATTTACAGAAGAAAAATATTCATATACCGGTAAACAAAATTAAAGTTTCACATTTTAAACAAATCGCAAATAATTTTTTTACAATTTTTTACAATTTAAATTCCAATAATTTCTTTTCGTCTCAACAATAATTTTTCAAAATTTTCTTCAGAGAGAAAAAAAAAGAAGAAGGTAGATGATAAGAGAAGAAAAAGGCTTTGTTTTCGTGTGATATCGATAGTTAAAGTTCCCGGATAACTGAGCAATACGAAAACTATATTGGTTAGTCATCCGGGGGGGGGGGGGGGGGGTAGTGAGCACATTTTTTTTGGGGGGCCCTCAAAAATTTGAAAATTTACGCCCCCCCCCCCCCCCTTGAGCGCCAGGGGGGGCCCAACTCCCCAAAAAGGTAAAATTCACGTGTTTTTACACATTTTTTTTCCTGGGGGGGGGGGGGCCTGGATCTGCCACTGCTCTGCGTTGCCATTGACTTATTTTTATAACTATAAAAATTATTATTATAACTATCACCATCATTATTGTATTTACTGCCAGACTCTGCTTTTTTGGGAATGATTACCCTTACCAGAACAATAACGCCCTCACCTGCAACTTGGGGCAATTTGTTTCAAATGTTCTGATATCCCCAGGCTGTTATATTGCATGCTCGAGCACATAATACAAATTGTTAAGTGTCACGTGATAGCTTCTCAGCTATTGCTCTCTAACTAATATCCTATCCTTCCCAATTGATTCATTTTATATTTTACAGTACTGTCAGTGAAAAGGAGTTTCTGAAGCTGGCCAAGGCTATCCCTCCATCTCACTACCAGGCTGTAGGGATATCTCTAGAGATCCCCTTAGCTGAGCTACAGGCAATCCTGATTCAGCAGTTGAATAACTATACCAATGCATTTTTGCAAGTATTCATGAAATGGAATGACAAGCAGCAACCTATACACTCAAACAGACGACAGCTTTTGGCAGACGCACTTCGAGAGATTGACTTGGGTGGCTTATCGGACAGATTACTCAATGAACCTCTTACTCCCAACAGCACAGGTAAACAGATACTAATTCTTTCTACACCAGAAGACATATAGAAACTGTGCATAAAAATGATAAAACTTAAGTAAGTTTTTAACATTGAGATAGTGAGTGCTCTGTATTCTATACATTTGCCACAATTGACAGAAGTGTCAAATTTTAACATGCCCCATATGCATGTTTTATAATTTACTAATTTAACTTTGTTAATCCTAGATATTTTCTGGACACCAATATAGTTCAAGTACTTTTAGTGACAGCAGAATTCAATGTTTGCCAGCTTTCTTTGTTCTACAAACAAATTATATTCTTTTGCGTCATCCCATTATGATAACTGTAATTATGCATCCACCCACCAAAGGTGGTGCCGGATAAAATATGTTTTGGGGTGTCTGTCCATCCGTCCTACATCAATTTTTGACATTGCGATATCCGATCTTAAGAACCACTTGAGGTATGAACTTCAAACTTGTTGATAGTATTTATCACCATAGGAAGATAATGTTGATTAGATTTGGGTGTTAGTGGGTCATAGAGGAAATTACAGGTTATAGCCTCATGATATGTCAAGAATCACTTGAGGTATGAACTCCAAATTGGTGTTATCATGCATCACCAAAGTGAGATAGAGTGATTAGATTTTGGGATAAGTAGGTCAAAGGCCAAAGGCCATGAGGGTCAAATTTAATTACTTTTTAGGGTTTTAGCCCCATTATTGCAATGTCTCTAGAACGGTTTGACCCATGAATTTCAAATTTGGTGTTGGTATGCACCACCACATTGAAACATATGTTGGGATAAGATTATCACCATATCAATAACTACTTTAAGCTACTTTAGCTGGGAAAAAATATTTAAAAAACTACATATGGTTTGCGTCACCAAAGGGAGTCAAGTGATCAGATGTTAGATTGTAAGGTCAAAGGTCAAAGGTTGTAAAGATCAATCAACATGTATACCGGTATATAGGATTTTTGTTCTCATTATGATATTTAAAGATTCAAGCCCTGATTTTAACTGAACTTAGGTGGAGGCATACTGGAGATGCAGTCATATTTGTTTTGTTTTTTTCTTCAAAATAAGATGTATGATTGTAAGGGAAACTCTGCATTGCTGAAATGTCCTAGGAAAATTAATTCCAGTGATGTTCATCTACAAGTACATGTATATACATATTACTCAGATTTTAAATGCCCTTAAATTTGAATGAAGTCATATAAATTCAGACAAACATGTAGGACTTTGTGTCTTTGACAACATGCACCTAGTCATATGTCACGCTATTAGCCTCAGGCCTTTACAATCCTTTTAGATGTATCAAACTATGTTTACGTGTAATCATGTGAATATGGATTTTGTATTTTTAGGAGGGCCATCAAGACTGCTCCAATCACAGACCAAACCTCCTTTAGCTGAATCTCAGACCAACCTACTTTCTCCTGAACTAGTTGAGCGGTGTGCAAATGATTTCAAGTTCAAGTATAGGTCAACTCTCTGTAAGATCAGATCTGATCCTCTCAATCCTGCTTCCACTGTCCAGTTTAAAGACTTGTATACTAATCTCGTCTTACTAGAAGAACATGGAACAGAGAAGCGAGTGCTAGATTACAATAATATGCTTGATCTCAAAGTCAATGGAGAGTTCCCCAAGCGGATCATGGTTCAGGGAGAGGCAGGGGCTGGAAAAACTACATTCTGTGCTAAGATTGCCTGGGACTGGATTGAAGCAAGGCATTTCAGTCACTTTGTGTGGGTCTTGATTGTTCCTCTACGTGAATTTAAGCAACACACTATTGGCGAGATTGCAAAGTCTTATCTGGCCAAAAACAATCCAGCAACGGTTTCTCAGATTACTGAGTATATCCGGTCAAATCCTGACAAGGTATTCATCGCATTCGATGGGCTAGACGAAGTCAGTGGCAAAATCATGAAGACAAAATCTTGCGAATCACAGTCTACTGATCAAATGCAACTTCAGCCATCACAGCCAAGTGTCACCTCCTCAGAGGCGTGTGGAAGCTCATCTGATGAAATTGGACTCGTAGAGATTCTTTGTTCCGATCAACTTGCCTCTTGCCCAGTCTTGGTGACCACTCGCCCATGGAGAGCAGTAGAGATTAGATCAGATGGTGATCTAATGAAGCTCTACACATTCATTCGTGTTGAGGGTTTCAACAGAGAGAATCTGTCAATTTACATTCACAAATACTTTCCAAATAATGATGATAAAGCAAATCAGCTCATTCAGTTCACCAGTGAGAATGATGTTATATCTGAAAACATGGCCCACTATCCTATATATGTAGCCATGTTGTGTCTTATGTGGAAAGAACTTGATGAACAAAAACTAAAGGAAATGAAATCACTGAAATCTTTTTCTCAGATATTCAAAGAAATGATTGCCTTTCTAAAAGAACATTATGCTCAGAAAATGGTGAAGAAAGTAGGCAGCCCCTCACTTCTTTCCTATTTGAACAAAATTGATGAGCTCCTTGGACCAATTGCTAAGCAGGCCCTCAATGGTCTGCTAGAAAATACCTTGACTTTCGGTGAAGATGACTTCCAAATATGCCCAGAATCCAAGGAAACTGCCTGTCGGGTTGGGATTTTGTCTCAGGAGGACAGAATTACCACTAGCATGGACATACCTAAGAGGAATTCTCATGTACAATTGCCAGTCTTCTTCCCTCACAAACTGTTTCAGGAGTACATGGCTGGAGTCCATCTTGCTTCCTTGTATGAATCAGATCGTAATGAATTCAATAGGGTGATTGAGCAAGTAGTGCTGCCAAGGAAGGAGGAGTTTAGGTATCTCCTGTACTTCACTGTGTCACAAAACAAAAGTATTGCAACCCATGTACTGAACTCGATGCTTCAGGGACTACTAAAGAATTTATTTGACCTACCGGTAGATAAACATGTAAGTGAAGTGTTACCTTTCATTGTTGATGTAGCCTTTGAGAGTCAGGACCAAGATGTAGCAGCCATGGTGAAGAACAGGGTTTCATCAAATGCAATTACATTGACCATATCCACTCGTATGACAGCACATACTGTAGCTGGTTATGCTTTCATTGGACCACATCTGGTAAGTTTAATCACAGTTTGATAAACAATACTAGTTCATCCATTTTTGTACAAGTTCTTACTTTTATATCTTTTGCAGTTTTCTTATAGTACAAAAGTATATTAATGAAAGGGTGCATCTTAACTAGCACATATGCTATTATGTAGCCCCTTTTACCAACCAATTTTCTCTTCTTGGATATCATAATTTTCTATTCTTTAAATCAAGAACTTTCTCTTCTTCTGTTGGTAAATAAATCAAATCAAAGAGGTTTGAATAGAATAATTTGAAACTATAACGGTATTTCTTTGAGCAGATAAATACCGGTAAAGCAATTTGATGATCCAATGTACACAACATGCAACAAGGCACACATCATTACACCCGTATGGTTTCCATATCATGTACTTTGGCCTATATGGCCTTGCATGCTAACATACTAATACATGAGGCATATAGTGCGATACATTGTAATGCAGGATATAAAATGCAGGGGGATCAACATTTTAATTTGCAAGACTAGAATTTTGCTCCGTATCCACCCTTTTAATTTAGTGATCGTATTCCCATTAACATTTATACATGTAAATGATTAAGGTATAAGGCACCAAATGGTGTGAACTGATAATCTGCTTTAACACCTGTTTTTAGACTCGTACTTTCCTTTTATTTCTTTTAAGGATTCTCTTCTTGGTACATGGTAAACTAAGATGAGATATTCCTACTGTTGCAAAAATAGGAATTTGATATGAAATGTCATGGCAATAGTTTTTTGGCCTGTACCCTTATTTATTTCCTTTTCTCTCTTACACTCTGTAGTTCTAGCAGCACATCTAGGGCAATCGCTCATGTAGGTTACATATGTATGCCAAGTGAACATCTATATTCTGCATCCCATCAGTAATCACTTTGTCATTTTATGCAGGTTACACTCCGTATTGAGAGAAGTTGTGGACCTACTATGTCACTTGATGTGGCAGAGATAATATGCTCCATGCCATCCTTGAAGGTAGCTTTTCTACAAAGTGAATGCCATCATTGTTTTTTTGAAACACTTGCAAGGAAAGGAAAAGAATCAAAGGTGAGCGGTTCATCCACAATTGTGATGTATGTGTGAGTGTTAGATTTAGTTTCATTCCATTACCATCTCTTCCCTACTCTAATGTACATTTTACTTTTCTTTAATTCCCTTAAATGTCTTATATATATGCTGGTTCTTTTGACAGAAGAATATAATAATGGTCTTTCCTCACGGCCGCAGCAGTGTTAATAAAAGCCTTTATTGTGTGAATACTATAACCGTGGAAGATCACAACGTACTTAAAGTGGAAATTCAAAGAAAATCACAAATATGTCAACTAATGTATCACTAGAAACTGGTAAGGTAACAGATGGCCATCATACAACTTTTAGGTCAACTACATATCGGGTGATTTATAAAAATAGAAATACAACCACCTCCATAGCATCTGGGATATACAAGAGATTCGCCAGAAAAATAACGATATCTTAATGACGTCAAAAAATGGACCAATACTGCCCAAGCAGAAGACATCCCATAAAGAATGAACATAATTGCAAAGTTATTATTTCTCAAATTATAATGAGTTTAGTGTATATAAATGTGATGGCATTTCAAACCATTCAAAAGGGGATATGAAACCGATTCTGATAACTAAAATCTTTTGTTTGTAAATACACAGGATAGGGGTTAATCAACAATCAAAGAAACCAGACTTTCAATTTGGAAAGCCCCTGGAATGATATTAAGGACTGCAATTGTTCCCTCTCGAAACGGCCAAAATACCGCGGTGTGTGCTGCTGAATATACAATATACAATGGCGTCTTATTGTATTGCTGTATGCTGGTGGGGTACTTTGAATTCAGCAGCTTTACGCCGCATCATATTCTTGTGTGCGCTCTAACTGCGACATTCCTTGACAGATTTCTTTCAAATTTGGTATGGAGGTGTATTGTGGTATAATTTCAACACCTAGGTATATCTTTTGGTGATGCTGCCCCAAGTGTTCCTTCTTATATAGGTTAAAAGGCCATATTTTTGTGGATGGTTTGTGTGCGCTCTATAGGCCACATTTCTTAAGGGATTTCGTTTAAATTTTGAACGAAGGTATATCTTGGTATAATCTACAAGCCTATAGATTTTGGTGATGCTGCCTTAAGTGTTCCGTCTTTTATAGGGTCAAAGGTCGTATTCTGATAGGTGACTTGTGTGCACTCTAGTGTGCAGTCTAACTGCATCATTCCTTGACAGATTTCTTTCAAATTTTGTATGGAGGTGTATCTTGGAATAATCTACACACCTATATCTTTTGGTGATGCTGCCCCCAGTGTTCGGTCTTACATAGGTTAAAAGGCCATATTTTTTGGGATGGCTTGTGTGTGCTCTATAGGCCACATTTTTCAAGGAATTTTGTACAAATTTTCAACAAAGGTGCAGGTATCTTGGTATAATCTACAAGCTTATAGATTTTAGTGATGCTGCCTCCAGTGTTCCGTCTTTTATAGGGTCAAAGGTCATATTTTGATAGATTTCTTTGTGCCACTCTAGTTTGCGGTCTAACTGCATCATTCCTTAACGGATTTCGTAAATTTTGTGTATGGAGGCATATCTTGGTATACCGGTAATCTACACGCCTACAACTTTTGGTGATGCTGCCCCCAGTGTTCTGTCTTCTATAGGGTCAAAAGGTCATATTTGGTGGGTGTCTAGTGTGCGCTCTGCAGGTCATATTTCATAACAGATTTCTTTCAAATTTTGTATAGAGAATTATAAAATGTATCTTGGTACAATCTACACTTTTGGACGATGCTGCCCTAAATGTTCCGTCTTTTGCATGGTCAAAGGTCATATATGTCTCTTATGTGCTCTAACTGCCACATTTCTAGACGGATTTCTTTCAAATGTACGTTGTATGGATAATGGAGGTGTGTCTTTTTAGGGTTTGGTGATGCTGCCACACGTGTTCCGTCTGTTAAAGGGTCAAAGGTCATATTTTGGTAGCTGTCTTTTGTGCGCTGTAACTGCCACATTTCTTGACAGATTTCTTTCAAATTTTCTACAGAGATGCATTATACTCTAATCTACACACATATTGTTTTGGTGATGCTGCTCCTAGTATTGACAACAGTCCGAGCCACTAGTGGCAATCTCTACGTTATCCTTTTGTTTCAGGGAAGGGAGAGGGGATCTTTATCCCTCCTTCGAACATAAGGATGAGACAAAATCGCTGCCACTGCCGGGGGATACATTCGCATTGCGCGGCAATAAAGATTGCGATATTTTTAGTTCCAAATTCCATCACTTTCTTTAAATTCCATGTTGGTGTTTCTTTAACACTCATCTTTTGTTGTGGAAACCATGCAGTTGAATTAATATTTCCATGCTGGTGTTTTGTTAGAATTTTTGAAGTGCCCTCCTAAGATTCTGACTTGATGTTTGGTTGTGCAATGTTGGAAATCAATGTGATGGTTATTTTACCTGACTGCTAAGAAAGCATTAATGCTTGTAAGTAAGCAGCCAGACGGCCGACGGCTTTAGGTCCTCTCCGAGGGACCAGGGAGTGAGGATTAATGCCTTACCACAGGGCACTAGCACATTGCCTTGGTTTCGAACCCGGTACACCGGATTACGAGACCACTGCTCTACCGACTGAGCTATCACGCCTCCTCGAAACATCAGGTGCCTTCTGTCAACTGACAATTGAACACAGATTTATTTAACGATCTCCAGTAAACCATTACTGATACGTACTTATATTGAAATTAATACACTGTACACCATCCTGTCCATTTTTATATTATTAGCTCCAATCAGGCAATGTGATTATAGCCTTGCAATAGAGGCATCGGGTATCTACTTGCTCATTTACTCTGTGTGAAACATGCCATGTCTATTGGGAGTCAAGGGATTGACCCCTGCCACATTTCTAAAGTCTGAACATGGATGTTACTAGCTAGTATAATCTATATAAACTACTATAAAGGTCTAAAGTATAGGGGCATCTGGATAAGTGTATGTTTTGTTTTGTTTCACCTTTGATTAACTGCACCATTTTTCTGCATTTCATTTTTAATAACTATCTGCATGCATGACAATGCAACCAATTTCCCCAGGAAGGGTCTACTTTCAGTTCACACCCAAGTTCTTTTCCTTGATTATCAGATAAAGGGAGCCACCCTGTTCCACACCTGAGCAACAGAGGGTTTTTTTTCCTTAAAAAAAATTAAAAGAAACCCTTGTATCATATACCAGCAGGTTTGTCAGGATGGTTCCGAATGAGAGAGGACAGGATTTGGTAACCTGGCATGATATCGTAATAATAATATAGTATTAATAAATATAGGGACACACAAACAAATTGTTATAAAAGAGAGAGGTGAATTAATTTTTTAAAATTTAAGTCATACCAAAATAAAAAAATAGTTGGTGATAATAGTCAAATTTGACTCATCACCATATAACGCTGAACTCAACAACAACAACAACAACACCAACATGGTCTAAACAATATGTTATGTGCACTACCCACAGGCTTGGGAATGCCTTGATCGATCCTTACATATGATTGTATACATTGTAAACATTTGACTGGGGCTAAACGACAAATGAATCAGGAGTTGCAGGATTGTTTAATACTGCAGACATTGTTTCTCTGTTTTAATTTTGGTTTATCATATAATCATAAAAGACAAAATAGATAGATATCATAGATTGCCGCTATTACTTTCTGTACTATTACAGCAAGGATTAGCCAGTCAGCCTCTGTGTGCGTGTGTGTGTGTGTGTGGGGGGGGGGGGGGTGTTTGCAACTTTGCATGCATAAATTTGATGGGGGTTAGGGGGTTCATGATGTTTTCAGTGATTCAGCTTTTTTATGCCTCCGTTACGAAGTATCCAGAGGCATTATGTTTTCGGGTGTTATCTCAAGAACCGACTGATGGATTCCTGCCAAACTTTGATCATGTATGTAATTTGCAGAGCCAATGAACTGATTAGATTTTGGGGTCACGGAGTCAAAGGTCAAAGGTCACATGGCTCATTATGTATGCAAAAATAGCTCGTGATCACGTTATCTCAAGAATTGAGTGATGGATTCCTGCCCTACTTAGGTCCTGTGTGTAACTTGCAGAGCTAATGAACTGATTAGATTTGGGGGGGGTCAAAGGTCACATGGCTCATGGCTCATTATGTATGCAAAAATAGCTTGTGATCGCGTTATCTCGAGAACTGATTGATGGATTCCTGCCCTACTTAGGTCATGTATGTATCTTGTAGATCCAATTAATTGATTAGATTTTGGGGTCACGAGGTCATAGGTCAAAGGTCACAGGGCTCATTATGTATGCAAAAATAGCTTGTGATCACATCATTAGAACAGATGGACAGATTACCATGAAACTCAGGAAAAGTATGTATCTTGCTGAGGCAATGTACTGAATAGATTTTGGGGTCATGAGGTCAAGTTCAAAGGTCATGGGGCTCATTATGTTTGCAAAAATAGCTTGTGATCACATTATCATTAGAACCGATGGATGGATTACCATCAAACTCAAGATATGTATGTTTCTTGCAGAGCCAATGAACTGAGTAGATGTTTGGGTCATGAGGTCAAAGATCAAAGGGTCATACAGTATTTCAGAAATAGCTTGTAATCACAATATTCTGAGAACCTGTCAAAGGATTACAATCGAACTTGAATTTGAAAAATTGCTTCTGTTTTGGTTTGTAAAATTGCTCTACGACGGAGGCATCATTTTTGACTGCAGTCAAAGTTCCATCTAGTTTCTTCTAAATATGTTTTTAAAGTTACATAACCTTGCCATTTCCTTGTACTTCTCAATTTCGGCTGGCGTACTCTGGGACCTGCTTATTTTGGGGGCTCTGCGAGCATAAGACCATGTTCCATGTTTTGAGCATGCGCAGATCCTTGAAACACGTTGGTCTCTTTGCCGATCATCCGGGATCGAGAGGTTCATCCTTCCCAGGGGCCCCACTCACAAGCATAGCTTTTTTGGGTCCTAATATGGATCATGTTTGTTCGTCATGATTGCTATGTCTGGTGTTCTTTATTTTGTATAAACTGAACTGAACTGAGCTGAAGTAAGTTGACCTTATTCAGATTATTTCCAAGTAAAACTAATAAGGACAGATCAGAGACACATTTTAAGTCTTTAATATATACTTAGAATTCTGCATGCATTTCAGCTAAAATTTCATTTGAAGATGAATTTATGAGTTATGTACATGTATCTCAAGATTAATCGGATGTTGAAGAGATAATCAACATCACTATGTGTAATAGGTGGACAAGTACCCCCTTGGCAATCGCCCCCCCCCCCCCTGGCAAATTGCCAACAGAAAAATCCCGCCCCCCCCCCCCCCCAGGACAATTACCCCATGGAAAAAATATGCTTTTATTAGAACCAATTTATTATCAGGGTGGACTTCTCCTTTAATGAACAGGGGGGGGGGGGGGGTAATTGTCCTTCAGGGGTAGCTCTTAGGGGGGTAATTTTCCGGGGGATGAATGTCCAGGGGGTAATTGTCCTGCGGTAATAGGTCAGTTTGGTTTGAATCTGGTTGGTTAGACCGATATATTAAGGTTATATCACTTGACTAAATTACATCACATCAATCACATTTGATTTTTTTTCTTCAACTTAAGTAGTCATGAGCATTTCCCTTTTGTTTGTAGAAACAAGACCCCTTTATCACACACTTCCTGGACCAATCCACACTAGATAAGTAAGATAGGTCCTAATGTAAGTGTGACAACCACCCCGAGAACAATTACCCCCCCCCCCCCCTGAAAATTACCCCCTAGGACAATTTCCCCTGGGTGACAATTAACCCCTCCCCCAGAGGACAATTACCCCCCAAAAAATTCATCTTTTATTAAAACCAACTTTTAATCAGGGTGGACCCCCCTTTAATGAACAGGGGGTAATTTTCCAGGGGGGAGTAATTGTTCTTGGGGTGGTTCAGGTTGTCTTTGGTTGTCCTGGGGAATAATTTTCCACGGGGGGTTATTGTCCATGGGAGGTAATTGTCCTAGGGAGTAATTTTCCGGGGGTAATTGTCCATAGGGGGGGGGGGAGGGGGGATAAATTTCCGAGTGGTAATTGTCCTTGGGGGAGGAGGAGAGTAGTTTTTCGGGGGGTGTTTTTTCCAGGGGGACAATTGTCCTGATACGATGTGCCAGGCAATGATCAGGAATTTATATTTTCTCAAAAGAAAAATATTTACCAATTTCTGTGCCCTTGACTTATTCTCTTTCTTCTTTCTTCCTTAAATATTTTTTAATGTATTACTCTTGTTTTCTCTATCTCTCTTTTTTTACATATTTTCATATAAATTTCTTTTTTATTGCCTTCATCTTAGGAGATGTATCTATTTTGTTTTTCTCTTTCTTATCTTATATATTTTTTAATGTATTTCTCTTGTTTCTCTATCTCTCTTGCCTTATGTATTTCTTTATTTTTCCATTCTTTCTCTTTATGTCTTTCCTTTTTCTTTTCCTTCTTTTTCTTTTCTCTTAACTAATATATTTCTTAGTTTTCCCTACTATTCCTTTTGTATTTATTTATTTTTCTTTGTTTCATTTCCTTATGTATTTATATGAATTTCTTTTCTTTTGAGCTTTCTTGTATTTTTTCATTTTTTATAAATAATAATGAGCATGCGATATTGAGTGTTGCTCATAAATTCTGTGACAATGTCATTTATTCTTAACAGACAAAGTGTATATCTTCTCAAAACTTTAATGATCAATTTCTACCGAGCATATCACAGTGAAAATTAAACCAAAATTAATCTTTACAAACTGTATTTAGGCTTCAGGAAAATGGGGTATTGAATCGAAAGGATGATTTTGTTTTTCTTCAATTGTCTTCAACATTGGTCAGTTTAACAAACTTATTCCAACTTAATGGCAATAGGGTATAAAATTACGCTATAGAATTTAAACTGAATGCATACTGTAAGGTTGTTCGCTTGTTTTATTCTGTACAACGCAAGTGAATGACTTTGTTTGGGAAGGTTGTACTCAATTTTTTTCAGATCATAGTAACCAATGTCTGGACATGAGACTTTCTTCTCCTTGAACAAAAATGACTTAGCGTTGGTTGATTCTTCTTGTTCAAAGTTTGTTTTTCATTAAATTTTCCATTTTATTCGTTTCTTGTTAAAGTTACTTAAGCATGATTCTTTGCAGAAATCATTAACAAAAATATAATTTGGTAATATTTACCTCTCAGCCGGCACGTGACCTTGTCTATCCATTGGGAGGAATTCCTGGTTTTGAGGCATACTTGTTTACCCAGACCCGTATTAGGATATGGACTAAAATATTTCTAAACTACCTAAATTGTGGAAGCAAGCATTAATTGATATGTATTATTAGTACCTAGTACATTTAATATTAATAAATTCGAGTTTTTGGTTTAACCATTCGTTACAAAGAGAGAGGGAAATTACAAGCTGGTGCATCCAGTCAGTGGTCCGGTCTTCCAAGCCACGCCTCCCCCCCCCCCCCCCCCCCCGAGAGTCAAAGTATGCTAAAATAAAGATTGTTTCTAGTCATCTTGCTTTGAATTTAAGATATTAGTAAGATCATATTAAGTCATTTTGTCTGGCCTGTTTATAGTGTCAATGAGGAGTTATATTCTACATTGAATTAAGCAAAGGCATCATCCATACAGGTATGTGTGTCCTCATGTAAATATCATGGAGGGTCATTGATCAACAGAAACAGCAGTAATAGTTATATGGTGCACATGTGTATACGTTTTTTTCTTCCAAAAACCCTATTTTAAAGGCCCTTCTCTTGATATATAATAACAGTCATGAAACATGGAATAATAACAAACTACACATGTACTGATTCAGTTGAAATTTAAGTGTGCATAATATTGACATTGTTTTAATCAATAATCAATATTCAACCTTTTCCAAAATTGATTGATAGTGAAAACTGTTTGATTCATTTTTTTTTAAGAGCCAATTTTAATAAACGCTTGCATTTACCAAACTGATATTACATGATATCTAGAATACCTTTCATACATTAATAGCAAATGTGTATTTATGGGAATGATTAATTTCAGTGTAAGGAGTAGGACTTTTAAATGTAAACAGGTTAATCATCCTCTCCATAGAAACTTAAGTGTGTTCTTTTGCTCAATAGACCAGAATTGAATTTGAAAAGTACATCTATTCAAGCATTTTTGTTAAGAATTGATTATGAATCCAACTTTGTAATTAATGGAATTTGTGTGATATGTAAGAAAACAGTCAAAAATTAGTAGATAAAACATATGTATGTATAGACGTGCTGCCTTAAGGGATCTGGTAACTTTGTCTCAGATTCTGAAACAAAAATCCTGGATTTAGCTCATGCTGCAATGATAATTATAAACCTTTAGGGTCAGTCAGGAACTCCTTGACTTTTAAAGGGCAATCGCCTGTCTGATTATTAAGATATTTATGATTGGAATTACAACAGTCTATTGGGGAAAACGAGTATGGTAAAACCGGTCACTCAAAGATTTTTACTTTTTTGAGGCACTTCTTGATCATTTTGAAGCACAATTTTTTTTTAGGGCTTCAATATGACACCATATCACAGACACTAATAACACGTAGGGCCGTGTATCTCAGATTTAACATTGTTAAACGATCCCTTTAAATATATTCACAAACAATTCAGGTCAGGACTCTCAGGCTTTATGACGTGAAATGTCCCACACCAGCCTCATTACATCACCTTGCAGAAGCATTGTGTTCTATGCCCTACCTGACTGACCTGACACTTCAAAGTAATCTCAATGAGGAGTTCTACTCTGCATTTAAAGCAAAGGCATCATCCATACAGGTATGTGTGTCCTCATGTTAATGTCACGGAGGGTCATTGCAAGAAAGAAACAGCAGCAAAAGTTATATGGTGAACATGTATATATGCTTGTTTGTCTTCCAAACACCCCTTTTTTTAAGGGCCATTTACTCGGTATATTGAAACAATCATGAAACCTGGAATTAATGCAAACTACACATATACTGACTCAGTTGAAATTCAAGTGTGTATAAGATTCACATTGTTTTGATCAATAATCATTATACAACTCACTCCCAGATCCTAATCAAATGATTGGTCATGCGCGGTCAAGTGTTATTCATTTACTGAGCCTATTGCACTCGATTTCATGAAAAAGAGTGCAATATTTTCCAGTACTATTGAACTCGTTTTCAGAGCGCAGTAGTGCGCGTAGAGGTTAGAGCGCTTAATACTGCGTGAGCATGAGCCTATTCTTGCGCAGGTAATTAATGCGCTTGCTATATCTAAAGCTATGTGTGCGCAATTTAATTAAGCCTTTTAAACTTGAGATTTGTTTGTCAGCCATATACTGTCACGAAACAATCTTAAATAAATTCTTTTTACATCAAATAACAAGGATCTAGGAGTTTCGTTGTATAAAACAAATGATGCATGTTTTCATTCGTTCATTATACGATCTATCCACCCTCGTTGATGCTCTGTGAATCTATCGCACTCAGCCTAACGGCTTCGTGCGATAGATACACACATCCTCAACTCGAGTGCGGATAGATTGTATAATGAACTCATGCGCATGCATCATTTGTATAATATTCAACCTTTTCCAAAATTGATATGAATTTTTTTTTTTTTTTAATTTTTTTAAAAGCCAATTTCAATAAACGCATGAATTTACCAAACTGAACATAGCAACAAACCTCCTGACTTAGGGGTCTTGTGCACATGATATCCAGAGTTATGAATACCTTTAATACATTAAGGGCAATTGTGTATTCATGGGTATTATTAATTTCAGTGTAAGTAGCAGTAGAACATATAAATGCAAACAGGTTTAAAGCCCCATAAAGAATACATATGGAATTATAAAAAATCACTCTTATTAAATCATCTTTTCCATAGAAACGTTAGTGTGTTTAAAAATAAAATCTATTCAATCTTTTTTGTTGAGAATGTAATTATGAATACAACAATGTAATTAATTGAATTTGTGTGAAATGAAAGAATAGAGTCAGAAATTAGTAAATAAAACATATATGCATGTATAGACGTGCTGCTTAACTTTATATTCACAAACACTGCAGGTACAGACTCTAAAGCTTCATAATGCGAAATGTCCCACACCAGCCTCATCACATCAACTTGCAGAAGCACTGTGTTCTATGCCAAACCTGACTAACCTGACACTTGGAAGGAGTATGATAGAGGAGTACCACTTTAAAGTTGCAAAGGCATCATCCATACAGGTATGTGTAACCTAATGTAAATGTCATGGAGAGTCATTGATCGACAGGAACAGCAGTGTTAGTTATATGGTGCACACATATATATATGTTCTTTTCAAACATCCATTTTTAATGGCAATTCACTTGGTATTTTGAAACGGTCATGCAACATGTAATCAAAGCAGACTACACATGTACTGATTCAGTTGAAATTCAAGTGTTTGTTAGATTGACATTGTTTTAATCAATAATCAATATCCAAGCCTTTTCCTTATCAATGCAAACAGGTTTGAAGCCTTATAAAGAATATATAGATTTTTTTTTAAATCACTCTAACTAAATGATTCTCTCTATGGAAACTTTAGGGTGTTCTTTTTCCCAATAGACAAGAATTGAATTTGAAAATAAAATCTTTTCATTCATTTTGGTTGAGAATGTTATTAATAATACATCTACAGTCATGAAACATGGAATGAAGCAAACTACACAGGTACTGATTCAGTTGGAATTCATGTTTGTATAATATTTACATTGTTTTGATCAATACTCAATATCAAAGCTTTTCCAAGTTTGCTTGATATTAAAAAGTATGTAATTTAGTTTTTAAAGAGCCAAGCTTAATAAACGCTTGAATTTACCAAACTGAACCTTAGCAACAAACCTGACTTAGAGGTTTTGTGCACATGAAATCCAGAATTATGAATACCTTTAATACATTAATAGCAAATATGTATTTATGGGTATTATTGTATCCCCCGGCAGTATGCCGGTGGGGTACTTTGGATTCGGCAGCGTTACGCCGCCCCGCTGCGTCATATTCTTGTGTGCGGTCTAACTGCATCATTTCTTGACAGATTTCTTTCAAATTTTGTATGGAGGTGTATCTTGGGATAATCTACACACCTATAACTTTTGGTGATGCTGCCCCCAGTGTTCCGTCTTCTATAGGCCACATTTTTAAAGGGATTCTGTTCAAATTTCAAACCAAGGTGTATCTTGGTATAATCTACAAGTCTATAGATTTTGGTGATACTGCCACCAGTGTCCCCTGTTTTATAGGGTCAAAGGTCATATTTTGGTGGGTGTCTAGTGTGCGCTCTGCAGGACATATTTCAAGACGAATTTCTTTCAATTTTGTGTAGAGATGTATCCTGGTACAATCTACACATCAACACTGTTAGGCAACGCTGCCCTCATTTTTCTGTTTCTTATATGGTCAAAGGTCATATGTCTTTGATGCGCTCTTACTGCCACATTTCTTGACAGATTTCTTTTAAATTTACTACAAAAATGCATTATATTCTAATCTACACACATATTGTTTTGTGATGCTGCTCCTAGTCTTGACAATCGTCCGTGCCACTAGTGGCGACCTCTCTATGCCTTCCTTTTGTTTAAGGGAGGGGAGAGGTGATCTTTGTCCCTCCTTCGAACGTAAGGATGAGACAAAATTGCTGCCACTGCCGGGGGATGCATTCGCATTGCGCGGCAATACAGCTTGCGATATTTCTAGTTAATTTCAGTGTAAGTAGGAGTAGAACATATAAATGCAAACAGGTTAAAAAGGTTTAAAGAATACATATAGAAATTTTTAGAAAGCGCTCTTACTAATTCATCCTCTCCATAGAAACTTTAGTTTGTTCTTTTTTTTTAATAGACAAGAATTGAATTTGAAAAGAACATTTATTCAATCATATTTGTTAGGAATTTTAATATGAATCCAACTACCGGTATGTAATAAATGGAAATTGTGTGATATGTAAGAATACAGTCAGAAATCATTTAATAAAAGATATGCATGTATAGACGGGCTGCCTAAATATATTTCACAAACAATGCAGGTACAGACTCTCGAGCTTTGTGATGTGATATGTCCCACACCAGGCCCATCACATCACCTTGCAGAAGCACTGTGTTCTATGCCAAACTTGACTTACCTGACACTTGGAAGGAGTCTCACTGAGGAGTTCTACTCTACATTGAAAGCAAAGGCATCATCCATACAGGTATGTGTGTCCTAATGCAAATGTCATGGAGGGTCATTGATCAACAGAAACAGCAGCAGTAGTTAAAGATTCACCTTTAGAGTTACTATCCATTGATGGATTCGCCACTTTCTTGCAGCCATGCAAAGACCGACAAGGAGGTGGAGTAGCTTTACTTGGCAAACATGGACCACAACCTTATCTTTTAACTGACATTACTGTGCAAGAGAATATTGAAACAATATGGGTACTGTTACGACCACCACACCTACCGAGTTAATTATCTTGTATCATACTGTGTGTTCTTTATTTTTCAACCAAAATCCAAATAGTTCTGATTATGTTGATCATATACTCATGACTGTGGATTCTTTACATGTCAAACACCCTGATGCAGGGATATCAATATTAGGTGATTTTAATCATATAGATGCTAACAGGTTGAAAGCTCTATAAAGAATACACATAGAACTTTAAAAAAAAAAAAATCTTACTAAATCATCCTCTCCATAGAAAATTTAGTGTGTTCTTTTTCTCAATAGACCAGAATTGAGTTTAAAAAGAAAATCTATTCAATAATTTTTGTTGAGAATTTTATAATGAATACAAGTATGTAATTAATGGGATTTGTGTGAAATGTAAGAATACATGAGTCAGAAATTAGTAAATAAAAGATATGCATGTATAGTCGTGCTGCTTATTGGTAAATATATTCACATACAATGCAGGTAAAGTTTCTCAAGCTTAATGATGTGGAATGCCCAACACCAGCCTCATCACATCACCTTGCAGAAGCAGTATGTTATATGCCAAACCTGACTTGCCTGACATTTGGAAAGTATCTCAATGAGGAGTTCTACTCTGCATTGAATGAAAAGGCATCATCCATACAGGTATGTGTGACCTAATGTAAATGTCATGGAGGGTCTTTGATCGACAGAAACGGCAGTAATAATATGGTGCACATATATATATATATATATATGTTTTTTTTCTCCAAACACCCTATTTTAAATTTTAGATTTTTTTCTTCTTCCCGATTTAATTTTTTTTTTCTTCCCTATTTTATCCTGATTTTCCCGATTTCCCTCTTAGTTTCTCTATTCTTCCCTATTTTGCCCTATTTGGCCCTCAATTTTCTTAATCGAAGGGGGGAATGTTGTTAGATGCCATTTTTCCCCCGCGAATCCTCTTCTTTTTTTTTTACTCAAGGGGTGCGTGGTTGAGGGGAAAACAAAAAAACAATTTTTTTTTTTAGTGCTCACTATCACCCCTGCAGAACATAAACAATTAAATAGAACATAACTTTATAACAGGGCAGCTTCCATCTCGTGAGTTCCTCCTGGTCCTGGTTGCTTGACCAGTCTCTAGACTGCGTAGATATCCCCGTCGACTTTGCAGCTCATCTCTATCTTTGTCGATGACTCCCATGGTCGCTTGGCAAGTCTCTAGACTGCGTAGAAATCCCCGTCGACTAGACAGGTTATCTCGCCCCGACGTGAAAGTCTCTCTGAAGTAAAAAATTTCTGCTACTAAATAAATCTACCTCGTGCATTAAACGTCTGCACCGTAGCACTGACTTGAAGGGTTCTGCCCATTATGCTACAGCAACTTCCCTTTACCCTTTCTTTGCCAGGTCCTTAACATTCAAAAACCTCTTGGGTATGCCAGCTATTGCTATTTCTATCTACATTCAATAGCCAACCCAAAATCTTGCATATCAAAACCCCCATATACTCTGTGTCTTAAATGCAAATGTATGCAATAATGCATCCTACGCTTGGCTACCTCTATCTGACCTTTGAGTAGTACATTTCCCTGCTCGCCTAGAAAAAATTCCTTTCATGACAATATCCCCCACCTTAAGATATAACTAAGGGTACACGATTATATCACAAAATCAAGAATTTTGTAGTTAGATATAATTTCTTTTTCTCTCTTTTGTTTGTTTTACATATACAATTTTATACACCAAAGAATTACAAGACATGTTGTGGCAGCGGTCTTGTCTATCAACTGACACTACTGTCAAACTATTCATAGTACAACAAGCATAAAACTCCTATTTTATCATTGTGTAATTACTCTTATGAAGAGGAATATGAATAGTAATAAATCAACTTAAAAACTTTGAGTTATACATAATTTTAGCACTTTGCAAACTTTTGGAACAGCTTGATACAACATAAATGACAAATTTGTAATTGGATTTGTCTTTTTCTGTCTAATGAAGCTTCAAGCAACATATTTATGAACATTTTTGTATTTGTAACAATTAATATTCATATTTACGTTTTCGTTTCCATTGTCAGCACTCGAAAACTCAAATGACTTGATATGTTTATCAACAAGTTAATAGCAAGTGTCACACAAATGAGCAAAACAATGAATTGATACAGGCTTACATATTTAAACTCATACATTTTTCTACATTATACCCCCTTCACATACACTGATTTTTCTTACGAGTCCTTACAGATCGCCAACTCGTAGTCAATCGCAAGCATCCGTAAATAACTCGCTGGTATCCGTAAATAACTCGTCACAACTCGCAACAACTCGTAGACACTCTTAAGCATCCGTGAAAGGAGAGGCAAGTTTTATGACATGTCAAAAATCTTCTTACGATTGTCCACGGATTGATTTGTCCGTAAATAGCTCGTAACGATCCGTAATCATCCGTATACCGCTCGCAACAACACGTGATCATCCATAAACTGCTCGCAAGAATCCGTAAATGACTCGTAACAGATTTTTGTAACGATTCGTTACGGTTAGTTTACAATTTGTTTACGGATTATTTACGTATTATTGCGAGTAGTTTACGGATGGTTGCGTGTGCTTACGTGTTGTTTAAGATTTATTTGGGTCATTTTACGATGGCTTTACGGATTGATACGGGTTATTACGAGCATTTTAGGTGTAGTTACGAGTACTTTACGATTAGATACGTATACTTTACGTATGCTTACGAACTGTTTACGAATTGGGGAAAGGTATAAAAGCTGCAAATTCTAACACTTCTTTTTCAGTTGTTATTTTTTGGCTAAAAATCGTAAGGACTCGTAAATACTCGTCAATTACTCGTAACTATTCGTATCAACACGTAAACAGGTCGTAACTAACACGTTAGTTGCTCGTAGTTTTCCGTGACAACTCGTAACAAATCGTGGACTGTTGCCGTAAATACATCATAATAACTCGTAATAATCCGTAATAAACCGCAAAAAGCTTGTAATAAATCTTAAACCGGTCGTAAAAGTGACCAAATCGTAAGGATCCGTGAAAGATCCGTGAATTTGTGCCATCCGTAAGGACTCGTAAGAAAAATCCGTGTATGTGAAGGGGGTATTAAGAAGTCCTAATTACATTATAGTACACACTAGCTGGACCCGCGGAAATCCGCGGGATTCTAGAGGGGGGCGGGGGTGTAAATAGATATATAGAGACTGTCTAAATTAAAACCACCAAGAACTTTATTTGCCATTCAGGCCATTACAAAATATACATGTTTAGCGTCCCCGCCCGCTTCCTTTTTGGGGGCCGCCTCCAATTTTTTTTTTTTGATTTTTTTTTTTTTTTTTTTAGGGGCCGCCTCCTATTTTTTTTTTTTGAAAGAAAAAAAACATAAAAAGCACTGCTAAAATGTATTTCTGACTTAAAAAAAAAAAAAAAAAAATCTCGGCCGCCATCTTGAAAAATAGCCTGAATGTCAGGGAAAATGTACGGAGCGGCCATTTTGAAAGAAAAAAAAAAAAAAAAGGGCCTCCTCCCATTTTTCTAAAAAACAGGACGCTTTAAGCATGTTTTTTTTTTAATTTGGCCTTATATTAAATTTAAAAAACAATCCAACTGTACCGGTAGTTATTCTTTAAGCCACTGGAACTGCGTAGAGTTCTGTAGAGTGGCGTACAGACTACGCAGAAATTAGGCTGGGTATTAATGGGAAAAAAGTCCCTGCGTAGGTTATGCGTAGGCTGGCGTACGGGTTTGCTTATGGTTGCTTACTGTGTTGAAAGCTTTTACTGCTTTGTCAATCTGGCGTAGGGTAGCGTACTGTTGCGTAGGCATGTAGCGTAGTGTTGCGTAAAAAGACGTACTTTCTGCGTCAAGTTTCTATGCCTAAAGTACGCGAAAAAAATTAAACATGTTGAATTGTTTTTGTTCATCTTGCGTACCCCTTTCCGTCCCTCAGCATATAGGCCAGCGTAGGTGGTACGCAACACTACGCAACTCTACGTATTGACCCACGCCAATTAGTGACCCGCAGGTGCCACAAATAAAGTATTAAAAAAAATGCTCATCTGACCCTAATTAAACGCCTAAAACCCCCAAGCTTTCGGGGGTTTATGGCCCCTTGAAACCCATGGACCCCACGCCTATATTATATATACACTCAACTTGCTGCGATCTGATCTCTCCCCCCCCCCCCCCACTTTGAAGAACGTAACCCCCTGAGCTATTGGGGGTTTATGGCCCCTTGGAACCCATGGACCCCACGCCTATATTATATATACACTCAACTCAGGACCCGCGGAAATCCGCGGAATTCTAGAGGGGGGCGCAGGCAAAAAATTAAGTTTTTCATTTCTGGGGCTCCATTTCAAATTTTCGGAAAATTTTCGGGGGCTACTTTTTCAATTTTTGGGGGTTCTTTTTTCTGGGGCTACTTTTTCATTAATTCATAAAAGGATAGGCCTACACTTTGTTGAGATTTGTTTAGTAGGCTAAGGTTTGAGGCTTCCTACATCCTACTTCATAATTGCCTATTTAAAAAAAAAAAAAAAATCTCTAGTTCAATAACTAAGTTTTCATGAATTGATTTGATGCAAGAATTGTAACATAATAATAGTTCCTAGATTGTGATTATTTCTGACCATGAATTTCGATAATCATTTTTCAAAGTAAAATTCTCATAAGAAAATCAGACAGTCGTTTAAAACGTAGACATTAGTAATACTTTTACTAATTCTAAGCTCAGGTTTCGTAAATCTATTCACGAAACTATATTGAAATCGCGGCAATAATGATGCAAACCAACAGATAACAATTTCAAAGTGTCAAATCTCTTCGACTCGAGCTCAGCTGAACTCACACACACTTCAGCTTAACTCCAGCAAGCTCGAACACCGGCGCCGCAGGCGTCGGAAGCCTGCGGTGCCCGGTGCCGGTGTTGGAGCTTCCCGAGCACGCAGCTGCACTGTGTGTTGAATGAAAACTTGTGAAAACTTTCCTTTAGAAAATGATAATCAAACTTGAGTATACATGGCCGTAATAATCACAAAATAAGCTTTGATTTCATACCTCCATTCACGAAAACTATATAAAAATCGCGGCAATCATGATGGAAATAGGTCTCTAAGTTTGGACGTCGACGGGAAGCCCCGTTCATTTCTTGTGCAGCTACAACATGCAAAGCACATCCTATAGAAAGATACCTAACACGGGGTAAGTCGTACCCATTCAGCGTGCATTTAATACGCAACTTAATGCGAGTGGATGGTCATCGGTCGTGTGTCTACGGATGTCATGTTGAATATCCATGAGGTATCTCTGTCGTCACGCATATCATGCATTATGCATGTCGCGTCTGTTTTCGCCCTGGACGTCGACACGGAGGAGGACCTCGGGCGGAGTATAGCCAATTCGCTAGAGTAGACTCTCCCGCGGACGACGGCACCGGTCACCGGTACCCCGAGGGGAGGGTTCAGGAGGAGATAGCTGCACCAACTTGGGTCGGCGATCTCATTAAAAAACAATAGAATACAAAGGCTGGCGGAGACGTCGCGCCCCCCGCGGAGCCTTAGCGTATTACTATTATAGATACTCTACTTCTTAACTAAGCCCTATAACTGCGAAGACAAGTCGGTAGACCGGGTTCCTGAAAGAAAAGAGAAAATAGTTTCAGTAGTATTTGCAATCATCATGCAATAGTCATAACAACTATAATAATGTGTACAGTGTAATAACTTCTTGTTTGTTAGATATTTTGCTCTTGTCAATAGTACTACATGTATATCTTTAACACAAATAACAATACAGGTAATCCATTCTTGACTAGGATAAAAAACAAACATCCATCAAAACATAATGAATTACAGCTTTCTGACACAAGACTGAACCTATGCCGGTATCGAATACAGTTATCTTGTTAAGGCAACGAAAATCCATGCAGAAACGGAACGTACCATCCGGCTTTCTCCACATCACAATCGGATGCACATAGGGAGAGTCTGACTGCTTGATCACCCCTAACTCCAACATCGACTCAACCTCTCTCTCAATCTCACTCTCTACAGCTTGAGGTATCCTATACGGAGGAGAACGAATAGGTTCGTCCCTAGTCAAATGAATCTTGCATTCAGCCACTGAAGTCTTGCTAGTTCAATTGACTCAATATATTGGAAAAAACCTGAAACCTGGAATTAAATGCAAACTACACATGTACTGATTCAGTTGAAATTCAAGTGTGTATAATATAGGATTTCCAGGCCAAATTCGAGAGTTTGTCATTAAAATGAATTTGTCTTGCGTTCAAATCCGACGGTTTTAGTGCTGTCAGGTATATACTGGGTTTATATTCCTTTTTCTAGTTTTCAAATCTATGAAGTTTTTGTTAGAATCTATGTATGTTTTATTCAAATTTGTTAATAATGTGCTTCTTTCGCTATTTGGTCATTCGGTTTGGCGCAACACGATTTCTGACATCGCGAAGATCGATGTACTTCTAGCATTCTAATTCATTTGTAGCATTCAAATTAGCAATTTGTGCACCTAAATTGATGGTCAATATACATTTCTCGATTATTACACACTTTTTATAGCTCATTCTTTTTCTTTTAAGATTTTTTTTCATGTGTATTTCATCATATTTTATTTTCTTACATTTATACACTTATACATATTAGATTTATCTGATATTCATCATCCTTTAAGTTTGATTGTTAAGAAAAAAATATGACTTGCATCTACGGACTTGATGGTCTCAATATGTTTGTAAATGTTCATGTAAGGAAGTTGTTTGTCTTGTGTTTCATCATAAATTTATCATAATTTCATTATGGAGGAAGGGTACAATATTGTGACTGGGGTAGGTATTTTTGTATCCCACTTTTCCGGGGTATATGTACATGTCCGTGCAGAAATGCCATATCCCTTGATTTTGCCCCTTCTTTACCTAATGTCTGACTACACCCATATGCATTGCCCTCAAAATTAATAAATGAAATAACAGAAAAGACCCTAATGGCAAATCATGCATTAAATTGCATTTTTTTTAAACTGTAAACGTGTGTTGCATTTCTTCTCTGTAACATTCCTAACTTGAATAAACATAATTCAAATACGAATGACAGGTGTTAATTTGAATGATAAAAATGACGCCTCGACAAGTGACGATTAATTTGAATGCTAGTTGAGCAGTTTCTAAATTAAATGACAGATCTATGAAACCCTTCGACCAAAATCGTAAATTAAATACCAAAACGGGAAAATTGAATGATAATTGGCATGGCAAAGCCGATCTGAGCTAACTTAAATGCAAAGTAAATGAATTTGAATGACAAACTCGCGAATTTTGCCGGGAAATCCTATATTTACATTGTTTTGATCAATAATCAATATTCAACCTTTTCCAAGTTTGATCGTAGTACAAAGATGTCATTTAGTTTTTTTAAGAGCCAATTCTAATAAAGGCTTTGTTGAAAAGAAAAGGGGTACCTGTCAGATTTCAATGGGGGCATTTATCAAAGGTGAAAAGGGAACTTGTCTAAAGAAAAGGGGCAGGTGTCAAAATGAAAGGGGTACTTTTCAGAGGTGAAATGGGGCACTTATTAAAAGGGGAAGTGGCACTTCTTACAAAGGAAAAGGGGCACTTTTCTATGTAAAAACAGGCATTTTGGGGGTACTCCTCCCCCAGGAGCGCTATTTCTGCGTCACCCGGTCATTAGGCCGCATATATTGTAATAGGGCACTTCAATAAATTACATTCATTAATTCCCAAAATATTTCTTCCAGGATGATGATTGTGATTCATCTAATGTGCAAATTTGTTCTTATTCTCCTTTAAAAAAATTCTCCATACCGGTACTTCTTTTTATGCCTCCCTTACGAAGTAGCCGGAGGCATTATGTTTTCGGGTTGTCCGTCCGTCCATCCCGTTCTCGTGATCGTGTTATCTCAAGAACCGATTGATGGATTCTTGCCAAACTTTGGTCATGTATGTAACTTGCAGAGCTAATGAGCTGATTAGATTTTGGGGTCACGAGGTCAAAGGTCACAGGGCTCATTATGTATGCAAAAATAGCTCGTGATCATATTATCATTATAACTGGTGGACTGATCACCATCAAACTCAGAACATGTATTTATCTTGCTGAGCCAATGAACTGATTAAATTGTTGGGGTCAAGGTCAAAGGTTATAGGGCTCATTATGTATGCAACATAGCTTGTGATTGCATTATCATTAGAACTGATGGACGGATTACCATCAAACTCAAGACATGTATGTATCTTGCAGAGGTAATGAACTGAGTAGATTTTGGGGGACATGAGGTCAAAGGTCAAAGGTTGGGGGCTCATTGTGCATGCAAAAATAGCTTGTGAACGCATTTTCATTAGAACTGACGGATGGATTACCATAAAACTTTAATAGGACATGTATATATTTTGCAAACCCAATGAACTGATTAGATTTTACGGTCATGAGGTCAAAGATCGAAGGGTCATACAACACGTATATGAAAAATAGCTTGTAACCACGATATTCTGAGAACCTGTTAATGTATTACAATCAAACTTGTATTTGAAAAATTGCCTGCCTCTGTTTTTGTTTGTGAAATCGCTCTATGACGGAGGCATCATTTTCAACTGCGTGCAGTCAAAGTTCCATCTAGTGTTTACTTATTTTCATTTTGTTTAAAGGATGTAACTGTAGCTCTTGAATGTATATTCCTTAGAAATTAGATTATATGCCAGAATGAAATAGATCTACTTAAAGGTAAAGACCAGTAATGGTCATGCGATTGCATTGTGAAAGAAACGTTGTGGAATCGATCAGAAAAGGTTGATCATCTAGCATCTAGCATCTGCAAGGTTCTGGAATCATCAAAATGATAAGAAATTTGGCCCATTCTTCGTAAAGTTACAAGCACTATACACAGAAAGATGTATATGGGACTACCCTATCTCTCTCACCAGACCATGAGAGAGATAAATTTACCAAATATATGAATTAGTAGGCAGTTTCCCGGCAAATTTGTTATCATCATGTATTAGTCAAAACATATTCTTTCACATGATTGGTAATGAGAGCTTCCATTTCATTTTTTGAAATTGGGGCGTTGCCAATACTGGTCTTTACCTTTAATATTTGAAACTGATACAAAGTTTACAAGCAATGTTGCTATTATATGTTACAGGGTTGTTTTCCTCAGATCAGGAAGGGAAACTTCAGGCTCAATGGAGTCACTCAAGATGGCTTGAACTCATTTCTTCACACCCTCACATATTGGCAAAGGTCAGTATAGTATATGTGATTTATAAAATTAAAAAAACCTTGGGTAACAATATGAAGACTTTTCATGAATAATGCGATATAGACAAAAATAAAGCCTCTAATGGAATACTAAGAATAGCGACAATGCTGATACCCCTGCTGGGAGCATGCAATATTGTGATACTGTTTACCTTTAAAAAATTGACAATTTCTTGTCTGACAGAACTAAACATTTAGTAACAGCTTTATTGAACAAATTCCCTACTGTAAAGTGGAATCAATCAACTTAAATCAAGTTGACTTGTTGTATTTATTATATATATATCTATTTTTTTTTTTTTTTTTTGGGGGGGGGGGACTGTAGTCTCTTCTATTTCTTTTTTCTTCTTCTTTATTACTGATCAAAATGTTTCTTAGTGCATTCAATAAGACCAATAGTAGTTCATTTCTTATTTCTCATCTTGCTAACAGATAGTACGAAAAAATTATGTTTTCTTTATAGCTCAGCCATCTTGGACAACTCAAAAGTTACTCAGTTTCCCATCATTCCTTACAGTTTTTTTTCCAGGTACAATCCTACCTTCCATGACAGTATGTCAAGTTCTGCTCCATCTCCTGACCCTCCAGTCTCAAGACATGATCAACCTGCCATGTCTGCAGGGTACCTTTCACCAACAGAGTGTCCACCACTTTTCATGAATAATGCGATATAGACAAAAATAAAGCCTCTAATGGTATACTAAGAATAGCGACAATGCTGATACCCCTGCTGGGAGCATGCAATATTGTGATACTGTTTACCTTTAAAAAATTGACAATTTCTTGTCTGACAGAACTAAATATTTAGTAACAGCTTTATTGAACAAATTCCCTACTGTAAAGTGGAATCAATCAACTTAAATCAAGTTGACTTGTTGTATTTATTATATATATATATGTATTTTTTTTTTCTACCTTCCATGACAGTATGTCAAGTTCTGCTCCATCTCCTGACCCTCCAGTCTCAAGACATGATCAACCTGCCATGTCTGCAGGGTACCTTTCACCAACAGAGTGTCCACCACTGGTTCCTGAGAGCACAGGTGCTACACGTACCATCATGCCTTGGTCAAGTCAGGATCACTACACTCAATCCTACCATGCCTCTACATCCAGCTCTGCTTTGTTGTCTAACCCTCCAGTCTCTGGATATCATCAATCTGCCATGTCGAGATGGCCGATTTCAGATGCACCATATCAACCAAAGATTGTAGAGCGGTCAGGATCTAGCCTACCTCAGCCTAGTCATAATTCCTTCACTACAGGATTCTATTCAGCTTCCCATTATCCACCAGTTGTATGGGGAAGCACAAGTAGACCAGGTTCTTCCAGTCAGGTTTCACATTCAACCAATTTTTCGTCCCCAATCCAAAGTATAAGCAGTACTGGTAGAGACCACCCTCAACAGCAACCCATGGCTGATGTACTTCATCTAACAAGGACATTATCACCGACAGACTACCCTAAACAGCAACCTATGGGTGATGTACACTCTCCAAGAAGGGCATTACCACCATCACACTACCCTCAACAGCAACCTATGGGTGATGTAAACTCTCCAAGAAAGGCATTACCACCATCATACTACCATCAACAGCAACCCATGGGTGATGTACACTTTCCAAGAAGGGCATTACCACCATCAGACCACCCTCAACAACAACCCATGGGTGATGTATATTATCCAAGAATGACAATACCACCGTCAAACTACCCTCAACAGCAACCCATGGGTGATGTAAACTATCCAAGAATGACAATACCACCGTCAAACTACCCTCAATGGCAACCAATGGGTGATGTACACTATCCAAGAAGGACATTACCACCATCAGACCACTCTCAACAGCAACCCATGGGTGATGTACACTATCCAAGAAGGGCATTACCACCATCAGACCACTCTCAACAGCAACCCATGGGTGATGTACACTATCCAAGAAGGACATTACCACCATCAGACCACTCTCAACAGCATCATATGGGGGATGTACACTATCCAAGAAGGACATTACCACCATCAGACCACCCTCAACAACTACCCATGGGTGATGTACACTATCCAAGAAGGACATTACCACCATCAGACCACCTTCAACAGCAAATCATGGGTGATGTACACTATCCAAGAATGACATTACCACCATCAGACCACCCTAAACAGCAACCAATGGCCGATGTACACTATCCAAGAATGACATTACCACAATCAGACCACCCTCAACAACAACCAATGGGTGATGTAAACTATACAAGGACATTACCCTCATCAGACCACCCCCAACAGCATGTTGGCAATACATCAGAAACTGTATTTCAATTCTCTCAGACACACAGAGAAGGTAGCAGTAGTTGGAGCAGGCCTTACAAGAGGCAAGCTACTTGTACTCAGTCAAGAGTTCCACAGGATGATCCTGAAATCCCAGAGAAACGGTCAAAGTATGAAGTCTAGTTGCTTTGGTGTCAGTAGAGTAAGACAGTGTCCCACTGGTAACACTTCATCTTGACTTTGTGTATGTATGATACAGGGCTCCACACTAAATTTGTTTGGAAAATAGGTTCAAATTTAACTTTTTCCACTCTGTATGCATTAGCCCTTTGTAAAGACATCCAAATTCTGGGGGTCCGGACCTAGATTTTGGGCGTCCATGTGTCTCGGCTAGCCTGTTAATTCCAAGTCCTGGGACCCATTTCATAAAGCCTTTTTTCAATGACAGACGACAAAAGTCATTGACAAATCTGCTGATAATTAACCAATTAGAAGCAAGGATTTCACTAGCTCATAACAAAAACTGTCATTTGTCACTGATGACAAGTTTTGTGAAATTGGGGCCTGATGTTAGAATAACCATTGCAAGAGAAAGGGATCATAATATTGTCACAATGTTTTGTGAATGTGTACTTTTTTTTCTTTAATAAGCCAAAAACAGAGTTGCATCAAGAGCCAATTGTGTACCTGTTTTATTGATGCAGAAAGGGGTCATGATGTGTGAAAATGTTTTCTGAAAATACTCTAAATAGGGGGTCATTTTTACTCAGCAATGCATTATACCTGTCAACAGAAAGTGACACTGCCAGCAACTAGTTGTTATAATGATAATAAGGTGGCTTCTGATATAGTGATGCTGTCAAGCCATGACACTCCTTGTGCTCATACATTATTACCCTGGTCCTAGGCGGCCTCCAAATATGTCGCACTTTGGCATATCGGGTGTCAATGTATACCTGGGTGGAGAGTGGCAAATGTTGATTAATGCCTTGTCAAGGATGTTAGTGCATTAGAAAGTTTATGTAGTCCATGTACCAAGTATATGTGTATTATTCAGTAGACTTGCAGTTGCACCATGTGAGAGAGGGAGGGGGAGGATTGGGGAGACCTGGAAAGGTGTATTGTGTATTGTAGACTTTTACCACTTTGTTCATTCTTTCAGATTAATTTTATTGGTCCATTTGGAAATTCAGTTGTTGCCATTACATAAAACACATGAACAATATACAATAGAAGGTGATTTGCATGCAATGTATGAAATACCACTCAACTTTCACAAAGTGAGTTATGAGTTAAAGTATGTAATTGTTCAAATTATCTTATCTAAATGTCACTGTATTTGTCGATGTCATTGCACATGTTCAATCAAAAATATAATTAAGTAGAATCTAAATCAACTTGTGAATTTGTTACCAGAAATGACCCAGATGTTAATAGCCATATTGCTCCAATTATCTTGTCTGTGAACTTGATAGAACTCAATATGATAGTCGAAAACTGGCTTTGTCTGGTAAGGGTGTATGAATAAAGGCCCAAGTTATCAGTGTAACATTTTGTCTGACATGGATTATTGTTTGTAAATTTAGAACTACATCCAGTTCTAGATTTTAAAATCCATCTGAGGAAATATTTTCCCGGATTTTCTTTACATCATTCCAGTGTATTATGTAAATATGATACTACAAGTTTAAGATATATGTCTCTTTTGTCAATGTAACATGCCCGAGTTATCAGTGTGATATTTAATTTGAAATGGATTATTGTTTGTAGATGTTTAACTACATCCACCAGTACTATATTAAATCCATTTGAGGAAATATTTTCCAGGATTTTCCTAACATCATTCGAGTGTATATGTAAATATGCTGCTATAATTTTAAGATATATGTCTCTTTTGTCAATGTAGCATGCCCGAGTCATCAGTGTGATATTTAATTTGAAATGGATTATTAAACCTCTCTCTCTCTCTCACACATGGTGCACCCGCAAACCTACTGTATATCTACATCACCATGCAAGCCGACACTTACAAGCAGCATCTAATGGATTATTGTTTGTACATGTTTAACTACATCCACCAGTACTATATTAAATCCAGTTGAGGAAATATTTTCCAGGATTTTCCTTACATCATTCCAGTGTATATGTAAATATGCTGCTATAATTTTAGACACATGTCTCTTTTGTCAATGTAACATGCCCGAGTCATTAGTGTGATATTTAATTTGAAATGAATTATTGTTTGTACATGTTTAACTACATTCACCAGTACTTATATGTTAAATCCATTTAAGGAAATATTTTCCAGGATTTTCTTTACATCATTCCAGTGTACATGTTTCTTATGTTATGGACAACCACATGCACACACTTGGAATATTCTTGGATTACTCTAAGGCATTTGATACAGTAGATCACAAAATATTGTTATGTAAATTATCCCATTACGGGGTCAGGGGTGCTGCTCTGGATTGGTTCAGGAGCTATTTAGCTGACAGACAGCAATTCGTATCCATATATGGTTTTGATTCAGAGTTACAAAATGTCAGCTGTGGAGTCCCACAGGGATCACTTCTTGGTCCTCTTTTATTTATTCTTTATATAAATGATTTTCAATATTCTTCTGATGTATTATCCTTTATTTTGTTTGCAGATGATTCAAGCATATTTTTTTCACACAAAGATGCACAAGTTCTTGTGCAAACAGTTAACTCAGAGTTGCGCAATATTACCTCATGGATTCATGCTAATAAACTGTCTCTTAATCTTACAAAAACCAATTATATGATATATAGCAATTCGCTCAAGATGTTGCCCGGTGACATTATGTTCAACGGTGTTCTGATAGACAGGGTAACATCAACTAAATTTTTAGGTCTTTATATCGACGAACAATTGAAGTGGAAAACTCATGTAAATAATCTATGCAAAATATTATCAAGGAATACTGGTGTAATTCGTAGGTTGAAGTCTACTCTTCCTAAAAGCATATTACTTATCTTGTATTCAACTTTAATTCTACCTTATATTAATTATGGTGTGCTTGCTTGGGGCAAATCTCTAATAACACAATTAGATAAAATATTCTTGGCTCAAAAGAGGGTAATAAGAACAATCTGTTATTCTGACTTTCGTGCTCATACAAATCCTCTTTTTTATCATCATAGGATTTTAAAGGTAGAAGATATTTATTATATGCAATTGGGTTCCTTAATGTATGATCTCAACTCAGGTGTACTGCCACTGGCATTAGCCAAGATTTTCAAGAGAAACAATCAAATTCACAATTATGCCACAAGAGGTGCTTCTGCATTCCACTTACCCCATGCAAGGACAAAGTTTACTCTCAACACTTTAGTTTGCACTGGACCAAGGTTTTGGAACACTCTTGACTCAAGCATTAGCCATTCTGTCAGTATATCTGTCTTCAAACGTAAACTGAAATTGTACTTATTGAATAATTACTTAGTTGTTTCTTAATCTGTAATGTCGTGATTTATATTTGAACTTAATCCATTCCCCAATTTACTACTGTATAGCAACTGCTGACTTACCTTTTCCTTTTTCTTTCCTTTCTCGCCTGTAGCTAGCTTTCAGTTTACAGTGAAAGTATATATTTTTTTCTTTCTCCCCCCACTCGAGCTCCCCCTCTCTTTCCCACTCCCGCCCCCTCTCTTCATTTCTATATCCCACATTATTATCACTCTTATCTCCCCCTTTTGTACATAGTCTCTTCTCCCCACCCTTTTTTATTACTCAGTTAAACCATGTGTATAATCATATGGTTATTGTTTATAGTTATTTGTTTTAGTACTTTAGCGCCTTTGACGAACATTTCTTGTATTAATATATTATATAACCAGGCTGTTCTTGTTGTTTATGTTATTGTTTTTGAGGGACCTGACCTCTACAAGCTAAGCTTTAATTAGGTCTCCTCGTCTTTTCTTCTTTTGTTTTCTCATGTAAATGCATTGTGTGAACTTGATTTTTATAAGTGTTCCTTTTATATACTTTGCATGTTATACATTTGTTAAATTGTATTACATTTATGTTGGAAGAAAGACAAATAAACTTGAACTTGAATGTAAATATGCTGCTATATATTTTGTACCATACATGTGTATTCTAATTGTATTCACTACTGGATTTCAATAATTTTTATGATACATATTCCAGATTATGATTTTGCAATGCTATGATACATGTATATTTTGAACTTGTATATATCTTTGCAATACTTGCCTTGTAAATACGTTTTATATTTTAGTAAGTTTGCATTCCTGATTGGCATATAAGATACAAACATAGACACTACTCTTATGAGCATTCCATTACCTTGCCTTTTTATCACCATCCTCTTCTGATTAAGTGATGTCATTTTCATAATCCACTCTGATTTTTGTAATAGACAATGCAAATCGCTCAGATCTGTGAGTTTATTCTGAATTATGTCATGCAAAAGGATGTACTAAACAGGTCTTTCAGTCTTTGTATGTGTATTGGATGATCATGAGTTACTCAAATAAAGTTTTAGTGCCTTAGATATTTCAACATTTTGATGTACAAATGAGACAAAAGAATGTGCTAGGTGCATGTAGTTTGGTGATGGTGTATTGTATCCTATAGCTGAAATGGTGTCACGCGACACTCAAAATTCTGTTATATTTGCACGGTTGTGCAATATAACAACCTTATTTTGCATGTTATAACGTGTGCAAAAGCAAATTAGACTGTGTACATCTCTTCTAGTTGCATGCATATTGCATGCATTTCATTGTTCAGTGTAACATTTATTAACCTCCAAATTCAGAATTCCCCTTGTGTTGTTATATTTCATCTTCAGCCTATGGCCTCAGTAAAATATAACATCACACTCAGGAAATCCTGAATTTTTTGGTTCCTATATGCAGGTGCCTATGCTAATTCTGAAGTGAGGAAAGCTGATGTAAAGCATATCCTCTTTATGTAAAATACGACTATGCATGTACATACAAGCATATATTCATCTTATTGAAATGTTAATTACGTCTAGTTAGCGGATATTTTTAATTTATTTCATTTAATCTATATATACCCCTATATTATATACTGTATTGTTAAATTTAAGCTTGATGAAAATCAAATTTGATTGGGAAGTTTGAATAAATTGAAAATCAAATGCAATATGATTTATCTTACTTGTGATTATTTGGAAAATAGGAGCAGCTAAGTATGGATAAAAGAATGAGAGATAAAAGAGAAAATGAGATACAAAATAGGTGTGAACATAAAGGAGATATATTTTATTGAACTAACCTCTTATGAATTTCTGAAATTTTGTAGATTTTACCACAGTGAATACCAATATTACTCTTTGTATTTCTCTCTCTCTCTCTCTCACATTGTTTATGCTTGTTATTCTATTTTTGTTGTTGCCCATGTAGTATTTATGTCTTGTTATTTTATGTTATTTCCATTCCAGTCATATCAGAAAATGATGATGTGAGAGTTGAAAGAATAGTAGAGTAATCAATAACAAGATAGAAGAAGCAAAAACAAGGGGTATCCCTGTTCATCGATATATAGAGAGAGAGGGATATATTAGTGTCTCTTTATAAGGGACACTAGGATAAATATAAATCGAGAGAACAGAGAAAGAGAGAGATGGAAAAATAAAGAGTTCCATAGAGATAGGGATACAGAGGGAAAAAAGAGAAATACGGAGACGGAGAGAGAGAGAGAGAGATGTGAATTAAAAGGATAAGGTGAATTTGATGTAGTCCATTCAACTCTTCAATAAAAGTATCTTTTTGCTAATTATTCTCATTTGCTGTAAACACTCATTTCCCTTACCTCCCCTCTCATCCGAACTTTCTTTTCTTTTTGCAGCAATCAATATCTCTCATCTTCCATTTAGTACACAATATACAGGTTAGACAGAAAAATTGGATTATGAAATTAGACAATGACACAAAATGTCAATGAAACTTTCCACATTACATACACCAATGCTGAAATGTTTGAACAGTGGAAACCGTGTCAAAAACTTTTTAGACATGTACTGCTTTCGAAAATAAATTGCTAATCAGTGCTTCTTAATTGTTGCACACATTTATAAATAAAAAAAATTGGCTACTGAGAAGCTAATTGGTTCAGCTGTTTCAAACATTTGAGCAGTTTCTTTAGTTAAACAATGGCATTATGCTTTCTTAAAGACAAATTTATAAAACAATGGCCCGAGAGGGCGGATGCCCCAGATGCTCTCGAGTTTTACCAATTGAGAAATGTCAAGATAGCCGTTTTTAGCGAATACAAAAACCCTATTAAACTTACCCTTGAGATTTGCGCTGCCCTAAAGGTTTATTTCCTTCGAAATCTCTCTCTCTCTCTATCTCTCCCTCCCTCCCTCCATCCCCCCTCTCTCTCTCTCTCTCTCACACATACATACATATTCGTAGTTCCGGGGGATGGGGAGGGGGGTATCTCCCCAAATATTTGACCAAAGGGGAGATGGCCTATGTAATCACCCGCCCCCCATCCCCATGGCTAGCCGGCGGCAAGAGAGGGGGCCCAAATCGTGAAAATCAGCCAGCCAGTGAATAAGCGGGGGAGGGGGGGGGGGGGGCGGGGGGTTAGTGAGCACTTTTTGCCTGGATCAGCCACTGCGCCCCCCTTATGTTATGCATATGTTTATGATAAGATGCTCACTGTAAAGGCTTTCGTATAGCATAAATCCCAGCTATACGAGTCTATACACAAACAAAACAACATATAAATCATACTCGTAGGCCTATTCCCGAATGTTATAATTATTATCAACAAACAGAAATTGATAAAAGACGACCACTCCCCCAAAATCGTACATTCCAAAAGTTTGATCTTGGGTGACAGTCGGTCCAATTGAATGTCGATCGCTGACGCTGGTAATTGGGGCTAGTATAGTATATAGCAGTAGAATATACAAGCAGGCCTTATTTTCCAGGAATGTTCACCACCGGTCAGGTTTTGGTGTCATCGCGGGGTTTTCCCTACAAGACAGTGACCAAGATTCGTGAGCTGTGTCTGCAAGGGTAAGGGGTAATTAATTAAGACTGATTATGTGTTCTGGAAGAGTATGCATAACAATACACTTGGCAATGGGATTGTCCATGTCGTTAGTCTTAATAAAAAAATAAAATCTAATTGATAGTCGACGAAAAGTCATATAGGCCTAGGCCTAATTATTTAGCCCATTATTCCAGATGTTAGTTTTGCCCATGTTTGAGATGGCTTGGCAAACATGATACTGTTTTGTTTCGGACCGGTGGAGACCGATTTACGGCTTTGGTTACCTTTGTAGTGATATAGAATAAAATAATATTACTTAATAAGGTTTATTACTGCAACTGCAAGGACGAAAAATTTGATATGGTTTAATTGTTGCCTTTACATTTATGTTTACATTAATGACAATACAATATGATACATTGCGCTCATTGTATTTTAGTAATGAAGTGAGTACCTTATCGGATCGTGTGAATTCATGATAACAACAAAATTGCCTAAATTGCCGGCATTCCGTACTTCGGGCATACTCAATATAAAAGCACACAGTATCACATATCAGATTCTGAAGAAGCATCCAGAACTCAATACCATTACCAATGTAACTGCTTTCAAGATCAAGCTTGACATGTTTCTGCATGCAACTAAAGCAACATCGCTAGGAGGTGGAACTACTGCATATCAGAACATGTCTCCAAATGTTATAAGGGCCCTTTTTTTCCAGAAGTGAAACGTCTTCTGAAGTTGATGCTGGTTTTCCCAGTAGCTTGATGTGAATGTGAGAGGAGTTAAGTTTCTCGGCACTGAGACACCTGAAAACCTGGCTCAGGAGCACAAGGACGCAAACCAGACTTCACTCCTGTGCAGTTTGCCACATTCATAAGTCAACGTTAAGTGGCACTAACACAATGCAGCTAGCAATTAAAGAACGAAGGAAAAAAATGGTAACTTCACTTGACTTATTGTAGTGTAAGTTATTAAAGCATCTTGTACCTGTTCATTTTAAGTAATTTATTTTCATATCATACTACTTGATATTATTAAGACATGTGACAGAGTTACTTCATGTTCTGGGCTCATACAACTGTATAGATGGCCTTTAAAGGTACTATGTCCCATTTGCAGGCCAAAAAAATGAAAAAGTTGAATTCCAACTGCATTTGAAAGATAATACTAATTTAGAACGTCCCTAAAAAAGGTGGGGCTTGAAAATGTCTTCAAGTGGGAAAATAACGACTATTAGTTGTCAAATCGACTTTAGGGCTATAGAGCCCAAAAGTAATAGTCTTGATTTTCAGACAATTGTACCGAATGGTGATACGTTTTATGCTGCGCAAAGATTCAATCAGTTTAATCTTGGCCATCACAAGAAGTGGATTATTGATGTAGACAAATTCTCATGTACCCTTTACCACTCTTTTCATGTATGTTATTACCAAAGAAGAAAAAAAGCCAGTCAGTCACTCAATAGTGTCTGACAGTGAAGTCTAGCAAGTAAACGGGTTTCCTTGCATAATTTGAAAATGAGGACACTGCTAACGTTTAAATTTCACAGATAGGACATACATGACATATTCATAATTCCTGCAAAGTTCTACAGCATTTGAGGTTGGCTGCAAAAGGGACATAGTACCTTTAAGATCAAACCTTGGTCTGCATATTGCAAGCTATATCACATGTGCCTCTGTGACTACAAAGTCTGCAATCCTATACCTTGGTTGTAACTTGACTACATCTTATTTGCCCTAGCATGCTTAAAGTGGATGCCTTGGCAAAGCCTCATTTTTATAAATGATTGCTTGACTTTGGCTGCAGCTGTACATATTTATTGTGTATTTATCTGCACCATTAACTTTTCTTCACATCGTGCTGTGAGATTGAGATGCTTTGATGTGTCAGGGCGGTGGAGCGACTTCCAAAGTGGGGGGGGGGGGGCACCAACAAAAAAAGGGAAATTAAAAACGGCACCTACAAAGGGATATCTCAAAGTGTGTACCCCTACATTGTGATTATATTATCAGGGATGATTTCAATATTTGTTTATCTTTATACACCATACAAGATATTACGCATCATACTTTGCAGTTGGGTGTGATGATCTGAAAAATTATTTACGAGCGAGCGAGGAAATATTTAAGATTTGTGAGGTCGTAGTGCGAAAAATTACATCTTATAAAGAAGGGGGGAAAATCCTGATGGGGTGATAAGCACATTCTCATAACGGAAGCCTGAAATGACCAATTATCAAATACTTTTTCTGATGTCTAGACATATACTTCAAAGGTAAAATATGTGCAAATCATGTAAAAAGAAAAGTTTATCATGATTCGTCGTAATCTATCCCTTATCAAATTATCATGTAGAGTAATATTTTATGTACCTACAACAAAATAAAGTGGACACCGGGTATATAGGCTACCCCAATTTTGAACACTGCCTGTCGCACGCTGCACTCTGACATGATCGAGGAGCGTTATGGGTGAACATTTTGCTTCCATACATGAGAGGGAAAGAAACATACTTAAATTCCTTGGCCATCGTTATAAGACTGAACAGCACTGGAGTGTTTGTTTCATGTCAATATTGGCTATTTCAGTTTGACATTGACCTATCAGATTCACTACGATTTGATGAGATATATTTACGTACACTATTCATAGTATACTCATCATTTTAATGTCATCTTCATCCGTCAAAGACTAAATATGTTTTTCCTATCATCAACGTCAGTATTACTCGGAGTTTTAGGGTTCCTCTTCTGTTTATGGTTCGTCCGGCGTCCAAGAAACCTTCCACCCGGGCCATGGTCGCTGCCAATCATCGGATACCGATTCGACTCGGGTCTAATTCATGAGGCTTTCGTGGACTTGGCGAGGAAGTATGGGCCCGTTTTCAGCGTTCGGCGAGGCCCGTTTCTCTTTGTTGTCTTGAACGACAGGGCGAGTATGAAACAAGCTCTGGTGAAGTCAGGAGAATTCTTTTCAGACCGATTTGTACCAGGGCATATCAGATGGGGAATTCCAGATGCTGAAAAGAATGGTAAAGTAGGCCTAGTATATACCACATCCCGCTTGTGGTTTCTCAAAAAGGCGTATATGAAATGTGTATATAATAAAGTATAACCTTTACAATGTAAAAGGAAACTAACCTTGCACACGCGTAGACATTTTTCTTGCTTACAAAATTCCATGTGTATGAAGGCAAACAGAGTTGAGGCTGTTTGTGTCTGTATTATTTTAAACCAAATCTGCTTCATCTTTCTTACAGCTGCCATTGTTTGGAGTAATGGCTATTAAGCCATGGGATGACCAGCGAAAATTCTCTCTTCCTGCTCTTCGCTCTTTTGGCTTTGGTAAGAAGAGCCTTGTCCCTCAGATCAACCTTGAGGCTCGTTATCTGGCTGATGAAATCAAGGCTCTTCATGGTGAACCCATGGATCCATCGGCTGTGTTGAACAAAGCAACTGCTAATGTCATAGTTCAGTTAGTCTTCGGTCGCCGATATGAGTACGACGATCCCGAATTTATTGGAGCTCTGCAGGCAATGGTGGATATCTTTAGCCTCGTCTCAGATACTGATCCAGTTAATGTCTTTGAATCACTTGTTCATACTCCGTGGTACAAACCCTACCGCGATTGCACGTTCAAGCTATTAAGGGACTTCATCATGTCTCATCTCTACAACCATCAAGAAACTTTCCAGAAAGATATTATCCGGGACTTCGTTGACGCGTTCCTAGCACACGACATCTCGAAAAATTACTCCATGGACACGTTCTGGAGGATTGTGTTGGATTTCTTTGCCGCGGGTACTGAAACCACAGCGGTGATGACTTCATGGGCGATACTCTACCTAGCTGTTCACTCAGATGTACAGAAGAAGGTATAGAATGATTGATTGATTGATTAATTGAATTATCGGTTGATTGATTGCTTTTATTCATTAAGTATAAGTACAAGCACTAAAATCATGATATCACTAGATCATGGACTTTACAAGACATACGAGAAAGAAAAAGAGAGAGAGAGACAAAGGAGAGAAAAAAGGGAAATAATGACTGAGAGAGAATAGCTTGACAGGGTGACCTATGTAAGCTAAGAACCTGCATAATTATTTCCAATAAAGAATAACATTTTCCGACAAGTGAGCAGACATCTTGTTAAAATACGCGTATCGGGGGGTTAAATCTTAAAGTGTTTTTTTTTCCACCAATAGGTACAAAATGAGTTGGATGCAGTTGTTGGGCGTTGCCGACAACCAAACACCAGTGACCGCCCAAACCTTCCCTACTGCGACGCCACCCTGATGGAGGTTGTGCGCATCCGTCCTGTCCTCCCGGTCGCTCTGCCTCACATGACATCTGCAGATGTCTCCCTTGGACCTTATACTATTCCCAAGGGGACCATTGTTATCCCTAACCTGTGGGCTGTTCATCATGATCCCAAGGAGTGGTGTGATCCCCACGTATTCAACCCAGACAGATTTCTCAGTGCTGATGGTCAAACAGTCGTGAAGAACGAGGCTTGGATGCCATTCAGCATTGGTAAGATAGCTCGTGTTCTTCTTAGGGAATGAACTCGTAATTGTATATCATCAATCCTCATAAACCGTTCATAAAATTATTTCCCTCCTAATTATGCTGCCATAGTAGAGTTTCTCCCATGAGAGACAATTGGAGCCTGAAAATAGTTTAAAGGGAAACAGTATATACTGTATGATCTACACCTGATACACACAATATTATGCAAGCGTTGTATGGGCAAACATAAAAGCAACTCTTAAAGGTGCTATGTCCCATTTGCAGGTCAAAAAATGAAAAGGTTCAATTCCAACGGCATTTGAAAGATAATACTAATTTAGAACTTCCCTAAAAAGTTGTGGCTTGAAAATGTCTTCAAGTGGGAAAATAACGACTATTAGTTGTCAAATCGACTTAGGAGCTATAGAGCCAATAAATAATAGTCTTGATTTTCAGACCATTGTACCGAATGGTCATACGTTTTATGCTGCGCAAAGATTCAATCAGTTTAATTTTGGCCATCACAAGAAGTGGGTTATTGATGTAGACAAATGCTCATGTACCCTTTACAGCTCATTTTATGTATGTTATTACCAAAGAAGATAACAAGCCAGTCAGTCACTCAATTAGTGTCTGACAGTGAAGTGTAGCAAGTAAACGGGTTTCCTTGCATAATTTGAATATTAGGACACTGCTAACGTTTAAATTTCACAGATAGGACATACATGACATATTTATAATTCCTGCAAAGTTCTACAGAATTTCTACAGAAGTCTGTGCCTAAACTTCTCACGTAATGTTGATAGTTATTTCAATTACTTGTAAGCGAATCCTCCATGCGAGGAGGCACTGGGCGGATGGCGTTATAGATTATTGCAGAAATTGTGTCTGAATTCTAGTAAATGGCTAGTGAGAAAAAGAATGGACACAATAATTCTCCCATTCATCAATTTACTAGATATCGGTATTTCCCTCCTCTCCTGGCAGGCCGTCGTGATTGCCTGGGTGTGCAACTTGCCAAGATGGAATCATTTTTGCTCTTCACCAACCTCTTCCAGCAATTCGAATTCAAGCTTCCTCCCGACCAACCAACCCACAGCATGCGAGGTCACCCTGGGCTCTCTATGCCTCCAGAAAGCTACAAGATTTGTGCCATTGAACGCTGAGTTTGGCCGCCTTCACGAGTCTTTCCGCTAAAGACGTCATAAACTGCCGTATTGCACAAAAGAGTACATTTTCTGAGAGTTTGTCAAAAAGACAAATGGAATCATCCCTCTCATGTCATTGTAGTTAATTCGAAGAAGTTTTTGTATAATAATGCAATATAATGATTAAGATTTATATCACCTCTATCAGTAACATGTTGGCTGATAGATTTAGGAATACTGGTTTCAAAGTATTTTGTAATTATAGGAAGAATTTGGCGGTATGGCGACATCAACTTTTTTCCTAGATGAAACTTATGTTCTTTCCTGCTATTATTACTCTTCTGCTTTTGTTTTCTTGTTTTAATGATGATCTGAAATTCGACTATTCACTTTAACTTGGTTTGATATTTCTTTTATAATTACTAGTGATTATCAAGAAAAGTTATTATCAAACTGTATTTGCTTCTCTTATTTTTATTGCATATTGATCAACAATTCACTTGTAACCCATTATGAAAATGTTTGATACTTCTGATACTTTTGCATGTACATTATCCAAAATGGTGGATTTTATTCCAATAAATTTCATTTGATTTTATTTATTCGTCCAGCAATTGGTCTTTTTGTATATTTTAATTATAATGATGAGGAGAATACTACTACAACAACTACTACTACTACTACTACTTCTACTACTACTAATACTACTACTACTACTACTATACTACTACTACTACTACTACTACTACTACTACTACTACCACCACTACTACTACCACTGCTGCTACTACTACTACTACTACTACTACTACTACTACTACTTTTACTACTACTGCTACTACTACTACTACTACTATACTACTACTACTACTACTACTACTACTACTACTATTACTACTACTACTACTACTGCTACTGCTACTACTACTACTACTTCTACTACTACTTCTATATACTACTACTTCTAATACTATACGATCAGGGGCGTCGCTAGACCTTTTTCAGTGGGGGGGTGTAGAGGTCAACGATCACTTGTAACCCATTATGAAAATGTTTGATACTTCTGATACTTTTGCATGTACATTATCCAAAATGGTGGATTTTATTCCAATAAATTTCATTTGATTTTATTTTTTCGTCCAGCAATTGGTCTTTTTGTATATTTTAATTATAATGATGAGGAGAATACTACTACAACAACTACTACTACTACTACTACTTCTACTACTACTAATACTACTACTACTACTACTATACTACTACTACTACTACTACTACTACTACTACCACTACTACTACCACTGCTGCTACTACTACTACTACTACTACTACTACTACTACTACTTTTACTACTACTGCTACTACTACTACTACTACTACTATACTACTACTACTACTACTACTACTACTACTACTACTATTACTACTACTACTACTACTACTACTGCTACTGCTACTACTACTACTACTTCTACTACTACTTCTATATACTACTACTTCTAATACTATACGATCAGGGGCGTCGCTAGACCTTTTTCAGTGGGGGGGGGGGGTGTAGAGGTCAACGATTACCGACAAAACTAGCCACCAATTACCGACAAAATTAAATGTCCAATATCTACACATTTAACCCTATAAACCCGGGGCCGAAGGCTAAATTGTTTTCCCTATGGACTATCTGTAGTACTTGCGTATGCGCAAATGGTCATTTTCCACGACGACACAAATATACGAATTATTTCGTCAACTTAGTCAGCATTCATAGCTATATATTTTAATGCAGGCGCGGAGCTAGGATCTTATTTTAGGGAGGGGCGGTAGTGAGCAAGCGAAGCGCACTCATTAGGGGGGTGTTGGTTTGGGGGGGGGGGGGTGATAGGCCTTCCGCGCGAAGATTAGGAAAAGAAGACGATTTATTGTACCGTTCTCGACGGTTAATCCTTGTCTGAATGAAGTCCCCCCCCCCCTCCCGCGCGAAGCGCGAAAGCTTTGACGTTCCATTATAAGACTGTTAATTCTTTTTTTGAATTCAGTTTTGGCGTTTAATTAAATTATTAGAGAAAGTAGACGATTCGTTGAACCGTGCTGGACTCTTAATCCTTGTCTGAATGCAGTTTCTTCCCCTCCCCCCGCGCGAAGCGCAGAAGCTTTGACGTTTCATTCAATTATGAGAAAAAGCAGACGATTCGGTGTACTGTTCTCGATTCTTAATCCTTATCTGAATTTAGTTCTCCCCCTCCGCGCGAAGCGCGGAAGTTTTGACGTTTAATTTAATTATTAGAGAAAGTAGACGATTCGTTGAACCGTTTACTCTTTTTTTCCCTTTTTTTTTCTTTCTTCTTTTCTTTCTTTTCCTTTCTTTCCTCTTCTCCCTCTTTTTTTTTTTTTTCTCTTTTCTTTCCTTTCTTTTCCTTTACTTTCCTTTTTTTTCCTTTCTTTCTTTTCTTTTCCTTTTCTTTTTTTTCCTTTCCCTTTCCCTCTTTTTTTTTCCCCTCCCCCTTTTCTCTTTTTTCCCGACGGCAGCGCAATTTTACCGACAATATCCTGACAAGTGGGGGGGTGTCGCACCCCCCACACCCCCCTTTGGCGACGCCCCTGTATACGATACTACTACTACTACTGCTACTATACTACTACCAGGGGCGGATCCAGTTGGCGGCAGGGGAGGGGGCCCAATTCGTGAGAAAATATTTAGCGGCGAAATAGCGGGCCGATAATTCGCTCAGTGGGGAGGGGGAGGGGGGAGGGGGGGGGGGGGGGAGGGTAGTGAGCACTAATTTACCTATTTTTGGCTCCCGAAAATTTTAAAATCGCGCCGGCCGATAATTTGCTCAGTGAATAAAATCAAATGAAAACAAAATGTATTGAAATGGAATCCACCATGGATCCGCCACTGACTACTACTACTACTACTACTACTACTACTTCTACTCTGCCCCCTGGACTCCCCGCAATTAGTGACCTGCCAGTGTCACATATTAAGTATCTAAATATGCTTATCTGACCGTAATTTAATACCTAAAAGGCCTGAGCTTCCGGGGGCTCAGCCCCTTGATCCCTTGCCTGGGCTCAGGCCCATGACCCCACGCCAATTTACGCTCTACCTGATCTTTAATACTCCACTTTGAAAAACGTTCCCCAGGGCCTGCATGTAAAGTGTAAGAGTGATGCAGATTTTTCTTCTGCCCCCTTCCTTCCAAACTTTTTTGCTCATTACGCCACTGTCCCTGGAAGGTGAGCTCCCTGGAATGTTCCCCCTCCCCCCCCCCCCCCTCCCAATCCCAAACTGCTTCCGGCGCGCCTGGGGCGGGGGTAAGGGGGATAAGGAGCAGTATTTTTATGTCACCAATTCGTGACAATTATTTAGAGGCGAATATCTGACAGCTGGTGAATAAGCGGGGAGATGGGGGGGGGGGGGGGGGGGGTAAGGAGCACTACTTTTTATTTCGTTTTGCCCAATTCGTGAGAAAATAGTTGGCGGGGAATATCAACCAGCTGGTGAATAAGCGGGGGGGGGGGGGGCGGGGGGGGTGGTAAGCACTATTTTTCCCCTGGACAATCGCCCCCTTGAAAATTACCCTCAAGGAGTACAACACCCCGGAAAATCAGCCCCCGGAAGACAACTCCCAAGGACCATACTCCGCGGAAAAATTACTCCCCAGTACAACCACCCCCTCCCCCACCCCCGAGGACAATTACCCCCGTGGACAATCACCCCCCCCATAAAAATTGTGCTTTTATTTAAACCAAATTAATATCAGGGTAGGGGGGGTTGTCCTAGGTATTTTCAGGGGTGTGCGGGTAATTATCCTCGGGGAGGGAGGAGGGGTAATATTCCGCGCGGCCTTTTGCAAATTAATGATATCGTATATAAGACTCTCATATATAAAAGAATATTTTTATCAAGAATATATATCAGTCAATGTAATTCCCCTTGTAGCTTTCTTACAGTAAATGCACAGTAGTTGCTCCAATATGGAAAAAGGTTCCAGATTATATTGATAATAATTTATGACGAAGGAGACAACGCTGTTCTTTGAGTTTGCACATTATATTTGGTAGTGGTGGCAGTCATGATATTTATATTATAGTATTAATGACTGCTTTGAGAGAAATAGTTGTTTTATTACGCTCAAGGGAAGGTTAGAATTGTGCTATTCCCCGAGGCTTGCCGAGGGGAATAGCCCAATTGTAACCTTCCCGAGAGCGTATGAAAACAACTATTTCTCGAATATTAAAGCAGTCATTAATACTTTTATATGCCGAAAAAAAATAGACTAAAAAATAAAAAATAAAAAATATTTTTCAATTTTGTCGAAGACGGGATTCGAACTCTTGCGTACAACAAGAGGTGTATCGAAAACCAACGCTTAGACCACTAGGCTATCGCGCGTCGTTAACATGCTCGGCAGTTTTCTCCAATATATACATTAAAATGGATTGAAAACGGCTCTGCGTGAGGGATGCTTCGCAAAAGCTCCATGAAACGGGCCCTTCTTTTACTTTTGCAATGCATATTGGCACGAACTTAGATCAAGATCTATCGGCAGATGTTGTTTTTTTGTTTTTGAGAGTTTATTTTCGTCTTCATGTCAACAATGCAAGATAAAATTGTCGGTAAGATCGATCGAGATTCAATTGTATTGAAATTACCGACCAATCCTTCGCACACATTACGGTATCCTCCATCGCTCAAACCATTTTTTAACATGTAAACCTATGGGGTAACCATGGAGTAACCATGGTTATTAAAAATATTGAAATGTTTTATGCATGGTTACCGAGAATTTTACAGGAACAGTTGAAGTTTATGAATGCAATTCGACCAATCAGATGGCTGGATTTCTTAAGTGAGGTATATAATATAGTATTAATGACTGCTTTGAGAGAAATAGTTGTTTTATTACGCTCAAGGGAAGGTTAGAATTGTGCTATTCCCCGAGGCTTGCCGAGGGGAATAGCCCAATTGTAACCTTCCAGAGAGCGTATGAAAACAACTATTTCTCGAATATTAAAGCAGTCATTAATACTTTTATATGCCGAAAAAAAATAGACTAAAAAATAAAAAATAAAAAATAATTTTCATTTTTGTCGAAGACGGGATTCGAACTCTTGCGTACAACAAGAGGTGTATCGAAAACCAACGCTTAGACCACTGGCACTAGGCTATCGTGCGCCGTTAACATGCCTGGCAGTTTTCTCCAATATATACATTAAAATGGATTGAAAACGGCTCCGCGTGAGGGATGCTTCGCAAAAGCTCCATGAAACGGACCCTTCTTTTACTTTTGCAATGCATATTGGCACGAACTTAGATCAAGATCTATCGGCAGATGTTGTTTTTTTGTTTTTGGAAGTTTATTTTCGTCTTCATGTCAACAATGCAAGATAAAATTGTCGGTAAGATCGATCGAGATTCAATTGTATTGAAATTACCGACCAATCCTTCGCACACATACGGTATCCTCCATCGCTCAAACCATTTTTTAACATGTAAACCTATGGGGTAACTATGGAGGCTGACCAACTATTTTTAATAACCATGGTTATTAAAAATATTGAAATGTTTTAAGCATGGTTACCGAGAATTTTACAGGAACAGTTGAAGTTTATGAATGCCATTCGACCAATCAGATGGCTGGATTTCTTAAGTGAGGTATATAATAATCTTTATTAATCAAATTTTATATCATTCGAAGTAAATTTTAAGAGGTAGACCTAAAATTGCATTTCCAGAGCTTTCTTTCTTTTGTAAAAATGAAACTTGAATTTTAAAAAAAGCGGAGAAGAAAGGTAAATAGCTGCCACTTAATGGTCATTTTTTCTTGTGGAATTTCGGTCCCTTGGTATGTAATAAACTGTATACTTCCTTATTGTAAATTAAGTTATTCTATTGTTAATATAACTATTTTTCAGTGGAGCATCTAGTTGACGAGTCCAGTCTCGGTTTTCTTACATGATATTTAACCTTGACGCCTGTCAGGGTGAGCCTTACATGTACACATGTAGCTGAGTATGAGGCATTGTTGTGCTGTTTGGTGTTGTCCTGTTTTGCATACATAATTATGTCCATTTACTTTATTGATTATTGTAAATGTGCGATGTCGTTGAGTTTAAAAAAAAATTAAAAAAAAGAAATAAAAAGCTTTCTTACAGAAGGGCTGTTTTTACAGAGTCTACAGTTGGTATTGATATTTCCCTAACTCTCTTCCTATCCCCTTCCTTCTCTCTCTCTCTCTCTCTCTCTCTCTTTCTCTCTTTCTCCTTTTCTTTTCTTCCCCCTCTCCCTCTATCTTACTCTTTTCTTTCTCTATATCCTCTCTTGGGAATTTCTTTATTGTATGTTTCATGTATTTCGGGTTAATTGCAATGATGTCTACAATGTTGAATACCTGGACTGATTTTACAGATTCTACAGATGGTATTGATATTTCCCTAACTTTCTTCCTATCCTCTTCCTTCTCTCTTTCTCTCTCTCTCTCCCTCTCTCCCCTCCTTTCTTATTTTCTCCCTCTCTCTTCCTCTATCTTACTCTCTTCTCTTACTATGCTCTCTTGGGAATTTCTTTATTGTATGTTACTTGTACCTTCTCAATACTTTAATTTTAAAAATTTATTCTTTAGCTGACATATTCCCCTCTTTTTACTATTGATCTTTTTTAAACCCAGTCTTATGCATTTTAATTTTCTTTTATTGGACTCTCGGTCTGTGCCTGATTTAGATTTTGCACAGCTCGAGAGCCCTCTTTTGACGTAATTGTAATGATGTATACTTATTGTTTATAATTTATAATTATGTCCTTTTTGCAATATTTATTGATAATAGTTTAGTTATTTGATATTTTAACTTATGTAACTTATGTATTTATTCATTACTGCTATTTTATTATGTATATTTGATTTAAATTATATTTTTGTACCCAAGACAGTTGTCAGTCTTTGGACTGTTTGCTCTTGGTTTTTGATGTTTTGATTTCAATAAAATCCTATATCATATATATATACCCCGCCCGAACGTAGAATATAGAAGAAAACGCGCAGCCGGGGATTCCCCCCTTCATTCGCTCAGTTTCTATTTTTGTCCCTGCGCCGCGCCCGCGAGACCCACCGCCACCCATTCGCCATTTTCTGCCAGAAATGTGACCGGTACTGCACTGCCGCTCTAGCTCCTCGCCATGTCGCTTCCGGGTTCGATCCTGGAGTTCGATTCAGCATGTTTATTTAAGATCCGATGTTTCTTCTTCAGCAGTAGATTTAGATTGAAGACGTCGACATGATGTCTTTGCAAACCTGATGAGACTAAAACAAGGTTAGTCTAGATCTATTTCAAATAAAAAATGTTAGTTGTATCTCTATCATTATCAGGCATTCATGATTCAGGCCTCGGGGAGATCTCCCTGGTCATGCTGGTGGTATCGATGGAGGTACTTACATGTACGTGTGCGCACACCAACAACGAGGTAATGTAATGGCATTATGGCAATGTGTAATATTGATGGCATTGATCTCATTTTCTACCCCCTTATTATAACCTGATTACCGGATGTACTGGAAAAATGCAGAGATCTACAGTCGAGATTTCAGGCCAGGTCTATCTGTCTTCCAAGGTCCATCTTCTTTTCCCAATATAATTTTGATCTCACGAGGTGTGACACTGACGGTGTGTAATTAAATGTAAACATTGCTTCGATGTTAATTTAATTCTTAATTTCTTGTCAAGAATCTTGTCTTCCTTTTTCTAAGTCTGTAAATAGTGTAATTTTCCAAAAAATTCTTGCACTTGGTGCAGAGATGCCAAGTTCAAAGATCAGCTATAGTAGGGAGGCCAATACCAAAATCTAACTTTTTAATTACTGATTTATTTATAATAAAACAAAGTTTAAAAGAAAGTATTTTCTTTAACTAAGACAACTCACCCATCTGTCGACTCCAGAAGTGCCATAAAATAGGAGATATACAGCTCTAAAGTTGCTGCTTCCTTCTACGCCAATCCGTCCGTAAGAGTCAATCAAATTTCATGTCGCAAAATTACGTTCATAATTAGACAGGCCCGAGGGAATGGGCATGTAATTGTCCGGACAAAGTCCATGATGAAGTTTAAAACTTTGCGCGAAAGTACAATCACTCCACAGCGGCTAGCCTTGAATCGGTCGCACACGTACATGTACACACCGACACAGGCAAGCCCCGATCCAGGCTGAAATCCATGCAGCCATCAATGTGCGAACGATTACATCTTCTACTACTACGAGCCGAAGCTCTCTAGCTCTAGCTATACGTGACAACTATGTATCATACACTCACATCATCATCCAATCATGTCTTTTCAACCGACCTTCTCAATTGGAGTATAGACTGCTCACATAGACATTTTTTACTGAAATATCTTTTTTAAATTTTTAATGCATGATTTACTGCACGAGCTCGACACTCGTGTCTATAGTGCTGTGAGAATAAGGTACTGCGTGTGAGACTGTGTGTGAGAACACAGCATTTTTCCAGAATCTCGGGTAAACTAAAGGTAGGTAAAGAGACTACGCGATATCGTGATGTGACCAGAGCTCATACATATTCATATTATGATGTCGCAAGACCTCCATATTTGGCTAGAACAATGACATCACTGTTCACAGTTTTTCTTCTCAATTTGAGATGGCTGTAGCTATCGGGCCCAAACCAACGCAAGATTGACTTAAACATCGTACTCTATCTACCTTCGAATGTTCAGTTTGTAAAAATCTGTATTTAAAAAGATATAATCTTTTTTCTTTATATTTTCTAGTTGTTAGAAGTGGCATTTGTGAACATCTGAAATGTTAATCTCTATCAAAAGTTCTTTGACTGAAAACGGATCCCATATTTTTAGGGTCTACCTTCTGCCAATGAGAAGGATTTTAGTGAGCAAACCTCTGCGCCCTCTACGATTTTCTTAGTCGGTGGTGTGTGCGCGGTGTGTTCTTCTGCTACCACAACAGTGAAAAAAATACACGGGGGCTCAGGGCGAATTAGCCCCCGAAATGCCCAAAATAGCCCCCGAAAATCAGAAAAGAGCCCTGTAAATTTGCATAGAGTTCAATGCAAAACAAGTTTTAGAATGTAATTTTCATGCAGGCAAGCTTGAAAAGTAGCCCCCGAAAAATAAATATTAATTTTTTCCCTGTACCACAATTATTGGATTCAAATACGTCAAAATCTGCAAGATTGTCAACAAATTGTGAAAGACCGTTACAGATCCGTGATTGTGGAATGTATAATTGTATTTTATTTTTTTATTTTTATATCATATTTTTCTCTCTACTAATTTTTTGAAGTGGATGACGAGCGCACAAATCGTAGGTGTACAAGCCTTACGCCCGGGTATTGGCCTCCCTAGCTATAGATCTACATGACATTTTCATGACTCTGCGCACGAGGGCAAGGGTATAGCGTACGTTTCAAAATCGTACGCGCGCATGACATGACGTGATAGCAGGCCTGCATGCATGCTACGTGCATGGGATATACATGTACGTACACGAACTCTGCTTGGAGCAAGCTGAGGCCTCGCGGTGGTTGGCCAGTACGTAGTCTAGCAATTTAAATACTACCTTCCTTTTTTTTTCTTCTTTCCAGTTTGGCCCTGATGCGTGACAAAAATGGCCATGCCTGACAGCGTTTTCAGACCCTCGATGCGTGACTGTCTTGCATAATGCATGACACTTGGTAGCTCTGCAGATGTTAAGATCAGTTATTTCCCCCCCCCCCCCCCCTTGGCTTTGTATGAAAGGAGATTTAGATATTTAAAATGATCCAATTGCTTACGTCACCTAGCGCACTCTGCACTCTGTGCCTATCCTTTACCATCACTTGCCTACTCACCCCTCCAACAACATGCCATCACTCTCAAATTGCAACTTCTTTGAGGACGGGTTGACTGCAGCCAATTCGCATCGTTAGAGGACAGGAACGGCGTCCTCGTCCACACAAACGAAAAAGCCCCTATTTCTGTGGATTCTCGCAAGAGTACACGTACATGCAGTCACGCACTTGATTAGGGAATGCCCTCTCTACTTCACCCCGAGGTCACCGTTTATTACCAGCCTTCCCACTACCCATCTAGGAGAGGCTTCTCCCTCTGACACCTGATTTGATGTCTGCTGCCCTCACAGATCTCATCATCATGGGAAGATGAATGTTATACTTGATTCTGACATTGGCCGATCTCTTTATGCTTTATTTCCATATTTGATTCTTCTTGTGTTTCTTTTTTAAAGACTATCCCTGGAGGTGCTATTGTCAGCCGATGCCCTGTGCTCACGCACAGTGCTTCACCAAGTGGAGGAATTCAATAAGAGAAAAGAGATTATGATGTTCATTTTGCGCAGTGAAAGAAACCTTGTTGATTGACGACTAAAATAAATAAATTACAAAATCATTGTTTTCTGTCCAAAACCTTACACTTTTATAAACCTGTTATTAGATATAGTGAATTGAAACTCTCTCAAGGATCTTTTTCATCTGTTTCATGTACATAATGTAGATATTTCTGAATACTATTTTCAGGTATTGTTGCCTATGTCATCACCATTTTCCAAAGAACTAAACTTCTGTTGAATGAGAAGGATATCTCACACCATGGATGAATTCTGCCTTCTGTATCTGCTCCTGCTCCTCTTGATGAGATCTGGTGACGTTGAAACCAATCCAGGTCCTGACACTGCTGAAAGGTATGCATAAACTGGCTTACTTCGATTCATCGGGTCTTCGCGTCCGGTCGGGTCATTGTTAAAACAAAAGATCATGTGAAGATGCACGTTCAGGATGCGATCATTCGTAGATTTGCTGTAGGGTTTTTACAAAGTGTTGGGCAAATTAGACCAGACCATTTGTATATAAGAGGGGTTTATTTCACATTAGCCTCCGACATTTTGTGAATAAAAGGGGCATGTTTTCACAAAAGGTCGGCTCCTTTACCAAACCTGTCCCGATGACCTGATGATTCAGAGTACATGTAAGCCAATTACATTGACTATGTTTGATACAGAAAATAATTATGATGATGATGATGATGATATCATGATTATCATCATCTAATTTAGTAATAATAATAATTTAAACATTAATATTATTAGGCCAAGTAACCAAAATGAAGTGTTTCTCGTCCCGTCCCCCCCCCCCCCCCCCCCCCCCCCCCCCCCGCCGCCGCCTCCTTTTTTTTTTTACTATTTACTATTCAGAAAAAAAACGGCCCCCATAATCCTCCAAAAAGCCACACAAATAAAGCCACACACAAAAAAGAAGCATGGGATAAATACATTTTGTTTTAAAAGCTTCTAAAGTGATACAAATCATTTGTTTTGTCATACATTGCAGCAGTATACTCGCAATGCACAATATCTGTCAATAAATAGGCGTAGCCAGCCATAATTAGCATGACAGCCATCTTGGAAAAATAGCAAAAAAATGCAAAATAGTTACTAGTAATGCCCTGCCTCCTACTTTTTGTTTAAAGTCGGAAAAGCAACACATTATTTTTGTTATTTGGCCTTATTATTATTATTCTTAAAAGTAGTAGTAATCCTTTTCTTATAATATTATTCTTATTACTATCACCATCATTATTGTATTACACTGCCAGACTCTGCTTTTTTTGGAAAGATTACCCTTTACCTTGCCCAGAGCCATCTATATACAGAGTTTGGCCAACCCGATTTGAGTTGGACACAATATGGCGACTACTGCTTCGTTGGGCAAGCACAAAACAAAGAATATACGCCATGTTGTGACCCAGTGAAATCAAAGTTGCCAAACTTTCAAATGTTAAAGGTAAAGACCAGTATTGGAAACGCCCCAATTTCAAAAAATGAAATAGAAGCTCGTATTACCAATCATGTGAAAGAATATGTTTTGACTTCTACATGATGATACAAAATTTGCCGGGAAACCGCCTACTAATTGATGTTTTTTGGTAAATTAGTTTATCTATTGGTGTGTGAGAGATAAACGCACGTGACGCGCACGTGTGCGTAGTCCCATATACATCTTTCTGTGTACAGTGCTTGTAACTTTACCAAGACTGGGCCAAATTTCTTATCATTTTGATGATTCCAGAAGCTTGCAGTACACACCAATACTTAAATTCTAGATGATCAACCTTTTCTGATTGATTCCACAACGTTTCTTTCACAATGCAATCGCATGACCATAACTGATCTTTATCTTTAATATCACCGTCAATGTATTTTGACATCCGCAGGCTGTTTTATTGCACGCTCGAGCACATAATACAAATTGTCAAGTGTCACATTCTAGCTTACAGCCAGTAGGGTGCTCTCTTATCCTATGGTTTCCAATTGATTTATTATTCATTTTACAGTAGTGTCAGCGAAAAGGAGTTCCTGAAGCTTGCCCAGGCTATCGATCCATCTTACTACCATGCTGTAGGGATATCTCTAGACATCCCCGTAGCTCAGCTACAGACGATCCTGATGCAGATGTCAAATAACTATTCCAATGCATTTTTGCACGTATTCCTGAAATGGAATGTCAAGCAGCAACTTCCACACTCAAACAAACGACAGCTTTTGGCAGACGCACTTCGAGAGATTGACATGGGTGGCCTAACGGACATATTACTCAATGAACTTCTAATTCCAAACAGCACAGGTAAACAGATACTAATGCTTGCTACACCAGAAGACGTTAACTCTTAACCTGCCATAATGAATACAGCCCAGTGCCACAGGGCTATAATCTCCATTGTGCCAAGCCACACATCCCCCTATGCCAAGCTTATATTGAGATAATCTGATGCACGCGATAGTATGATCAATAGCGTGTGTGAAGCACTCAGCACAGTACAATGAGCATGAACAAAAACTGCTATTAAGAATGCAAGCATGCATGCATAAGGCAGCAAAGCAGTGGCTCACTCGCGTGAATTAAGCAGCCAATCGATAGCCCGCCTGCGTGTACAAAGCACTATAACGGTAGTGTGCATGCCTCCTTATGGCAGGATAGGAGTTAATAGAAAACCATGCATAAAACTGAAGTAAATCAATACCAAAGAGATAGTGAGTGCGCTGTATTCTATACATTCACCACAATTTACAGAAGTGTCAAATGGAGATACAGTCATATTTGTCTTGTTTTTTTCTTCAAATTAAGATGTGTGATTGTCAGGAGAACCCTGTATTGCTGAAATGTCCTAGGAAAAATAATTCCAGTGATATTCATGTACAAGTACATGTATACACAAATTACTCAGATTTTTAATGCCCTTAAAATTGAATGAAATCATATTAATTCAGACAAACATGTAGGACTTTGTGTCTTTGACTACATGCTTCTAGTCATATGTCACACCATTAGCCTCATGCCTTTACAATCCTTTTAGATGTATCAAAATATATTTACGTGTAATCAAGTGAATATGGATTATGTATTTTTAGGAGGGACATCAGGACTGCTTGAATCACAGACCAAACCTCCTTCAGTTGAATCTCAAACCAAACCACTTTCTCCTGAACTGGTGGAGCGGTGTGCAAATGATTTCAAGTTCAAGTATAGGTCAACTCTCTGTAAGATCAGAGCTGATCCTCTCAATCCTGCTTCCACTGTGCAGTTTGACGACATGTATACTAATCTCGTCTTACTAGAAGAACATGGGACAGACAAACGAATTCTAGATTACAATGATATCCTTGATCTCAAAGTCAATGGAGAGTTCCCCAAGCGGATCATGGTTCAAGGAGAGGCAGGGGCTGGAAAAACAACATTTTGTGCTAAGATTGCCTGGGACTGGGTTGAAGGGAGGCATTTCAGTCACTTTGTGTGGGTCTTGATAGTTCCTCTACGTGAATTTAAGCAACACACTATTGGCGAGATTGCAAAGTCTTATCTGGCCAAAAACAATCCAGCAACAGTTTCTCAGATTACTGAGTATATCCGGTCGAATCCTGACAAGGTATTCATCGCATTCGATGGGCTAGATGAAGTCAGTGGCAAAATCATGAAGACAAAATCTTGTGACGAACAGCCTACTGATCAAATGCAACTTCAGCCATCACAACCATATGTTACCTCCTCAGAGGCATGTGGAAGTTCATCTGAGACTGGTGATATTGGACTTGTAGAGATTCTTTGTTCAGATCAGCTTGCCTCTTGCCCAGTCTTGGTGACCACTCGCCCATGGAGAGCAGTAGAAATTAGATCAGATGGTGATCTAATGAAGCTCTACACATTCATTCGTGTTGAGGGTTTCAACAGAGAGAATTTGTCAGATTACATTCACAAATACTTTCCAAAGAATGATGATAAAGCAAATCAGCTTATTCAGTTCACCAGTGAGAATGATGTCATATCTGAAAACATGGCCCACTATCCTATATATGTAGCCATGTTGTGCCTTATGTGGAAAGAACTTGACGAGCAAAAACTAAAGGAAATTAAATCACTGAAATCTTTTTCTCAGATATTTAAAGAAATGATTGCCTTTCTGAAAGAACATTATGCTCAGAAAAAGGTGAAGAAAGTAGGCAGCCCCTCATTTCTTTCCTATTTGAAAAAAATTGATGAGCTCCTTGGACCGATTGCCAAACAGGCCCTCAATGGTCTGCTAGAAAATACCTTGATTTTCGGTGAAGATGATTTCCAAATATGCCCAGAATCCAAGGAAACTGCCTGTAATGTCGGGATTTTGTCTCAGGAGGACAGAATTACCACTAGCATCGACATACATAAGAGGGATGCTCATGTGCAATTGCCAGTCTTCTTCCCTCACAAACTGTTTCAGGAGTACATGGCTGGAGTCCATCTCGCTTCCCTGTATGAATCAGATCGTAATGAATTCAACAGGCTGATTGAGCAAGTAGTGCTGCCAAGGAAGGTGGAGTTTAGGTATCTCCTGTACTTTACTGTCTCACAAAACAAAAGTATTGCAACCCATGTACTGAACCCTATGCTTCAGGGACTAGTTGTACATAATTTTTTGGACCCAACGGTAGATTTATGTCTAAGTGAAGAGTTACCTTTCATTGTTGATGTAGCCTTTGAGAGTCAAGACCCAGATGTAGCAGCCTTGGTAAGGGACAGGGTTTCATCAAATGCAATTACACTGACCGTATCCACTGATATGACAGCACACACTGTAGCTGGTTATGCTTTCATTGGACCACATGTGGTAAGTTAATCACAGTTTGATGAACAAAATTAGTTTATCCATTTTTGTCTCACCTGCATAGCAAAAAGCAAGACATAGGCGCCGCTTTCCGGTGATGGCAACGTCAACATCAAAAACTTTACCTCAGGTTAAGTTTTTGAAATGTTAGTATAATTTTTATAATATAAGTTCTTATTCAATAAAACTTGGACCAACTAATTATGAAGTATCCCCAATCATGTGAGTAGAATTTCAGGTCACAAAGTCAAGGTAAAAGGTCATTTCAGGTCAACAGACTTGGACTATGTTGTTGCATCATCAAAACTTAACAAAAGGTTACAATTTTGAATTTTTATCATAGTTTTGAAAGTATACATTCCTATTCCATGAAACTTGAACATAGGGGTTATCAAGTATCAAGTATTTTAGGTAACAAAGTCAAGGTCAAATGTAATTTAAGGTCTGCAAGAGTTTGTTGTGGTATCAACCTCAAGATTTTGAATGTTTAGCATAATTTCAAAAGCGTTAGTTCAAATTCCATGAAACTTGTACACAAGGGTTAGCAAATTCCAGGTCACAAAGTCCAGGTCAAAGGTCATTTTCGGTCAGTAGACTTGGATTATGTTTTCACAACTTAATATGAGAATTAATAAATCAATTTTTATTATTTGTTCATATTCCATTTAAGTTATCAATCTTGGTACAAATTATAGTAAATAATTTTTATGATGATTCTTAGCCAATACTCAATTCAAAATGCTGATTTCATTCAGAGGATTTCATTTTTTTGTTTAGGGGGGGAGGGGGGGGGGCCTGCTAATGGGCCACCCTGCCTATAAATAATGTCCCAACCTCAATTTTCATCATATCGAATTATGTAATGCAGGTGAGACCGCCTAGAGCGTTTCCTTTGTTTAAGTATAAGTTCTTAGTCAATGAAACTCGGACTATAGGGTTATCAAGTATCCCCAATCATGTGAGTAGAATTTCAGGTCACAAAGTCAAGGTCAAAGGTCATTTCAGGTCAACAGACTTGGGACTATGTTGTGGCATCATCGAAAACTTAACCTAAGGTTAAGTTTTTGAATTTTTAACATAATTTTGAAAGTATAAGTTCTTAGTCAATGAAACTTGGACTATAGGGTTATCAAGTATCCCCAATCATGTGAGTAGAATTTCAGGTCACTAAGTTAAGGTCAAAGGTCTTTAGGTCAACAAACTTAGACTTTTTTATGGCATCAACATCAAGATTTTTAATTTTTAGCATATTTTCAAAAGTGTTTGTTAAAATTTCATGAAACTTGTACCGAAGGGTTATCAAGTATCACAAATCATATGGCACAAATTGCAGGTCACAAGGTCAAAGGTAATTTTAGGTCAGTTGACTTGGATTATGTTTTCACATCTTAATATGAGAATTAATAAATCAATTTTTGTTATTAATATTTCATTCAAGTTATCGATTGTGGTACAAATAATAGTAAATAATTCTTCTGATGATTCTTAGTCAATATACACTTCAAAATGCTGATTTGATTCAGAGGATTTCATTTTGGGGGCCTGCTAATGGGCCACCGTGCCTATAAATAATGTTACAACCTCAATTTTTCATCATATCGAATTGCGTCTTACGCCTGCATTAAATGCAGGCGAGACCGCCGAGAGCGTTTCCCTTGTTGTACAAGTTCTTACTTTTATATCTTTTGCAGTTTTCTTACAGTACAACAGTTTATTTTTGGAAGGGTGCATCTCAACTAGCACATGTGCTATTATCAAGCCCCTTTTACCAACCAATTTTTTCTTCTTGTATATATCTTAATTTTCTCTTCTTGTATATATCATAATTTTTGCTTCTTGTATATCATTGCATGAAATGTATTATTGTATTGCTGTTGGTATATAAATTAAATCAAAGAGGTTTGAACAGTAATAATTTGAAAACTAGAACTTCAATGGTATAATGATATGCATGCATTAATGCCCGCATTTCTATTTCTTTGAGCAGATATAAATACCAGTAAAGCAATTAGATGATCCTATCTACACAACACATCATTACACACGTATGGTTTTCCATAAACTTTGGCCTATATGGCCTTGCATGCTAACATACTAATACATGAGGCATATAGTGCGATACATTGTAATGCAGGATATAAAATGCAGGGGGATCAACATTTTACTACTTTTCTTCTTTGCAAGACTAGATTATTGCTCTGTGTCTGCCCTTTTAATTTTAGTGATCGTATTCCCATTAACAGTTATAAATGATTAAGGTATGAGGCACCAAATGGTGTGAAATTATATACAGTAATCTCCTTTGAAAGCTGTTCTTAGACTTTAATATACTTTTATTTGATATGACATGTCATGGCAATAGTTCTTCAGCCTGTACCCTTATTCGTTTACTTTTCCCTCTTACTCTCTGTAGTTCAAGCAGCACATCTAGGGCGATCGCTCACATAGGTTACACATGTATGCCTAACATCCAAGTGAACATCTCTATTCTGCATCCCATCAGTAATCACTCTGTCATTTTATGCAGGTTACACTCCGTATTGGGAGAAGTTGTGGACCTACTATGTCACTTGATGTGGCAGAGATGATATGCTCCATGCCATCCTTGAAGGAAGTTTCTCTACAAAAAGCATACCATCATTGTTTTTTTGAAACACTTGCAAGGAAAGGAAAAGAATCAAAGGTGAGCGGTTCATCCACAATTGTGATGCATGTGTAATTGTTAAATTTAATTTCATTCCATTACCATCTTTTCCCTTTTCTAATGTACATTTTATTTTCTTTAATTCCTTTAAATGTCTCATATATATAGTGCAGCGGCTTAGCAAGAAAATTGTGCACTTTTTGATAAAAGCATGAAACTTCTAGCATAGTTAGCTTTCACCATAAGATTTATTTTCAGATGTGGAGGGAAATGAGATTTGACCTCTGATGACCCTGAGAGGTCAAATTCAAAATGGCCGCCAGTCCGCATGGTCTTATGTACAAACACGCTTAGTTTTTGAACCATATAGTCCAGAAACACATTCAAGGTGTCATTTCCAACTAAATTGGGGATGCCAATTCATTTAGTAATACTTTTGAGATCGCCAGAATTCAGGGTTTTGCATTAAGGTCAAGGTCAAGGTCAAAATTGAGTTTTGAATGTTTACAACAACAACAAAATCCCATTTATTTGTCATTTGTTTACCCCTATGATCTCAATTTTTTTAAAGAGTGGTTCCCCTGCAGACCATTAGATTCATTTTCAGATGTGGAGGGAAGTCAGATTTGACCTGTGATGACCCTGAGAGGTCAAATCCAAAATGGCCGCCAGTCCGTATGGTCTAATGTACAAACACGCTTAACTTTTGAACCATATAGTCCAGAAACACATTCAAGGTGTCATTTCCAACTAAATTGGGGATGCCAATTCCTTTGGTAATACTTTTGAGATCGCCTGAACTCAGGGTTTTGCATTTAGGTCAAGGTCAAGGTCAAAATTGACTTAAAATAGCAAATTTTGAATGGTTACAAATGAGATTTGTCATTTGTTCTCAAATTTCTTTAGGAATGGTTCCCCTGCATAGTCCTCCACCTTTATCCTTTGCAGGTAGTTTATTTCACAGTTTGATGTGACCTCCGATGACCATGAGAGGTCAAATCCAAAATGGCCGCCAGTCCGCATGGCCAATGTACAAACGTGGTAACTTTTGAACCAAATAGTCTAGAAAAACGTTTAAGGTGTCATTTCCAACTAAGTTGGGGATGCCAATTCATTTGGTAATACTTTTGAGATCGCCAGAACTCAGGGATTTGCAATAAGGTCAAGTTCAAGATCATATTAGGCCAACAAAAGTGATGTTTTCTTTTTTAAAATAAACTTTGCCTCTATTTTGACACTTAAGGGGTCATTATTTAAAAGAAAAAATTAAAAGACCCGTGTACCACCACTTTGACTATCCAGGGCCATATTTTATAGAGCTGCTTATCGACTGGTTCTGTGCTTACGTATGAGTTTCTACTTCATAGCACTGCTAACCGTAAGCACACGAAAATGCATTAACCTTACGCTGCTTACTGGACGAAAATTAATTTTGTAACAATGCAAATCCATTGTGAACGCACAAGGTGGACGCCTTGTTTTCTTGCTAACCAAATTTGTCTGCTACAGTTATAGCACGAAAATTTGATTACCGGTAAGCAGCTTTAAAAAATTGGGCCCAGAAGACCAAAAAAGCTATTCCAAATACGAACTAAAACCTGTTCATTACCCCATGAATTTAGCACTATCCACAACTTATGAATTATTCTAATGGTAACGATCAAAATCTAACAGTCTCCAGAACAAGAGCACAGTTCAGTGCATCCTTTCTTGCAGCGACAGTGGATTATTCATGGCACAATTTTGATGCTTCCGGGAGAGTGATCCAAAGAGGCTGCCACCCAGTTGTTTCGTTTGTCCAGCCCAAGTCAGATGGCTCTGGCATCTCTAGATTCTTGGCCAATATCTGGTTCCAACAATTGGCCTGGTAGCAAGTGCGCTTGATGTGCTGCTTGAGTGCTGTTTGGGTTGGAGGAAAGTTCTCCAGGTTTCTAGACTTCTGTGCGAAGAGCTGTTTCCTGGCATCATTCACTACCATGCTCTCACTGGTTCGGTCGTATCAGCACCACAAATCGCTCTGGCAGTAACATTGATCCTTCACTGACCTCAGGCGTTCACTGAAGGAATCATTCACTTCTGGGAAAGACTTCTAAGTTTTTCCTCTGGATGCAGAAACAGTCTGACACCCGGTGAACGCATGAAAGATTGGGAGAGTCATACATTGTGTCGGACTCATGGTGGCAACCATCATGATTTTGTGAAAAGCTATGTACCGAAAGCTTGATCTGACACCAAAAGCGATCCACAGCATCAGGAGCTGTCTTGCTGAATGAAGCCACAGCCAGTTCAACCGCATCAGTACCACCAGTACGTATGGTTACCCTTTTACACCCATGGGGCAAGGCCTGCCAAGTGTGACTCAGCAGGAGAGCAGAGTACTCCACTTCCATCTGTTGCATATTATACAGTTCCTTGCCCTGTGGTAGAGGAAGATGAACGACATGACATGAAATCCAACAATTCGGGTTTGTTCTCATTGACTCGAAAGAAGTCCTTCCAGCTTTCTGGCAGCACAGTAGAAAGAGCCACCCTTTTCCTGGTGCCCTTTCCTTCCTTATTGAGGCTTTCAGGCTAGCAGGTAAGTATACACCCTAGCCAAGGTCGATGCGGATGCTTTTCTCGAGTTGAGCAAAGATGTATGGGGCAAACACTCTTTCTCCATACTCTTGAAATGTTCTTGATGTTCCAGGATTGAGCATTTGAACCGCAGCTTCACCATCAATAATTATTGCTTGGGCCACAGGTGCACTATTGTTTTCGAGCAGATTTGATTCCAGGCAGCGAAGTAGATCTGCATTAACTCCAAACCGCTTTTTTCCTCCAGTTAACAAAGCTGGCGGGGCTGCCTGGTTTTCATGAGAGAAGAAATTGTCCATATCTCCATCCCTTGTCTGACACGAGATGTACATCCTCAAAAAGAGACCACAGTCCCTCTTAAGTGCTGCAATCTGTGCCTACTGTTTTAACATAACCTTCGCCGGCTGCCGACTGAAAAATGGCAACTTGTTCGTATGAAGTGTTTGTGTGACAGGTGTCGTACATTGCCAATGACTAGTAGGTTTTGACTTTGTTCTAGAAATGGATTCCCCATCTCTTTCAGTACTGTCAGAAGTTCCCATCCCTCAAGAATGCTGCCTGCACTCCAGGTTGCTGGTCATGGTGATGTTGTCTAGTGTTAGCAGAACCGTTATTTTGCTTTATGGGCCTGTTCCTCAAACTCTGTAGTGATCCTTTAAATTACTTAGCACCAAATAAAACACAAAGTAACTTAAAAAACATCTTACCAGTATTATTGAGCAGTAATGAAAAGGAACAGTTTTCCTGACTTGAATTGAGGTTTTTGCCGTATACTGCCTAGCTGCCCACTGACCATGCTATGCATATGGTCAGTTACAAGACAAATGGTTTGGTGCTATAATTAGTGAAATAAACTAACTGATAGGGATTACGAAGGAGACTATGCAGGGGAACCACTCCTACAGAAATTTGAGAACATTATATAGGGGGACAAATAAATGGAAAAACTGTATGTAACCATTCAAAACTTGCTATTTTTTGTCAATTTTGACCTTGACCTTGACTTAATGCAAAGCCCTAAGTTCTGGCGTACTTAAAAGTATTCCCAAATGAATTGGCATCCCCAAGTTAGTTTGAAATGACACATAAAACGTTTTTCTGGACTATTTGGTTCAAGAGTTATGCGTGTTTGTACAATAATTATTATTAGACCATGCGGACTGGCGGCCATATTTTATTTGACCTCTCAAGGTCATCAGAGGTCAAATCAAAATGTTAAATAAACTAACTGAAAGGGATTAAGGTGGGGGAATATGAAGGGGGACCATTCCTAAAGAAATTTGAGAACACAGGGGAAAAAAAAATGACAAATAAATGGGAAAACTTTTTGTAACCATTCAAAACTTGCTATTTGAGGTCAATTTTGACCTTGACCTTGACCTAAATGCAAAACCCTGAGTTCAGGCGATCTCAAAAGTATTACCAAATGAATTGGCATCCCCAAGTTAGTTGGAAATGACACCTTAAACGTTTTTCTGGACTATTTGGTTCAAAATTTAAGCGTGTTTGTACATTAGACCATACGGACTAGCGGCCATTTTGGATTTGACCTCTCAGGGTCATCAGAGGTCAAATCTGACTTCCCTCCACATCTGAAAATAAATCTTATGGTCTAAACTAACTATGCTAGAAGTTTCATGCTTTTATCAAAAAGTGCACAATTCTCGTTATATGGGGAGCTAATCCGCTGTACTAATATGCTGGTTCTTTTGACAGAAGAATAGATCAATGGTCTTTTCACTAAGGCCGCAGCAGTGTTAATAAAAGCCTTTAATTGTGAATACTATATAACCGTGGAAGATCACAACGTACTTAAAGGGGGAGTCCGCCCTGACAGAGAAATAAATTAGTGAAAGTTTGAGCAGTATCCGGTTAAAGATACAAAAGCTATTAATTTTTGATGTTGTCATTAGTGGAACAACACTGATGTATCATGTGAGCTCCTCTCTAATTTGCTCTGTACAGAAAATGTCATAAACTTTCATTTTCTTAGTTATTGATGACAGAATAGATTTGTTTCATAAAATGCATAAAATTTAGGGTGAATGTATGATTGAACATTTTCTCAAGGGAAATTATAACGTGTTTTATTACAGGGTCAACGGGAGGGGACATTGCAAGAAACATCACAGAGTTGCCAATTTGTCTTTTATTGAACGCATTTTCACAAATTATAACTTTCTTATTTTAAATCGGTTTTTGCTCAAACTTTCACTGACCCGTTTCTCTTATTTTTCTGCTTTTATTAAACCAACTCAATATCTGGGTGGAATTTCCCTTTAATATGATAGATATATGTGGATAGAGTTGTATCATTCCAGGAAGTTTTGAAGAAAGAAATTAAAGAAATTATTAATCTCATGATTATGTCTAGAAGTGGAGCTTTATGAATGACAAAAAATAGAAAGCACTCGTAGTAAAACATTGGGTAGAAAACTATAATATACTCATTTTTTAAGAAAAATACAAAAGCTCATTTTAAGGTTACATCCAATGAGAAGAAATGAGAATGGAGATGATTCTTGTCTTTTACTCTGATGTCTTTTATTGTTGGTCACATAGGCATTTGCAAGAAGAGAATTTGCATAATCCTTACGACTTGGGATTAAGGATTGTATAACATGTTTTGGTATGTACGGAAAGTGAGAAATATGTATTTCTTAATCCTAGAAATATAATTTTAGCGAAAGTTAGGCCTAAGCATTTATTGTTTCATTATTATTATTATCATTATTTTTGTTATTATCATTTTATGCCTCCGCCTAGCGAAGGTGGTGCCGGAGGCATTACGTTTTTGAGCTGTCCGTCCGTCCGTCCCACTTTAAGGTTAACACAATATCTCCAGAACCACTTGAGATATGAACTTTAAACTTAGTGACAGTATATATCACCATAGAAATATTTTGGAGTAACTAGGTCAAAGGTCAAGGTCTCAAAGTGACAAAGGTCAACTTAATAAATTCCAGGTATTCGCTTCGTTATCGCAATACGACTTGAGGTATGAGGCTTAATTGCGTGATGATATGTATCACCATAGGAAGAAAATCTCATTTCCCTTACTGAATTTAGGGCAAAGGCATATGGGAGATGCAGTCACATTTTCCTTGTTATTATAATTATTATCATTCTTCTTCTTTTTCTTCTTATAATTATTATTATTAATATTAATATTATTATTGTTATTATTATTATTATTGTTATCATTTATTTTTAAAATATGTAAATAGACTCATATATTTTTTTTCCTTGAAAGGTACTATGTCCCATTTGCAGCCAACATCGAATATTGCAGGAATTATGAATATGTCACGTATCTGTGAAATTTGAAAGTTAGTAGTGTCCTATTATTCAAATTATGCAAGGAAACATGTTTACTTTCTAGACTTCACTGCCAGGCAATATTGAGTGACTTTTTTTTTTTCTTTGGTAATAACATACATAAAATGAGCTGTAAGGTACATTAGCATTTGTCTACATCAATAACCCACTTCTTTTAATGGCCAAAATTAAACTCATTGAATCTTTGCACAGCACAAAACGTACAACCATTCAGTACAATGGTATGAAAATCAGACTATTACTAAAATGATTGCAGTCACTAGAGTCGATTTGTCAACTAATGCTTTTTTTTTCCCCACTAAAAGACATTTTCAAGCCCTTTCGTTTGAGGGAAGTTCTAAGTTCAGGGTTCGTACGGGTCAGGGAATTTCTGGAAAGTCAGGGAATTTAAAAATGTTTTTTCCAGAAGCAAAAAGTCAGGGAAAGTCAGGGAATTCGTCCATTTCTTCTGGAAAGTCAGGGAAAATCTTTTTTTCTTCAAGATGTTTGTTAAAATGGCATTTAATTTGTCTTGTGAACAAAGGAAAAACACATTTTGTAAAATTTGTGGTTCACATAATAGCTAGCCCATCACAATGCAGTGTAGTACGATGCTAATGTTCTTTTTGAGAAATTTGTGTGTGCATGACTGTTTGTTGACCTGTGTATAGGCAAATTCATGCAATGTACTGAGCTCTGTGAGAGTGTGTGTGTACAGTATTTGTGTGTATGTGACTGATCAGACCAATCAGAAACTTCCTTGTGAGTGGGCGGAGAGTGAAGCCAGCATAAATTAAACTTGTCAATGACCACTAGCACAGTACTGAAGAATCATAAATTATGAAGTTTGTTGACCTGTGTGTAGGCGAATTCACCTATTGTGCTGAGCTGTGAGATCGAGAGTGTGCATTTGTTTGTGTGTGTGTTTCTCCTTACAGTAAGCAAGTGATGTGACTGATCAGACCAATCAAAAACTTTCCTTGTGAGTGGGCGGGGAGTGAAGCCAGCATAAATTAAACTTGTCAGTGACCACTAGCACAGTACTGAAGAATCATAAATTATGAAGTTTGTTGACCTGTGTGTAGGCGTATTCACCTATTGTGCTGAGCTGTGAGATCGAGAGTGTGCATTTGTTTGTGTGTGTGTTTCTCCTTACAGTAAGCAAGTGATGTGACTGATCAGACCAATCAAAAACTTTCCTTGTGAGTGGGCGGGGAGTGAAGCCAGCATAAATTAAACTTGTCAGTGACCGCTAGCACAGTACTGCAGAATCACAAATTATGAAGTTTGTTGACCTGTGTGTAGGCAAATTCACGTTTTGATCTCTTTCTTAAAAATAATACAAAATTATTTACCTTTGAAAAGTAGTTTTCGCATGTTTTCTTTTCTTTCTCAAGTTTCTTTCATTTTGTTTCTCGATCCCACCCCAACATTCATTCACATCTCTTTATCTCTTTCACTATCGACTTTCACTCATTCTCAGTTCCCCCAAAGCATGTCGTGCCGTATAATTATTTTTAAAAGGCAAAGATATTCATATTCCCTATCAAAATCCAAGCAGTATTTTTAACTATTGTGTTTACAAACGGCAAGGATTAGTGCATGCATGCCAGACAGTTGCCGCCCAGCGTGGTGTAATATTACATGTGGTTTCTCTGAACAGGGTTTGTTATCGGTTACCAGGCAACCAGCACATAACAAAATGTATGCAAATCTTGGGTTCATGTATAGCATGGGCGCTGCATTCCACGCTTGTTTTTAATTGACAGACAAACGGACCAATACTAGTAAAGCATGTGGGATGGATGCTCTGACAGGGAGTGGACTTCTGTATTTTGAGAAGTGGTGAATGCCTAGCCCAGTATATAAAACCCGGCTGGTTTCGTCTTAGGGAGTGGTCTAAACTAAGCATGTTGACCTGGGACTTATTGTAACCAGGGAGGTGACAAACCCTGTTGTAACTGTCTTGAATCATGGCTGGTAGACAGCAGGATAAAAAATATTGCGGTTTGATTCCACATTTGGCGTCCAAGTTAGCTAGCCTAGCCTCGTGGTTGCTGCTTTCCCCAAGGTCCGCAATTAAGGCACACTTTTTTCCGTCAGCAAAATATCGAAAGTCGGGGGTGCGCCTTATATAGTCAGGTACAGGATATTTGAGTCCTCAAATGCTACTTTTTAGTGGTTTTCAAAAATCTCTGTGTCTGAACATTAATTACATAATGCAAATAAAGAATAGGATCTACTATTTGAAGTTAAACTACGTTCCTAATTTGAAAGGAAGAGAGTTTTTTTGTTAGAGTTTTTTTTTCAGTCTCGATAAATTATGCCCTGTCACAAGGCACTTTGCCGGCCGAAGCTCTCCCGTGTCTTCAGCTCACTCACCTGTATGATGCAGCTCACTTACACAGGGGATAACGAATCACCACGCAAAAACTAGCCTGTCCACATTTCTGTTTGGACTCGGAGGAAAAAATTCTGTCATCTTTAGTTTTAAAAACAACATTGTTACTGGGTCTAACTTAGTTCAGAAGCACTTCAACTGTGCCTCGTAATAAAATGAAAGTATTTTCGAACACTGTCACTGAAATAAGAGCCGATCTGATGTTTACAAAAAGACCAATGTTGGCTTTGTTTTTGGTGGCTTTTTGTTAACCAGATCAGATCACGTCTTATTTCAGTCTTCAAAAAATACTTTCACTCTCATTATACGAGGCACAGTTGAAGTGCTTGTGAACTAAGTTAGACCTTGGTCTAGTAACATGTTGTTTTTAAACTAAAGATGACAAAAAAAGAAATCCAGATTTTTTTTTCAGATTTTTTTTTTTTTTTTTTTCGGGGGGAGGGGGGGGGGAGAATCTTCGAAATAGGGGTGCGCCTTATATAGTTTTTGTGATTTGCTTCCTAGTATTGCGATGATATATAGTTGTACGCTTTAAATTAAGACATGTTCATCATTGAAAATGGTCATGGAAATTTACATTATCCTGCTCTGGAAAGTCATTGAATTTTAAAAATGTGTAAGTGTACGAACCCTGTAAGTTAGTATTATCTTTCAAATGCCGTTGGAATTTAACCTTTTCATTTTTTTGCCTGCAAATGGGACATAGTACTGCACCCCACACCTAACCTAAGAGTAAATAAATCCATTAAATGAGTCAATATATGTATTTTGATTGATTTATTGATTTATTCACCAGCAATAATAACAATATGTGTAAGAAATATGTCTTTGCTATATCTAAACAAAAGCCGGTAAATGGGACAAGAAAATACCGTATGTGCTAGTTGAGGTTAGCCCGTTAAAATTTGTACATCACATAACACAAAATACAACAATTAAAGATATAAAATAATTAGAGAAAGTGTACCTAGGTAGCAGGCTTTATATGATTTAAATCACTTGCATAGGCTGTATCTGGAAAAATACATTGCACCCCTTGGACAATTTACCTGCCCTCCCCCTGGCAAATACCCAAGGACAATTAATTTTGTGTAAAAATGTGAGAGGTCAAAATATCAGAGGTAAAAATGTCACAGGTTGTCAGAGGTAAGAATGTCTGAGGTACAAATGCCAAGCGTAGGACAAAATGCCAGAAGTGACACATTAATCAATTTGGATAGACGTGTTTCTATTTTGCTTTCACCTATGCTTTTCTTAGGTCAATAATAGGAACAATTTTTTCAACCTTAAAGGGATTCGGTAACTTTGTCTTAGATCCTTTAATGCTGCAATGATAATTATAAACCTTTAGGTCAGTCAGGAACCCCATGTCTTCTACAAGCCGATCGCCTGTCTTATTATCAAGATATTTATGATTGCAATTATAAATTTTTAAAACCGTTACTACAGTCTATTGGGGAAAACGAGTATGGTAAAACCGGTCACTCAAAGGTGTTTACTTTTTTGAGGCACTTCTTGATCATTTTTAGGCACAATTTTTTCAGGGCTTCAATATACCACCATATCACGTACACTGTTAACACGTAGGGCCGTGCATCTCAGATTTAACATTGTTAAACGATCTCTTTAAGGGGCTTTCACACCGGGCCATTCGTAGATTTGTGTAGTGTTGCGTACCGACTACGCCGAGCGTAAACTACCCTACGCTGGCCTACATACGCCGTGAGACGCAAAGGGGTTTGCAAGATGGACGCAAAAAATTAAACATGTTTAGTTTTTTCGCATACTTTCGGCTTAGACGCTAGATGCAAAAAGTATGCAACTCTATGCAACACTATGCTACTGTACGCCAGCCTACGCATGACCTACGCAGGGAATACGCAGAAGCAATTTTTTTTTCATGAATACGCACCCTAATTTCGGCGTAGTTTGGTACGCCACACTACGCTGGAAAAATGACTGAAAGCTTCAATCATTTAGGAATTGAAGACAAAAAGCACTGTATGGTGTCCGGGTTCGCACAAAGACAATTTTAACACTTTTCAAAAGACTATTGACTGGTAGTAAGGTACGAGGGCACTTTTTAAAAGACTGTTGACTTGTAGGCAGGTACGAGGGTACTTTTTAAAAGACTATTGACTGGTTGGCGTGGCATGGCTTAAATCACGACTCCAATTTCGACCAATCAGATTGCTAGATTTCTAAAGTGAGGTATATAATTGAAATTATGGATCGAGGTGCTATTTCTGATGCCAAGGAATCCATAATTTCACTAGAGTCTTGAAATAGTACATGATGTATTTGTTTTATATTTTTCAAACCAACCTTCATAAAAATACAAGTACTGCAGCAGTGTAGTGCAGTTACTCTGGCTCAGCATAAATTGCACAGCATGAGCGCTGTGACACCTCAAGAGTTGGAGGCATTTGAAATCCTGCATGCTCGCTGAATGCATGCACAGTAGTGCCTTGGAAGAAAATATCTATGACGTCATCCCTGGTAAAGTGCCATGGTATTGTGCACTATACCATGGATGACGTCACGGTATAGCACATTTTTCTTATCAGTAACATCATAGCAATGTTATGTTTGGTCACATGATACTATGTTGACCAATCAATGAAAAGGATTTCATTAATCAAAAATATAATATATACTGCCGTAATTGAATATTGCTTTGTTCATGTACATTTTATCAATTTCCACAACCCAGCCCCCCCTCCCCCTCCCTTAGTAGTAGTAGTAATAGTAGTTCATTATTAGTAGTAGAAGTAGTAGTATCGTAGTATTGGTAGTAGTAGTTGTACATGTAGTAGTAGTATAGTATAGTACTAGCAGGACCCGCGGAAATCCGCGGGATTCTAGAGGGGGGCGGGGGTGTAAATAGATATATAGAGACTGTCTAAATTAAAACCACCAAGAACTTTATTTGCCATTCAGGCCATTACAAAAATATACATGTTTAACGTCCCCGCCCGCTTCCTTTTTGGGGGCCGCCTCCAATTTTTTTTTTTTAATTTTTTTAATTTTTTTTTTTTTTTTTTTTTTTTTTTTTTCGAAAGGAAAAAAAACAGCGTCCCCGCCCACTTCCTTTTTGGGGGCCGCCTCCTATTTTTTTTTATTTTTTTTTGTTGAATTTTTAAAAAAAAAATTGAAAGAAAACAAACATGAAAAGCACTGCTAAAATTTATTTCTGATTTAAAAAAAAAAAAAAAAAAAAAAAATGTCGGCCGCCATCTTGAAAAATAGCCCGAATGTCAGGGAAAATGTACGGAGCGGCCATTTTGAAAGAAGAAAAAAAAAAAAAAGGGTCTCCTCCTTCCCATTTTTCGAAAAAACAGGACGCTAAACATGTTTTTTTTTTAAATTTGGCCTTGTATAAAAATAAAAAAAACGATCCAACTGTACCGGTAGTTATTCTTTAAGCCACTGGAACTGCGTAGTGTGGCGTACCGGCTACGCAGAAATTAGGCTGCGTATTAATGGGAAAATAGTCCCTGCGTAGGTTATGCGTAGGCTGGCGTACAGGTTTGCTTATGGTTGCTTACTGTGTGGAAAGCTTTTACTGCTTTGTCGATCTGGCGTAGGGTAGCATACTGTTGCGTAAAAAGGCGTACTTTCTGCGTCAAGTTTCTACGCCGAAAGTACGCGAAAAAAATTAAACATGTTGAATTGTTTTCGTTCATCTTACGTACCCCTTTCCGTCCCTCAGCATATAGTAACGTAGGCCAGCGTAGTTGGTACGCAACACTACGCAACTCTACGTATTGACCCCACGCCAATTAGTAACTCGCAAGTGTCACAAATAAAGTATTAAAAATATGCTCATCTGACCCTAATTAAACGCCTAAAACCCCCGAGCTTTCGGGGGTTTATGGCCCCTTGAAACCCGTGGACCCCACGCTTATATTATATATATACACTCAACTCAGGACCCGCGGAAATGCGTACCCCTTTCCGTCCCTCAGCATATAGTAACGTAGGCCAGCGTAGTTGGTACGCAACACTACGCAACTCTACGTGTTGACCCCACGCCAATTAGTGACCCGCAAGTGTCACAAATAAAGTATTAAAAATATGCTCATCTGACCCTAATTAAACGCCTAAAACCCTGAGCTTTCGGGGGTTTATGGCCCCTTGAAACCCGTGGACCCCACGCCTATATTATATATACACTCAATTCGCTGCGATCTGATCTCTCCCCCCCCCCCCCCCAACTTTGAAGAACGTAACCCCCGAGCTTTTGGGGGTTTATGGCCCCTTGAAACCCGTGGACCCCACGCCTATATTATATATACACTCAACTCAGGACCCGCGGAAATCCGCGGGGTTCTAGAGGGGGGCGCAGGCAAAAAATTAAGTTTTTCATTTCGGGGACTCCATTTCAAATTTTTGGGAAATTTTCGGGGGCTACTTTCTCAACTTTCGGGGGCTCTTTTTTCTGGGGCTACTTTTTCATTACTTCATAAAAGGATAGGCCTACACTTTGTTGAGATTGGTTTAGTAGGCTAAGGTTTCAGGCTTCCTACTTCATATAATTGCCTATTTAAAAAAAAAAAAAAAACATATTTCTAGTTCAATAACCAAGTTTTCATGCATTGATTTGATGCAAGAACTGTAACATAATAGACCCTAGATTGTGATTATTTCTGACCATGAATTTCGATCATTTTTCAAAGTAAAATTTTCACAAGAAAATCAGACAGTCGTTTAAAAACGTAGACATTAGTAATACTTTTACTAATTCTAAGCTCAGGTTTCGTAAATCTATTCACGAAACTATATTGAAATATCGGCAATAATGATGCAAACCAACAGATAACAATTTCAAAGTGTCAAATCTCTTTGACTCGAGCTCAGCTCAGCTGAACTCACACGCACTACTCCAGGAAGCTCGAACACCGGCGCCGCAGGCATCGGACGCCTTCGGTGCGCGGTGCTGAGCTTCCCGAGCAGCGCAGCTGCACTGTGTGTACTGTATGTGTGTTGACTGAAGGCAGCTTGCGACTGAACTATCAGTCCAATGATTTTCTTGTGAAAACTTTCCTTTAGAAAATGATAATCAAAATTCAGTAAAGATGGCCATAATAATCACAAAATAAGCTTTGATTTCATACCTCCATTCACGAAAACTATATCAAAATCGCGGCAATCATGATGGAAATAGGTCTCTAAGTTTGGACGTCGACGGGAAGCCCCGTGCTTGTGCAGCTACTACAAAGCACATCCTAGCTACTACATAGCACATCCTATAGCAAGACGCTTTACTGGGTAATCCCGACCCTGTGCATCGTGCATTTAATACGCAACTTAATGTGAGTGGATAGTCATCGGTCGTGTGTCTACGGATGTAATGTTGAATATCCATGAGGTATCTCTGTCGTCACGCATATCCTGCATTATGCTTATCGCGTCTGTTTTCGCCCTGGACGTCGACACGGAGGAGGACCTCGGGCGGAGTATAGCCAATTCCACAGAGTAGACTCTCCCGCGGACGATGGCACCCGGCACGGGTGCCCCAAGGGGAGGGTTCAGGAGGAGATAGCCGCACCAACTTGGGTCGGCGATCTCATTAAAAAACAATAGAATACAAAGGCTCGCCGAGACGTAGCGCCCCCCGCGGAGCCTTAGCGTATTACTTATATAGATTAATGACTGCTTTGAGAGAAATAGTTGTTTTTATACGCTCAAGGGAAGGTTAGAATTGTGCTATTGCCCCGAGGCGTGCCGAGGGCAATAGTACCAGCCCAATTGTAACCTTCCCTTGAGCGTATAAAAACAACTATTTCTCGAATATTAAAGCAGTCATTAATACTTTTATATGCCGAAAAAAATAGACTAACAAATAAAAAATAAAAAAACTTTTGCCGAAGATGGGACTCGATATCTTGCGTACAAAAGGTGACGCAACTAAAGTCAGCGCCTTATACCACTCGGCTATCGCGCTCTGTTAACATACATTGCAGTTATCTGTAATATATAGATTAAAATGGATTGAAAACGGCTTCGAGTGTTGGATGCTTCGCGGCTGCTCGATTAAACGGCCCTTCTTTTACTTTTGCAATGCATATTGGCACGAACTTAGATCAAGATCTATCGGCAGATGTTGTTTTTTTGTTTTTGGAAGTTTATTTTCGTCTTCATGTCAACAATGCAAGATAAAATTGTCGGTAAGATCGATCGAGATTCAATTGTATTGAAATTACCGACCAATTCTTCGCACACATACGGTATCCTCGATCGCTCAAACCATTTTTTAACATGTAAACCTATGGGGTAACCATGGAGACTGACCTATTTTCCCAATAACCATGGTTATTGGGAAAATAGGTCTGTTTTTACAGGAACAGTTAAAGTTTATGAATGCAATTTCGACCAATCAGATTGCTGGATTACTTAAGTGAGGTATATAATATTAGTTATGGTAGTAGTAGTGCAATACAGTAGTAAAGTAGTAGTTATAGTAGTATTAATAGTTCCAGTATAAGTAGAAGTAGTAGTAGTAGTATCAGTAGTACTACTAACATCTTGAGCAATAAGACACGTATCGCAGCTCATATTATCTACGCATCTCCCGGACCCTGTGCAATATGACATGATATGGCGATTGTGCCTTTCCCCATGATCTCCAACGCTTGGTATTCCTCTTCCTTTCCACGTCTGAGAGGTTTCTACAATCAATGACAAATTGTCTTAGAACATATCATTTTAGGCAATCTCAGGAACTATAGGTATGTTCCATGTTCTTCCTGTCTCCCCCTCTTTCTCTACCTGCTTTATTTTATTTTGTGCGCTTAGAAACAATATGTTAAGTACTAATAGAGGACTATTCGAGACCGTGGTCCGCCCCCTTTGCGAAATGTATCATTATCTAAAATTGGTGGAAACGATCAATACATTTATAGTAAGAATGAAGTTTTAATGTATGTTTATATATATATATATATATGTTCTTCTACCTTGTACATGACATCATCAAGTTCAGCCCAAGAAGTAGTTAAAAATAGAAAGGAAGATAATTAGTTTATATATCAAAACACAGCCCAAGTTCGATTTCGGGGGTATGTAGGTCAAAGATCAAAGGTCATAGCTCATTAAACATTAAACCATATTGCCTCTGTCCTCCCTCAAAGTTCACATCTCTCCTTGATTGGGAAGACCTGACACTATTTATATTTTGGTCATGATTCCGAGGCTTGGAGGTGTCTTCATTAGAACAAAACTGCGTCATGATTCAATGTCATGATCCATGTTGAGAACTGTAGTCAAGTCTCCACACTTACATAATATCAACACATGCATATTCAACAAAATGTTTGTAAAATGTACTTATGCATAATTTTTCAAAATGTTGATGAACACAGTCTAACATACACAAAGAAAGTACTGATCGATTCAATTAAGGATTTTTATTTTGAAAATAGGATGTTTTTTGGGAAAACAAAAGGATTTTTTGTTCAATTGGGGTTAATTGGCAGCTCTGCGTGTGGGTACAAGCGGTGGCACATTTTGCCTGGTCTAGCCGGGATGTCGATGGCCATTAACGGGACCCCACTATGTTCACTTATCGCTCAATGCCCCCCCCCCCCATGTGCCCTCACCGTGTTCCACTGTCCGCACAAAATTGACAACACTGTAGGATTAGCCGGCGCCCTGGGACAGCTATTTAAGGAAAGATAGGAGACACATTTTAAGCCTTTAATTTATACTTAGAATTCTGCATGGATTTCAGCTAAAGATTCATATGAAGATTAATTAATGATTTATGTATCTCAAGATTAATCAGGTGTGAAGAGATCAACATCACTATTTGTAATAGGTGGTTCTAGGACAATTACCCCCTGGGGCCTGGGCAAACACCCCCCCCCCCCCCCCCCCCCGCAAATTACCAATGAGACAATTACCCCTCAAGAACAACTCCCCTATACAAATTTCAGTACGCTTACACGCGAGCTCGTCAGCGTGCTCGCCAACGAGTTCGTTGACGAGCAAGCAGACAAACTCGCCAGCGAGCTCGTTTCGTTCCAAATATGCTGTATAAATATGTTCACAAACAATTCAGGTCAGGACTCTCGGGCTTCACGATGTAAAATGTCCCACACCAGCCTCATCACATCACCAGCAGCTTGCAGAAGCACTGTGTTCTATGCCAAACTTGACTAAGTTGACACTTGGAAGGAGTTTCAATGACGAGTTCTACTCTACATTGAAAGCAAAGGCATCATCCATACAGGTTTGTGTGTCCTGATGTAAATGTCATGGAGGGTCATTGATCAACAGAAACAGCAGTAATAATAATTCATATGGTGCACATGTATATATGTTTTTTTTCCTTTCAAATTTCCTTTTTAAAAGGCCATTCACTTGGTATATTAGAACAGCCATGAAGTTCAACATGGAATAAAAGCAAAATACATATGTACTGATTCAGTTGGAATTTTAGTGTGTATAAGATTGACATTGTTTTGAGCAATAATCATTATCCAACTTTTCCAAGGTCCATTGATAGTAAAAAATATGTCATATAGTTTTTTAAGAGCTTATTTTGATAAAGGCTTGAATTTACCGAACTGAACCATAGCAACAAACCTCCTGACTTAGAGGTCTTGTACACGTGAAATCCAGAGTTATAAATACCTTTAATACATTAATAGTAAAGGTATATATTATATTTATGGGTATCATTAATTGCAGTGTTAGTAGGAGTAGGAATTATAAATGCTAAGAGATTGGAAGCTCTATAAAATATGCATATATAATTTTAAAAAATCACTCTTACTATATCATCGTCTCCATAGAAACTTTAGTTTGTTCTTTTTCTCATTAGACCAGAATTGAATGTGAAAAGAAAATCTATTCAATAATTTTAGTTGAGAATGTTATAATGAATACAAGTATTTAATTAATGGAATTTGTGTGATATGTAAGAATACAGTCAGAAATTAGTAAATAAAAGATATGCATGTATAAACATGCTGCTTAAATATATTTACAAACAATGCAGGTCCACACTATCGAGCTTTACGATGTGACATGTCCCACGCCTGCCTCATTGCATCACCTTGCAGAAGCACTGTGTTCTATGCCAATCTTGACTAATCTGACACTTAAAAGGAATCTCAATGAGGAGTTCTACTCTTCACTGAAAGCAAAGGCATCATCCATACAGGTATGTGTTTCCTAATATAAATGTCATGGCAGGGCAGTGCAAGAAAGAAACAGCGGGAATAGTTATATAATATTTATAGTTATATGGTGTACATCACTACCCACACAGAGTTTCACCGACCCCACACCCCACCCCACCAATGGATACGGAGCACCAGACGGCCATGTAGCTCACCCAAGTACGCAACCAGGTGACTCAAGCCTACACGGACACGTAAAGCACCCCAACATCCGCAATCCGGTGACTTTAATAAGCCCACGCACGCCAGCTATTCCCCACTTCTGACAACGGCAAGTCAACCTGTTTGAAACGTCGAGCCACTCCTACTACCCATCCTCTCCAGCTGGCGCTATAATTCTCCTCAGAACTAAAAGCTCAAGAAAGGTTACCAACAATCTTTTTCAAGACTACCAATAGTCCTTTTCAAGACTACACACATACCCAAGAAAGAAAGGTTACAGACAGTCATTTTCAGGACTCCCCAATCCTCCCCCTCTCTCACATGGTGCAACCGTTAGCCTACTGTATATCTACATCACCATGCAAGCAGATATTTATAAGCAGCATCTAACTCAGCTCTACGGGGAGCCAACTCAAGTATCAGCCCAACCGGACTACAACTCAAGTCTTCAATCAGCACTCCACGAGCAAAACTGATCATACACAAGGCAGGGCAAGCCCTTGTCAGAGAGCGCATCGCCAACACCTGCCATCAGCTCCATACAATGGAACAAGACATCAACGCATCAGAAGTAAACCTTTCCCAACGACTGGGACCGGCTGACCTTCGGAAATGCCAGGGTTACAACACATCCACAGCTGGGAAAACTTTCCAATCAACCCGACAGAAGCAGATCCTCAAATTCAACAAACTTCTAACTAACAGCCATAAAAGCAACCAACCAGACTACACCAACCAGCACCAAGGACACCGTTATCAACCTCAGCAACCCCCCACTCACGGAAACCGAACACATAGTCCTATCATTAGTTTTCAACTTTGCTGTGTCACCCAAGAAGATCCTGTTCTCAGAAGTCATCCAACAAGTAGAACCCAAACTGAGATTCATGAGCTGAACCGCAGCGAATGAAAACCGTTTCCAAATCACCCAAGCCCTATTCACAGCTAAGACACCACAACCTAACATTAGCAAACCAGAACGAGCTGCCATCAAAGATCTACGTAGCAACCTGTCAATCCACATTCTACAGGCAGACAAGGGCAATGCTACAGTACTTCTCAAAAAAAGGAGACTACAACAACAAGATCGGTGCCCTCCTCGAAACTCCGACTTACAAACAACTGAAGAAGGATCCTACACAAGCAACGGAAAGAAAACTCAACCAGGGACTCCTCTCACTTCACAGAACAGAAGTCATATCGAAGTCCCTCTACTTCAAACTTCATTCATCTTCAGCTACCTGCCCCATCCTGTTTGGCCAGCCGAAGATACACAAACCTACCATTCCACTTCGCCCCATCATTTCAACCCAAGGATTGCATTGCTATAACACAGCAAAACACCTGACCTCGATTCTCCAACCACTCATAGAACAGTCGCAGCACCACATCAACAACTCCAAGCATTTTGTTGATATCCTCTCCAGGACCACCATACAAGATACAGCCATCATGGTCAGCTTCAATGTAGAATCCCTCTTCAGCAACGTTCCTGTCACCGAATCCTGCCGAATTGTTGATGAACGCCTTAATAACGCTGACGACATACTCCCTGACAGAACTAACCTGACACCGGATCAAATACATGACCTCATGTACCTCTGCCTCAATTCAACATCCTTCAAATGGCGACATAAGCACTACCAGCAACTTCAAGGCGCAGCTTCAAGGTGCAGCCATGGGATCACCACTTTCACCTGTTTTAGCCAACATCTTCATGGAGCACTTTAAAACAACGGTACTCGAGACACTGTCACAACGTCCATCTCTCTGGCTCCTATACGTCGACAACACATTCGCCATCTAGCCGCACAGCAGACGTGACTTAGACCCCTTCCTCACCCACATCAACCAGCATCACCCGAGCTTCAAATTCACCATGAAGACCAAGCAAAACAACGGCATCCCCTTCCTAGACGTCCGCGACACCGAATCGCCATCTGGCGAGCCTGCTCACCAAGTCTACTGGAAACCCACGCACACTGACAGATATCTTTACTACAGATCCTTTCACCATCCAGCTGTACTACAATCAATCTCTAACACCCTCATTTCCGGAGCCCATCAATTCAGCGATGCCGGCCATCTAGAGCAGGAAATCCAGCCCGTCACGACAGCTCTAACTGCCATCAACAAATACCCAAGACATAAGATCAAGTCCGGGACTCCAGCCAGCAAGCCCGCAGCCAACCCCAGCTTTGAAGAGAACCAATCTGCAGCTACACCATTGAAACAAACAAGCCTCTTACAAGATTCAACGCATCCTTCAAGCAGCAGACATCCAATTATGGCACAGATCCTCCAACAAACTTTACTCCCACAAAGATAAGCATCCACATCATAAGAAACCCAGAGTCTACAAGATACCATGCAAATGTGGAAAAGTCCACATTGGTGAAACTGGGAGAAGTCTGGAGACACAACTCAAGGAGCACAAAATCAGCTTCAGACTCAGCGATTGGGACAAGTCCGCCATCGTCAAACACGCTCAACAACACGAACACACCATCGAATGGGATGACAGTCATCTCATGTCCATCATCAAGCACTGGAACACACGCCGAATCCGAGAAGCAATCAAAATTTACCGCCACAACACAATGCTCCAAGACACAGGATTATACATCCAAGACATCTGGAAACCATTCATCAACAAGTCCACAGACACGCCTCCACCACCGCTGCCTCCACCACCTACACTCCCGCCGCAGTCACCCATACATCAACCACTGCCAACCGCCAAAATCACAATGCAGCCGCCATCCTAACAGCTACAATGCACAGCAGACAAAGGCAGACAAGAACGCCGCCTACATTGGGGACACGAACAGCATCTCGCCAACACCACAACCCACCAACGGATACATAGCACCGCCACGTTCACAACTCCGAGACTCCAGCCTAAATGGACACGTGTAGCACCCCAACGTCTGCAACCGGGTGACTCAAGCCTACAAGGACATGTGTAGCAACCCCATGTCTGCAACCGGGTGTCTCAAGCCTACACGGACACGCACCCCATGTCCGCCACCGGGTGACTCAAGCCTACACGGACCAGGTAGCACCCCCATGTCCGCAACCGGGTGACTTAAGCCCACGCACGCCAGCTATTCCCCACCCCAGACGACAGATAGTCAACCTGTCCTACTACCCATCCTCTCCATCTTTAGAACTATGAGCTCAAGAAAGATTACCAACAGTTTTAAGACTACCAACAGTCCTTCTCAGGACCACACACACACCCACTCAAGTAAGAAAGATTACAGACAGTCCTTTTCAGGACTGCCCAATTCTCTCCCTCTCTCACATGGTGCAACCGTAAGCCTATTGTGTATCCCTCGGTATATTAGAACAAATATGAAACCTGGAATTAATAAAAACTACACCTATACTGATTCAATTCAAGTGTTTATAAGATTGACATTGTTTTTATCAATAATCAATATCACACTTTTCCAAAATTGATAAGAGAAATATGTCATATAACTTTTTAAGAGCCAATTTTGATAAAGGCTTGAATTTACCAAACTGAACTATATGGCAACAAACCTCCTGACTTAGGCGTCTTGTGCACATGATATCCTTTAATAGCAAATGCATTTTTCGGAGTACTATTACTGTGTAAGCTGGAGTAGGAATTATAAATGCAAACGGGTTTGAAATCCCTATAAATAATAGATATGGAATTAGAAAAAAACAATCTCTTACTAAATCATCCTTTCCATAGAAACTTTAGTGTGTTTAAAAATAAATTCTATTCAATCATTTTTGTTGAGAATGTTATTATGAATACAACTAATGTATGTAATTGATGGAATTTGTGTGAAATGTAAGAATACAGTCAGAAATGATTAAATAAAAGATATGCATGTATAGATGTGATGCTTAACTATATTCACAAACAATGCAGGTTCAGACTCTCAAGCTCCATGATGCGAAATGTCCTACACCATCTTCATCACATAACCTTGCAGAAGCACTGTGTTCTATGCCAAAACTTAGTAACCTGACACTTGGAAGGAGTAACATGGAGGACCTCTGCTTTACATTGGGAGCAAAGGCATCATCCATGCAGGTATGTGTGTTCTAATTTAAATGTCATGGAGGGTCAATAGAGCGCATTTGCAAACACGACGGTAACGTGAGCGAAAATATCAATCTGAGCATGCGCAAACCTGAAATGTCTCCGTCTTGTTGATTTGCACCACTGTTCTCGGCCATAATACCGTTTGTTCCCTAAACGCAACGGGAGAGCTGTATCACTGGCTGCGGAAGAGCTGTATCCCCGACCGCGTCATACCAAAAGACGTTAAAAGATGGGAGTTGCTGCCAGGGGCGTCGCTAAAGGGGGGGTGTGGGGGGTGCGACACCCCCCCACCTGTCAGGATTTTGTCGGTAAAATTGCGCTGCCGTCGGGCTAAATGAAAAAAGGGGGAAGGGAAAAAAGAGAGGGAAAGGGAAAGAAAAGAAAGGAAAGAATGGAAAAAAAGAGAAAAATGAAAAAGAGGAAGGAGAGGAAAGGAAGGAAAGGAAAAGAGAGAAAAGAAAAAAAAGGACAAAAGGAAAAAAGAAAAAGGAAACAAAACAAACCGGGGATGAAAGAGAGGAGAGAGAGGGGGTAAGAGCCTGTGAGAGGAGGGATTGGAGTAAGAGAGAGAGGGGGTTGTTGGGTGGAGTCGCCTCGTCGAGGGAGCAAGAAAGATACGCATAGATATGTTGCTGTGTCGGGTCAGCTATGTCGGTATTCTTGCTCGATCATCGTGTACTATATCAATGCAGAAGTTTGAAGTCGGTGAATGTTGGTCGGCCGGCAACGAACTGTGACTTTTTATCAGACAAAGTAAAACTTTTTGAAATTCAAACAATGATTAAGAGTCGAGAACAGTTCAACGAATCGTCTTCTTTCTCTAATAATTTAATGAATCGTCAAAGCTTTCGCGCTTCGCGCGGTAGGGGCAAAAATGGATTCAGACAAGGATTTAAAGTAATAATTTAATGAAACGTCAAAGCTTCAGCGCTTAGCGCGGAAGGGGGGAAACTGAATTCTGACAAGGATTAAGAGTAAAAAACAGTATAACGAATCGTCTTCTTTCTCTAATAATTTAATGAAACGTCAAAGCTTTCACGCTTCGTGCCAGAGAGGCAAAAATTAATTAAATCAAGGATTACAAGTAATAATTTAATGAAACATCAATGCTTTTGTGCTTCGTGCGGGTGGCGAAAATGAATTCAAACAAGGATTACGGGTAATAATTTAATAAAACGTCAAAGCTTTTGCGCTTCGTGCGGGAGGAGCGAAAATGAATTCAAATAAGGATTAAGAGTAATAACTATTTGATGAAACATCAATGCTTTTCAGGCTTCGCGCGGGAGGGGGGGGGGGTGAATTTAGACAAGGATTACTGAGAGTCGAGAACCGTATACAACGAATCGTCTTCTTTCTCTAATAATTAAATGAAACGTCAAAGCTTTCGCGCTTCACGCGGGAGGAGCGAAAATTAATTCAAACAAGGATTTAGAGTAATAATTCAATGAAACATCAAGCTTCCGCGCATACTGAATTCTGACGAGGATTAAGAGTCGAAAACAGTATAGCGAATCGTCTTCTTTCTCTAATAATTTAATGAAACGTCAAAGCTTTCGCGCTACGAGCGGGAGGGGTTAAATATAAATTCAAACAAGGATTAAGAGTAATAATTATTTGATGGAACATCAATGCTTCCGCTCTTCGCGCGGATGGGTGGGGGGAGCTAAATTCAGACGAGGATTACTGAAAGTCGAGAACCGTATACAACGAATCGTCTTCTTTCTCTAATAATTAAATGAAACGTCAAAGCTTTCGCGCTTCGCGCGGTAGGGGCAAAAATGGATTCAGACAAGGATTTAGAGTAATAATTTAATGAAACGTCAAAGCTTCAGCGCTTTGCGCGGGAGGGGCGAAACAAGAACTAAGAGTCGGGAACGGTACAACGAATCGTCTTCATTTCTAATAATTTAATGAAACGTTAACTGAGTACAGACAAGGATGACTGAGAGTCGGGAACCCTACAACGAATCGTCTTCTTTCCCTTATAAATTAATGAAAAGACAAAGGGAGGGGGGAAACAACCCCCTCCCTGAACACACTCTCTAGGGAGCGCGCTATGTAAGTGATTTGCACGCTTCGCATGCTCACTACCACCTGAAATAAAATCCTAGCAATGCGCCTGATAGTTCGTAGGAAAAATAATTTAGCCCCCGGCCCCGGTTTTATACGGTTAAATTTGTAGACATTGGGACATTTGCATTAATATAGTTGTCGGTAATTGGTGGCTAGTTTTGTCAGTAATCAGTGACCTCTACACCCCCCCCACCCCCCCCCCCCCCCCTCCCACTGAAAAAGGTCTAGCGACGCCCCTGGTTGCTGCTACCTTGTTTGGCGTTCAACAATAAAGGGGATAGAGCAACGCCAATCTGGCGCTGCTCAGTGGCTGCCGGGCTCACGATCAATTGGCCAAAAAGAAATTCCATTTTCGGTTTAACTTAATAAAATTTGGAGTGGACTTTAAAAGATTATTATTAAGAAAGTATTATTGGTTATCGTTTATATCAACTGTACTTTGTGCTTGACTATCCAATTTTTAATTATTTACCTTAATTATTATCTCACTATTTCTGACACGTACACAACTATACACATCAACGTCCCCGCCCTTGGGATTGAAACAGGTTACAAATGAAGACGGGGGCATAGTGATGATCTCGGTTGAGTTTACCAAACTGTATATACTGTCGTAGTGCGTATGAGACGATAAATGAAGCCCAAGAGAGACGTGTGTTAGAGTACTTTTACTTTTCAGCCATTTTCAATCCACTGCAGGATGAAGGCCTTAGCATGTTGTTTCCAAATGCCTCTGTTCAGTGTCTTATTCATTCACCGTTGATTCTCAGTGTCCGAGCGCGCAGAAACGAAAAAACCCTGCAATTGGCAGAATAATAAAGCAAAACATGTCATAGTATTTCAAACAATTACAAATGTCATCAATTCAATTTTTTCAATTCAAGGTTTTATTTCGAAAAACATACAGTACAATGATGCACATGCTGCAGCTAAAAAGCTGAAATGTATGTGTTTACATGAATACATGATTATCTTAATAAAAATAAAACAAAGTTATTACTAAACAGAGATATTGTTTATCCTCTTGATTGAATATCATATAAAGTACAAATTGATCTCGAAATCAAATCTGTTTCATCTTGATTTTCTTGGATAATCACTGAAATCAAATATTATAGTCATTTACTTGAATGACATTAAATCAGCTGTAAGAATCGCAAACAGTAATATAAATCTAGCAATCAAGAGCATCATACTTGTATCAGAAACAACAAGAAATACATGCATTCATCAGTAAGTATTTATAATATGCTGGAACAAAATTGTCCCATAACATCAGTATACATGTAAACCTATTTATAGTAAAGTGTTAAACACACTGCAATTATTAGACTGAGTAAAAATACACAAAATCTGTTACAAACTTTACCAGAATGTCATCAAAACGTACCCAAGGTCTACAGCAATAAATAACTGAAGCTCTCAACTACAATGAAGAAGGAAGTCAAGGGAAAAAGGAAGACACCAAGAAGCTACCATCAATCAACTCGGCTCAGCTCAGCTCAGACAGCAGCACAAACTGCAACATGCAAGTCCTCTGATCTTGCCCCCAATAATAATGTAACAACAATAACAGTTACAAGTATTTGCTCTCTGAATCACACTAATGTAAATTCCTAAATCATCTACGGCTAATGGTAAATAGCTATAAACATCACAGGAAAATATCAACAATATTATTCATATCGTACACCTAAGGTGTAGAAAACTATCTTCAACTCACATCTAGGAATCAACTATGGGCGCCGCCATCTTTCTAGCTTATTTACATCTTGCGCTGCCCTCAACGTCAAGATACATCTTTACTTCACATGTGTGCGAAATACAAAAATGCTATAATTAATCTTTAAATTATCTTTGCAATCTCTCAAAATATTTTTTCCAATATATGTCGAAAGAAAATGTTGCATACCGGTAAACAATTTTAGCACAAATGTCTCTGACATTTTATCTATAAACAGCGTAATATGACCAAATTAATGCCCTAGCCAAAACTTCTGTTCAACATCATAAACAGGCATTCTTATCATCATAATTACTTCAAACCGACATCTATATCCACCTCAGACTATGCATTAATTATCACTCACTTTGATACAGGATTACACCAAATATCTATTTCTATAAGCATAACTTACTCGTAAAAACAGTTGAACCAAAACCTTCACTAAAAGGTACTCGCGTGTTTCTGTAATACAGGCACAGCAAAAATGTCCTCTCCGCCCTTGAACGTGACAAAATGTGATTCAATACAAGTATGTGTGTTGAAACATTAACGTGGGCGGTGTAGTACACAATGAATAATTCATCCGCAAAACCATGTGCAACATGCGTAGCAAACTAATTGCATAATCGTACAAGTCCGCAATCTACATAAAATATAAACTAGTCCACATTCCCACAGTACCTTAGCATCATGCATCCTGACTTAGGGGTCTTGTGCACATGAAATCCAGACTTATGAAAACCTTTAATACATTAATAGCAAAAATATATTTGAGGGTATTATTTTTTTCAGTGTAAGTAGGAGTAGGACTTATCAATGCAAACAGGTTGAAAGCCCTATAAAAAATATCATCCTCTCCATAGAAATTTTAGTGTGTTCTTTTTCTCAATAGACCAGAATTGAATTCGAAAAGAAAATCTATGCAATCATTTTTGTTAAGAACTTGAATATGAATCCAACTATGTAATTTTATTTTATAATTCTCGTTCAAGAATATATGAGCACCTGCCCGCGTATGCGCAGATCATTACGTTCCGCAGTTTTCTTAGTGCAAAACACTAGGATTTCTTCGCGCAGAATCTGTCGAAATCTCCACAATCGGACGTTATTCTATTTATATTTGGACATATAATTGTTGATAGCATCCCGATTCCTGATTTTTTATCATATTTTCTCGCCATGGAACAACATGGTTTTGGCGCTACTGGATCTCGCTACCGGGAAGGACAAGCAGCAGAAACAGCAGGGCCATAAGGATGGCGATGCTAGCCAACCGAGCAAGGCCTAGCCAAGCTTGACGGCGTCTGAAAAGAATAAAGAGCAGCAAGGCACAGCCAAGCTGTACCACTAAAACCCAGAGTAAGGCTCAGCCAAGCTCGGGGATTGTTAGGAGAATCTCAAATCATGTCACGACTTGAGAAATTGGAAGCCATGTGCTCTCGCGCTGAAGACGCTCTCCTTTGGGCTTCTGTTAGCAGCCACGGCACAGATACCAGTATAGTTTGTACCCGATGTGACCGAGTCTCAACCACGTGCTGGTCAGCCTGAAAATCGATTCCTACATGACAGGGACGATGGCTCCGACTTTGACTATAATGAGTATAGCCAGGGAGGTTTTGAGACTGAAGATATTACGCAGGAAGGCAAAATTCCCCAGATTGCTGCAAAGTTTGCAGTACCATCAATCTTAGGGCGACCACTTCATGGGGAGATTGCTGACGTAATCAAGTACATGATAGGGCAGAAAATGGAGCATGGCTGAAGCAGCTGAAAGGTACCCCTGCCTAGAAAATTGTGACTTACTAGATGTACCCAAAGTAAACACCACCATTTGGGAATGCATGTATATACATCCTTCAGAACCAGGGATTTTAAGTTGCAGAATGTGCAGAAGTCACTCACTAAGGGAATCTGTGCGTTGGCACATACATTAGATCCAGCCACGATGACAGATCAACAGTAGGATGCTTTGGCACTGCTTTGTGAAACTAACTTCAGTTTAAACTCTCTTAAGAAGGATTCCATAAAGCCTGAAGTACACAATGGCTTCCGTCAATTTTGCAAGCCCTCAAACAAGGTAACCAAGCTTCTCTTCGGAGACAATCTTGGGAAGCAAGTTAAAGACCTGCAGGACCAGCTAAAAGTAACAGAGGAGGTCATGATGAGACCCAAAGGCCATCAGCATACTCAACAGTATCACCCATACAAGAGATACAATGAAGATGCTAGATGCAAAATGAATCAGGCAGGCTGGTCAACCTCACAGCCGCATGTAATGCCTAGATCTTTAGGGCGCCCTTTTTTAAGGCACAAGTCAGGAAGGGGGAAGACGTTCAAACAGACCTCCCGTCATGGGTGTCGATCCCGGGGGGGATGGGGGGGATATACCCCCCCCCCCCAATATTTCAGGTGGGGGGGGATGGCCTGTACAATCATTCCCCAAAAATAATTCACCATCAAAAAAAAAAAATGAAGAGAAAAATTAATGATGAAAGCCCGATGAGAGTAGTTAATGGTTGTTACTCGCAAGATGACCATCAATATACACATTTTGCTATCTCATTTTCATAAAACATATGTAAATGAGACAACCGTATATGAGACAAGAATAAATGGAATTCTCGCTCATACGGCTTCATCAGGAATTGATGAATTTATTCAATTCATTCAATCAACAGTATTATAGAAATGCAGTGCGCCAAATGCAAAGCTGCAGCGTTAAAAAGCAACGAGCTAAATGTTAAGCGCGAAGAGCAAAAGTGCGAAAAAATAGTAGAGAGTGGGAGAGAGAGATAATGAGAGACAGAGAGGATACAGGCACGTAGCCAGGGGGGCGGTGGGTGCAGTCGCCCCCCCCCCCAAAAAAAAAAAGAACGCCGGCCCCCCAAAAAAGAGAGAGATAGAAAGAAGAAAGGAAGAGGACGTAGGATGAAAAAAAGGTTAAGAGTCGAGAACGGTACAACGAATCGTCATCTTTCTCTAATAATGTAATGAAACGTCAAAGCTTCCAAGGGGGGGGGGAACTGATTTCAGACAAGGATTCAGAGTCGAGAATGGTAAAACGAATCGTCTTCTTTCTTTAGTAATTTAATAAAACGTCAAAAGAAACTGAATTTAGACAAGGATTAAGAGTCGAGAGCGATACAACGAATCGTCTTCTTTCCCTAATAATTTAATGAAACGTCAAAGCTTCCGCGCGGGGGGGGGGGGGGGGGGGGGGGGGGTGGGAACTGAATTCAAACAAGGATTAAGAGTCGAGAATGGTAAAATGATTCGTCTTCTTTCTTTAATAATTTAATAAAACGTCAAAAGAAACTGAATTTAGACAAGGATTAAGAGTCGAGAACGGTACAACGAATCGTCTTGCCCTAATAATTTAATGAAACGTCAAACCTATCGCGCTTTGCGCGGGAAGGGGGAGGAGGGGGGTGGGGAAACTGAATGCGGACAAGGATTTAGAGTCGAGAATGGTACAACGAATTGTCATCTTTCTTTAATAATTTAATAAAACGTCAAAAGAAACTGAATTTAGACAAGGATTAAGAGTCGAGAACGGTACAACGAATCGTCTTGCCCTAATAATTTAATGAAACGTCAAACCTATCGCGCTTTGCGCGGGAAGGGGGAGGAGGGGGGTGGGGAAACTGAATGCGGACAAGGATTTAGAGTCGAGAATGGTACAACGAATTGTCATCTTTCTTTAATAATTTAATAAAACGTCAAAAGAAACTGAATTTAGACAAGGATTAAGAGTCGAGAACGGTACAACGAATCGTCTTCTTTCCCTAATAATTTAATGAAACGTCAAAGCTTCCGCGTGGGGGGTGGGAACTGAATTCAAACAAGGATTAAGAGTCGAGAATGGTAAAACGAATCGCCTTCTTTCTCTAATAATGTAATGAAACGTCCAAAGGAACTGAATTTAGACAAGGATTAAGAGTCGAGAACGGTACAACGAATCGTCATCTTTCTCTAATAATTTAATGAAACATCAAAGCTTCCACGCTTTGCGTGAGACGGGGAAACACCCTCCCTGCAGCCACCCCCTAGGGAGTGAGCTTCGCATGCTTTGCGTGCTCACTACCGCCCCCCTAAAATAAAATCCTTGCTACGTGCTTGAGAGGATAATAACCCAACTTGCAAGCCCATGTGGGACCCACTTGGCTCCCATATTCTCTGAAATGTTATCTTTATTGAGGGTGACTTGAAAAAGTTAATAACTTGTAAGGGAGGGGGTGCAACCTGCCACACGCTTTTACCTCTAGGTTGCTTTGATCCATTGCCGAAAATATTTTGGCATCTATCATCCCCCCCAACCACGGATACAAATGGACACCGTTGCCTCCCGTCCTCACACATACACCCCAACAGCAGCGGCAGTCAAGCCGGCAAAAGAGATGAAGCACTTCTAACCCTATCAACAAAATCAGGGGAAGAAATAGGCAGCCACTATAGTCTTCCAGCCCAAGGCGCCGGAGAGGTAAGTGCCTCAAAAGCTTCTCAGCTTTCCAATATGGTCGGGGGTCGACTGAAGCCATTCTTTCTCAACTGGACAAAATTGACTTCAGACAAGTTTTTGTTGAATGCAGTCAAAGGTTATGCACTTGAATTTGATCAAGATAAGTTCCCACCCTCACGGGACAAACCCTTTTTTCTGTACAAACGGAACACAGAGGAAATGACAAAATTAATGAGGAGATACAAAACCTTGAAAAGCAAAATGTGATAGAACCATGCCTACACTCAAAAGGAGAATTCTTATCACAAATCTTGACCAGAATGAACAAGAATGGGGGCGTATGCTTGAATTTGTTATTGTCTGAGTTGAAAAAAAGTATAACCTATCAGCACTTCAAAATGGACAATATTTACTCCGTCATGTCCCTCCTTTCAAAAGGATACTTTATGGCTTCAGTCAACTTGCGTGATGCAAATTATACAGTACCTATTCACACTTATTCTAGAAAGTACCTCTGCTTTGTTTGAAATGGCCGATTGTGGCAATTCAAGGCTTTGCCAAATGGGCTGTCGTCAACCCCCAGGCTATTTACAAAACTGCTCAAACCTTTGCTTGCCACAGTTTGAGAAAGTCTGGCTACTTGGTTCTTGCTTATCTTGATGATAAAATCATCATAGGGAAAAAAAACTCACACAGAGAGAGCAGTGAAAGCAACAACTTAACTCCTCTCAAATTAGGATTCATCATTCACCCTGATAAATCGGTCTTAGAACCGTCACATGAAGTTGTTTTTCTAGGTTTCAAGAAATGAACCGGAATGGTGGGCCACAAATATTCATTCAGTTTTTCGCCCATTGGCTTGAGAGAAAATCACTCTAGAATCATGTACAGATGCCAGTGGAATAGATGGCGTGCCATTAATTTAAAGGCAAAATCAGGTGGCAGGTGGAATAGTGAAGGATTAATCGGAGCTAACACAAATGAAATAAATTATCTCGAAACATTAGCAGCTGGTTTCGGGTTGTAAGCCTTTTGCCGCCATGTTAGGAATAGACAACACAACGGCTGTTACTTATCTAAACAACATGGAGGAATAAAATCTACTTCTTGTAATGAGGCTGCCCTACAAATATGGGAAGGGTGTTGTGAACAAAATATTTGATCACAGCAGCCCACTTATTTGGTACACAGAATACAGAAGCAGACTGCATGTCACGAAAATTTAATAATAATATTGAGTGGATGCTTGACAGGAATGTATTCAACAACATAGTGAGGTAATATGGTCTCCCCAAAATTGACCTATTTGCATCAAGACTGAATGCACAATTTCCTATCTACCGGTATGTCTCTTGGATGCCTGATCCTACTGCTTGGGCAGTAGATGTGTTCACAATTGATTGGGGCTGCATGAATTTCTTTGCATTCACACCGTTCAGCCTTGTTCCAAGTGGCCTATACAAAATAAGGCAAAATAGGGCACAAGGGTTGTTAATAGTACCAAACTGGCCAACTTAAACTTGGTTCCCGATTTTAAACGACATCTTGCTTGAGATACCGTTGCACCTCCCGCGGTCGAAAACATTACTCACCCAACCAGTATCTGCGCCACATCCTCTAACCAATATATCTCTCGTGTTGCAGGCTTGGAACAGACACTACGCTTCACAAGGACTAATCTTGAGAGCTTCTAAGAACATACATGCCAACTGTTCAGATTAAAGAGGAACATTCCTCTTTTTGGGAGAAGATAATTATCATTTTAATGCAGGTGTTCCTCTTTCTGTACAAATTTGTCTGTAGTATTGAATAGGAGAGTTAGGACTGTTCCTCTTTTTTTGAAAATAGCATAATTTGTACAGATTTCTGATTTTCAAATGTTGGCATGTATGTAAGAAGGACTCCACAAAGAAACACTATAATACTGATATAATGAAATTGATTTTTTTTTGTCAATCTCAGAATTTGCCATGGACCCCCACAAAGGTGGAAAGATTGCTGGAATTTTTCAATCATATGTACTTCAAGAAAATGTTGGCTACAGTGCCATCAACACTGCAAGAAGTGCCATTGCATCATTCACTTTATTGGATGATTGCAGCTATACAGTCGGAACGCATCCTTTGATTTGCACATACTTGTAAGGAGTGTTCCAACTCAGGACACCAACACCAAGATACAGCGGCATATGGGATGTCAGCACCGTCTTAGATTATCTTCGCTGATTGACACCGGCTCATAAATTGCCTTTACGTGAATTAACACTTAAACTCAGCATGTTGCTAGCAATAGTTTCAGCACAGAGAGTGCAAAGACTTCATTTCTTGAATATTGACAATGTGAACTTAAAGACTGATTCAGTGGAAATCTTTGTTGATAAACTGCTAAAGCAAAGCAGACCAGTGAATATTGGAATAACCTTTGAATTGAATGCGTTCAAAGACAAATGTGATTGTGTTGTGCATTACTCACGACAATACATCCATAGAACTACGGATATTCGAAAGACAGAGAGATATCTGTTTGTCACCTATCAAAAGCCTCACAAGTAAGCACAGACACAATTGCTAGATAGATCAAAGCGGTCCTTGAAGCTTCTGGCATTGACACAACGAAGTTTAGAGCTCACTCTACCAGAGCAGCATCCACATCTTTGGCTTATAGACAAAATGTACTGATATCAGACATCCTTCAACAATCCAGATGGGCAAATGAAAAGTCATTTGACAAATTTTACAACAAGCCTGTTGAATCTACAGCTTCTTTTGCTACCCACCTCTCCCTCCCTTTTTCATGAAAGATCAACTCAATACAGTTCTCGTCAGCTTCTATTTTCTTCAGGACTATTTTTCAACAGTAGCCACGATTACTTCAAAAAATGATCTGCACATGCGTGGGCGGATTCTCATATATACTCTTCCCTCTAATTATTCATAAAATAACAATCAAACTTTGAATGTAAGTTCTCGTTTAATCTTATGGAATTTGTGTGATATGTACAGTCAGAAATTAGTATTTTAAAAAACGTGCATATATATAGATGTGCTGCTTAAAATATATTCACAAACAGTTGTTTGTTTTCATTTCTGCATTTTCAAAATAGAACAATCATATACATAAAGTAACACATATTTCTTCATTTTACATTATTATAAATTGTTAAGTACACTAAATAAGATGTATATAAACACAAATATAATTTCAATCAAAAAAGATAAATAACAGAAAACGTAGGAGACCGCCATCATGTCAGCGGTAAGCTTGAAATCGATGGCGGCCTCAAGAGAATAGCGGCAAACTCTTAAATGATATAATTGTACACGCAAAATTGATCAAGTGGGTGCAGTGAAAAGGGTTCTGGTATGTAATGTTTATAATCCATTACTAGTGTACTTTAAGAATTGATAAATTAAAGATATATTCGAATTCAGGGACGAAGTTGAATTCTGTATGAGGATATAATGTGACGTTTTGGTGTCGCTTTAAAAGAATAAAGGGTTGAACATGATTTCATTATTTTAGATAAATTGTTCCATGACAGGTACCGACTCGAGAGCTTTGTGATGTGATATGTCCAAAACCAGCTTCATCACATCACCTCGCAGGAGCATTGTGTTCTATGCCAAAATTGACTGACCTGAAACTCGGAAGTAATCTCACTGAGGAGTTCTACTCTACATTGAATGCAAAGGCATCGTCCATACAGGTATGTGTGTCCTAATGTAAGTGTCAAGGAGGGTCATTGAAAGAAGGACACAGCAGTAAACAAATTATGGTGCACATGTATATATATATTTATTTCCAAACGTCTTAATTTAAAGGCCAATCACTTGATATATTAGTACAGTCATGAAACATGGAATAAAAGCAAATTACACATGTACTGATTCAGTTGAAATTCAAGTGTGTATAAAACTGACATTGTTTTGATCAATGATCAGTATTCAACCTTTTCCAAGTTTGAATGATATAAGAAAATATGTCTTTTAGTTTTTGTAAGAGCCAATTCTAATAAACGCTTTAATTTACCAAACTGAACCATACGAACAAACCTCCTGACTTAGGGGTCTTGTGCACATGATATCCAGAGTTATGAATACCTTTAATTCATTCAAGACCCCTTTAGGATGATACAACTTTATATCAATGGAAAGCTTGAATGAACATAGAATACAAATATAAAGAAATCCAAAATATTTACCCTTTAGTATTGCACGAAAGCGAATTAAAACCTTATTTCCGCACCTCTCCAAATTACAGGTCAACAGGGGTCAAATTTGCTGTTGTTACAGTGGCGACATAATATATGCATCTGATCGACTTGCCTATATAGCTGAGGAGATGAGCTGTGCTTAATTAATGCAAAGCTATTATGAATATGCGTACTCCACGTACGATGATGTCGTCATTTCGATAGCTAGTTTTTCAGTCAACAACTGATTTTTAAAGCTTTAGAGTTTGAATTTTCAGAGAGCTGTTACTCGTCCGACGGGCACTTATATAATTGGTATTATTGTAATCTATGGCTAGCTTTCCTTTGATATATAATTCATCTTTTATCTTTCACTTCCGACAGGGTCAATGTGTATTTATGGGTATTTATAATTTCAGTATGGGAGTAGGAATTATAAATGCAAACAGGTTTAAAGCTATATAAAATAAAAATAGACATTTTTTTTAATCGCTCATACTAAAGCTCTTTTTCTCATTGGACCAGAACTGAATTTGAAAAGAAAATCTATTCAATAATTTTAGTTGAGAATGTTATTATGAATACAAGTATTTAATTAATGGAATTTGTGTGATATGTAAGAATACAGTCGGATTAGTAAATAAAAGGTATGCATGTATAAACGTGCTGCTTAAATATATTCACAAACAATTCAGGTCAGGACTCTCGGGCTTAATGCTGTGAAATGTCCCACACCAGCCTCATCACATCACCTTGCAGAAGCACTGTGTTCTATGCCAAACCTGACTGACCTGACACTTGGAGAGTTTGGTAATGAGTTCTACTCAACATTGAATGCAAATGCATCATCCATACAGGTATGTGTGTCCTAATGTAAATGTCATGGAGGGTCATTGATCAACAAAAACAGCAGTAGTATTCATATGGTGCACATGTATATATGTTTTTTTCTTCTTCCAAACATCCATTCTAAAAGGCCATTTACTTGGTATATTGGAATAGTCACGAAACATGGAATAAAAGCAAACCAACATATACTGATTCAGTTGAAATTCAAGTGTGTATGGGATTGACATTGTTTTGATCAATAATCAATATTCAACCTTTTCCAAGTTTGATTGATATAAGAAAATATGTCATTTTGTTTTTGTAAATGCCAATTCTAATAAACGCTTTAATTTACCAAACTGAACCATAGCAACAAACCTCCTGACTTAGGGATCTTGTGCACATGATATCCAGAGTTATGAATACCTTTAATTCATTCAAGACCCCTTTACGATGATACAACTTTATATCAATGGAAAGCTTGAATGAACGTAGAATACAAATATAAAGAAATCCAAAATATTTACCCTTTAGTATTGCACGAAAGCGAATTAAAACCTTACATTCCGCACCTCTCCAACTTACAGGTCAACAGGGGTCAAATTTGCTGTAGTTACAGTGGAGACATAATATATGCATCTGATCGACTTGCCTATATAGCTGAGGAGATGAGCTGTGCTTAATTAATGCAAAGCTATTATGAATATGCGTACTCCACGTACGATGATGTCGTCATTTCGATAGCTAGTTTTTCAGTCAACAACTGATTTTTAAAGCTTTAGAGTTTGAATTTTCAGAGAGCTGTTACTCGTCTGACGGGCACTTATATAATTGGTATTATTGAAATCTATGGCTAGCTTTCCTTTGATATATAATTCATCTTTTATCTTTCACTTCCGACAGGGTCAATGTGTATTTATGGGTGTTTATAATTTCAGTATAGGAGTAGGAATTATAAATGCAAACAGGTTTAAAGCTATATAAACAAAATATATATACATTTTTTTCAATCGCTCATACTAAAGCTCTTTTTCTCATTGGACCAGAACTGAATTTGAAAAGAAAATCTATTCAATAATTTTAGTTGAGAATGTTATTATGAATACAAGTATTTAATTAATGGAATTTGTGTGATATGTAAGAATACAGTCAGATTAGTAAATAAAAGGTATGCATGTATAAACGTGATGCTTAAATATATTCACAAACAATTCAGGTCAGGACTCTCGGGCTTAATGCTGTGAAATGTCACACACCAGCCTCATTACATCACCTTGCAGAAGCATTGTGTTCTATGCCAAACCTGACTGACCTGACACTTGGAGAGTTTGGTGATGAGTTCTACTCAACATTGAATGCAAATGCATCGTCCATACAGGTATGTGTGTCCTAATGTAAATGTCATGGAGGGTCATTGATCGACAGAAACAGCAGTAATAGTTACATGGTGCACATGTATATATGTGGGTTTTTTTTCTCCAGACACCCATTTTTAAAGGCCGTTCACTTGGCTTAATTAAATACCTTGACATTTGGCACACATATGTATAGGCATGTGGATAAAACAAACTAAGGTTTTCAAGCTTGACCTTGACTGAAGACGTCATCTAGGCGCCATTTTGTGAAAATTAACTCATGACCATATCTTCATAACCCAAACTTATTTCTCAATCATATTTATCATGATCAAGGTCAATATCTGTCCAGTCAATTTCAGGTTAAAAAAAAACGCCGTCAGTGCGCGCGCAAATTTTTTAAATGCTCAAAATCATCTTAAATTCATTTTGCATACGTTTCAGGTCATTTTAAGCATTTTATAAAAAATCGCGCACACACGCATGCGCGAGCGTTTTCGCGCGTTACACCATTACACAACATAGAATCGCCATTTTTTTTTCTTCAATGATATTTCTCATATTTTTTCAAACAATTTGATACCATGTTTATCTCTTTATGACCATTAATAACAAGTTGAGCGTCCATTCAAGATAAATGTCTGTGCATGCGAGCTCTTTTAATACATAGCATATATGGGCAAAAACATGCCTATACAAAATCTATTATAGCTCTTTGGAATGCACCGGTACCCTCAATTTTTTTTCATATTTAGATAGAGTATGAGTAGTAGATATGATTTCTTGCTCATTTGGCCATTTAATGTATCGTGACATCATAATGGCCTTAGAACTCAAAATACGAATTTGCATATTATGACGTCAGCATATTTATGTAAAATTGATTGTATCTCTGTAAATATTGATCAATTTTCTTCCAAATTTCGATATGTTGTAGCTAAGACAATACTCTACGAGCTCTTTATCACGATTTTTCATTTTGATGACGTCATCATGTCAGAAATTTCATAATTTGCGTGTTATGCCTATAGAAGGTGAATTTCGTTCACGTCATGAATCTACATGATATTGTTTTTTTAAGAATTTTAAAGCAGTATCTCCCTATTTTTTGCTCTATTTGTCTCAAATTTTAGTTGACCAGCCCACCTATACTTGTTCCAAACAAGTATTATATGTCTGGTTATTTATCAGGTGGGCTGTATAACGTACAGACCACCTTATTAGGTGGTCTGTCATTTTCGACAGATCACCTATTGTTTTCGTCAGAATTTTCTTTCTTTATTATTCAGGTGGGCTGTATCTAATACAGACCACCTTATATTTTTGTTAAAATTGCCTTTATTTATTTATTTATTTATTATTTATTTATTTTTCTTAATTCTACCCACTTTTTTGTTAACAAGATAACTTGAAAATGGCTCAATTAAATGCCTTGAAATTTGGCACACATATGTATAGGCATATGAACAAAACAAAGTAATGTTTTCAACCTTGACCTTGACTGATGACGTCATCTAGGCGCCATTTTGTGAAATTTTCTGAAAATTTACTCATGGTCATATTTTCATAACAGTAAATCATTTCTCATTCATATTTATCATGATCAAGGTCAATATCAGTCCGGTCAATTTCATGTCAAAAAACGCGCGCGTGCGCGTACGTCCGCGCGTCAGTGCGCGCGCAAAATTGTATAATGCTGAAAATCTTCTCAAATTTATTTTGCATACGTTTAAGGCCATTTTAAGCATTTTATAAAAAATCGCGCACACGCACATGCGCGCGCGTTTTCGCGCGCAAAACTATTATACAACATAAAATCGCCATTTTTTTTCTTCCATGATATTTCCCATATTTTTACAAACAAATTGATACCATGTTTATCTCTTTATGACTATTATTAAGGGAATGAGCGTTCGCTTAACATAAATGTCCGTGCGCGCGAGCTCTTGTAATACATAACATACATGGGCAAAAACATGCCTATACACAATCCATTATAGCTCTTTGGGATGCACCTGGACCCCAATTCTGTTTTAATATTTGAAAAGAGTATGAGTCAGAGATATGATTTCATGTCTCATTTGGCCATTAAGTGTATCGTGACATCATCTTAATGGCCTTGGAACTCAAAATACGAATTTGCATATTATGACATCAGCATATTTATGGAAAATTGATTGTATCTCTGTATATATTGATTGATTTTCTTTAAAATTTCAATATGTTGTAGCTAAGATAATTTTCTACAAGTTCAATAATTACCCTTTTTCATTTTGATGACATCATCAGAGTGAAAATTTTGATTGAAGGCCTCATGTCAGAAATTTCATAATTTGCGTGTTATGACTAAAGAAGGTGAATTTCGTTCACGTAATGAATCTACATGATAGTGTTTTTTAAGAATTTTCAAGCAGTATCTCGCTTAATTTTGCTCTATTTTGTTTTCAAATTTAAGTTGACCAGCCCACCTATACTTGTTCCAAACAAGTATTATGTCTAGTCAGGTGGGCTGTATCTAATACAGACCACCTTATAATTTTGTTAAAATTGCCTTTATTTATTTATTATTATTTATTTATTTTTCTTATTTCGACCCACTTTTTTGTTAGCAAGATAACTTTGAAATGGTTCAATTAAATGCTTTGAAATTTGGCACACATATGTATAGGCATATAGAAGAATCAAAATAACCTTTTCAACCTTGACCTTGACTGATGACGTCATCTAGGCGCCATTTGGTGAAAATTAACTCATGATCATATCTTCATAAAAGAAAGTCTTTTCTCATTCATATTTATCATGATCAAGGTCAATATCTGTCCGGTTAATTTCATGTCCTAAAACGCGCGCGTGCGCGTACGTCTGCGCGTCAGTGCGCGCGCAAAATGTTTAAATGCTCAAAATCGTCTCAAATTTATTTTGCATACGTTTCAGGCCATTTTAAGCATTTTATAAAAAATCACGCACACGCGCATGCGCGCGCGTTTTCGCGCGTAACACCATTACACAACATAGAATTGCCATTTTTTTTGTTTTATGATATTTCTCATATTTTTTCGAGGAATTTGATACCATGTTTATCTCTTTATGACCATTAATAACAAGATGAGCGTAATTCAAGATAAATGACCGTGCGCGCGAGCTCTTTTAATACATAGCATATATGGGCAAAAACATGCCTATACAAAATCCATTATAGCTCTTTGGAATGAACCGTGACCTTCAATTTTTTTTTCATATTTAGATAAAGTATGAGTCGGAGATATGATTCCATGTCTCATTTTGCCATTAAGTGCATCAAAACATAATCAAAATGGCCTTGGAACTCAAAATACGAATTTGCATATGATGAAGTCAGCATATTTATGTAAAATTGATTATATCTCTGTATATATTGATCAATTTTCTTCAAAATTTCGATATGTTGTACCTAAGATAATTCTCTACAAGTTCAATAATAATCACTTTTCATTTTGATGACGTCATCAGAGTAAAAATTTCGATTAAAGGCCTCATGTCAGAAATTTCACAATTTGCGTGTTATGACTATAGAAGGTGAATTTCGTTCACGTACTGAATCTACATGATATTGTTTATTAAGAATTTTAAAGCAGTTTCTCGCTTATTTTTGCTCTATTTTGTTTTCAAATTTTAGTTGACCAGCCCACCTATACTTGTTCCAAACAAGTATTATGTCTAGTTATTTATTTATTTCTTTATTTTTATTTATTGTTCCCACTTGTTTGTTAACAGGATAACTCAAGATCAGTTTAATCAATTTCGTTCAATTTTGGCACAGTCATAGGTCATTGTCATGAGACGTGACAGTAACATTTTCAAGGTCATCAAGTCTTCATGACGTCATCCAGGCGCCATTTTGTGTTTTTTGTTGGTACTTTTTACTCATGATCATATCTTCTTAACGGAAAGGCATTTCTCATTCATATTTATCATGATTAAGGTCAATATCCGTCCGGTCAATTTCAGGTCAAAAAACGCGCGCGCATGCGTACGTCCGCGCGTCAGCGCGCGCGCAAAAAATAAAAATTCTCCAAATCGTTTAAAATGAATTTTGCATACGTTTCAGGCCATTTTAAGCGTTTCGCAAAAAAAAGCTCGCACGCTCGTGCGCGCGCGTTTTCGCGCGTACTGGTATTTGCCAAAATAAAATCGCAAAATTGTCTCTGTCATCATATTTGGCACATTTTTCCAAGCATTTTGATACCTTGTTCACCTTTTTCTGCCTATTAATAACGGAATGAGCGTCCGTTTAAGATAATGTCCGTGCGTGCGAGCTCTTGTAATACATAGCATACATGGGCAAAAACATGCCTATACAAAATCCATTGTAGCGCTTTAGGATGCAAGATGAACCCAATTTTGTTTTCATATTTTGATAGAGTATGAATTGGAGATATGATTTCATGTCTCATTTGACCCTCAATTGACTCATGACGTCATCATAATGGCCTCAAAAATGGATCAATCAAATAACTTGAAATTTGGCACACATATGTATAGGCATAAAAAGGAATTAAAAAAACGTTTTCAACCTTGACCTTGACTGATGACGTCATCTAGGCGCCATTTTGTGAAAATCAACTCATGATCATATCTTCATAACCAAAAATCAATTCTCATTCATATTTATCATGATCAAGGTCAATATCAGTCCGGTTAATTTCAGGTCAAAAAACGCGCGCGTGCGCGTACGTCCGCGCGTAAGTGCGTGCGCAAAATTGTTAAATGCTCAAAATCGTCTTAAATTTTTTTTGCATACGTTTCAGGTCATTTTAAGCATTTTATAAAAAATCGCGCACATGCGCATGCGCGCGCGTTTTTGCGCGTAACATCATTACAAAACATAGAATCGCCATTTTTTTTTCTTTCATGATATTTCTCATATTTTTTCGATGAATTTGATACCATGTTTATCTCTTTATGACCATTAATAACAAGATGAGCGTCAATTAAAGATAAATATCCGTGCGCGCGAGCTCTTTTAATACATAGCATATATGGGCAAAAAACATGCCTATACAAAATCCATTATAGCTCTTTGGAATGAACCGTGACCTTCATTTTTTTTTCATATTTAGATAAGAGTATGAGTCCGAGATATGATTCAATGTCTCATTTTGCCATTAAGTGCATCGTGACATCATCATAATGGCCTTGGAACTCAAAATACGAATTTGCATATTATGAAATTTATGTAAAATTGATTGTATCTCTGTAAATATTGATCGATTTTCTTCCAAATTTCGATATGTTGTAGCTAAGACAATTCCCTACATGTTTAATCTTCATCATTTTTCATTTTGATCACGTCATCACAGTGAAAATTACGATTAAAGGGCACATATCAGAAATTTCTTAAGTTGCGTGTTATGCCCATGGAAGGTGAATTTCATTCACATCATTAATCTACATGACATTGTTTTTTTAGCAGTATCTCACTTACTTTTGCTCTATTTTGTGTCAAATTTTAGTTGACCAGCCCACCTATACTTGTTCCAAACAAGTATTATATGTCTAGTTATATATTTTTCTTATTTCTAACCAATTTGTTGTGAACAAGATAACACAAGAATGGCTCAATCAAATGCCTTGAAATTTGGCACACATATGTATAGGCATATGTACAAAGCACAATAACGTTTTCAACATTGACCTTCACTGATGACGTCTTCTAGGCGCCATTTTGTAAAATTTTACGAAAATCAACTCATGATAAATAAAATCTAATCTAATCTAATCATATCTTCATAACCAAAAGGTATTTCTCATTCATATTTATCATGATCAAGGTCAATATTCGTCCGGTCAATTTCAGGTCAAATAACGCGCGCATGCGCTTACGTCCGCGCGTTAATGCGCGCGTAAAATTTTAAAATGCTCAAAATCGTCTCAAAATCATTTCTAAGCATTTTATAAAAAATGGCGCATGCGCGCTTATTTTGCGCGTAAAACTATTTCATAATTTTTTTTTCATAATATTTCACATATTTTTCCAAACAAATTGATACCATGTTTGTCTCTTTATGACTATTAATAACGGAATGATCGACCGTTTAACAAAAATTTCTGTGCGCGCGAGCTCTTGTAATACATAGCATATTTGGGCAAAAACATGCCTATATAAAATCCTTTTAAACTCTTTAGGATGCAAGGTGACCCCAATTTGTTTTCATATTTTGATAGAGTTATGAATCGGAGATATGATTTCATGTCTCATTTGACCCTCAATTTTTTCATGACGTCATCATAATGGCTTCCGAACTCATAATTTCAATTTGCATATTATATATTGATTATATCTCTGTAAATATTGATCGATTTTCTTCCAAATGTTGATATGTTCTAGCTGAGACAATTTTCTACAAATGTTGTTGTCTCGATTTTTCATTTTGACAAAAGCATCATGGCGTATTTTTGCGATTAAAGGAGGCATGTCAATTCTTCACATTTTGCGTGTATTCTCTACTGGACATGATTTGTTCTCAAAACTTGATTCTACATTCACATCTTTCGCGAGCAATATCTCCGTCGTTTTAGCTTCGTTTACGCTGAACTTCAAGTGTGTTGTAGCTGAGACAATCAGCTATCTCAAATGAGGCCTTTATTTTGTCTCAAATTTTAGTTGGACCAGCCCACCTATACTTGTTCCAAACAAGTATTACAAATCTAGTATATTTTTCTTATTTCTAACCACTTTTTTGTGAACAAGATAACACAAAAATAGCTCAATCAAATGCCTTGAAATTTGGCACACATACGTATAGGCATATGTACAAAGCACAATAACATTTTCAACATTGACCTTTACTGATGACGTCATCTAGGCGCCATTTTGTAAAATTTTCGGAAAATCAACTCATGATCATATCTTCATAACCAATATGTATTTCTCATTCATATTTATTATGATCAAGGTCAATATCCGTCCGGTCAATTTCAGATCATTAAATGCACGCGTACATCCGCGCGTCAGTGCGCACGCAAAATTTCACAATGCTCTAAATCGTTTTAATGTCATGGAGGGTCATTGATCAACAAAAACAGCAGTAGTATTCATATGGTGCACATGCATATGTTTTTTTCTTCTTCCAAACATCCATTCTAAAAGGCCATTCACTTGTATATTGGAAAAGTCATGAAACATGGAATAAAAGCAAACCAACATATACTGATTCAGTTGAAATTCAAGTGTGCATAGGATTGACATTGTTTTTATCAATATTCAATATCCAACCTTTTCCAAGTTTGATTGATGGGAAAAAAATATGTTATATAGTTTTTTAAGAGCCAATTTTAATAAAGGCTTAAATTTACCAAACTGAATCATAGCAACAAATCTGCCGACTTCAGGGTCTTGTTCACATGAAATCTAGAGTTATGAATACCTTCAATACGTACATTTATAGCAATTGTATATTTATGGGTATAATTAATTTCAGTGTATGTAGTAGTTGGACTTTTAAATGCTAACAGGTTGGAAGCTCTATGTACAATACATATAGATTTTTTATTTAAACCCCTCTTACTAAATCATTCTCTCCATAGAAACTTTAGTCTGTTCTTTTTATCATTGGACCAGAATTGAATTTGAAAAGAAAATCTATTCAATAATTTTAGTTGAGAATGTTACTATGAATACAAGTATTTAATTAATGGAATTTGTGTGATATGTAAGAATACAGTCAGATTAGTAAATAAAAGGTATGCATGTATAAACGTGCTGCTTAAATATATTCACAAACAATTCAGGTCAGGACTCTCGGGCTTTTTGCTTTGAAATGTCACACACCAGCCTCATTACATCACCTTGCAGAAGCACTGTGTTCTATGCCAAACCTGACTGACCTGACACTTGGAGAGTTTGGTGATGAGTTCTACTCAACATTGAATGCAAATGCATCGTCCATACAGGTATGTGTGTCCTAATGTAAATGTCATGGAGGGTCATTGATCGACAGAAACAGCAGTAATAGTTACATGGTGCACATGTATATATGTGGGTTTTTTCTGCTTTCATATGCCCTTTTTTAAAGGCTATTCACTTGGTATATTGGAACAGTCATGAAACATGGAATAAAAGCAGACAACACATATACTGATTCAGTTGAAATTCAATAAGATTGACATTGTTTTTATCGATATCCAACCTTTTCCAAGTTTGATTGATAGGAAAAAAATATATCATTTCTTTTTTTAAGAGCCAATTTTAATAAAGGCTTGAATTTACTAAACTGAACCAAAGCAAAAAATCTACTTGTGCACGTGAAATTCAGAGTTATGAATAACTTTGATAAATTAATAGAAAATGTATATTTATGGGTATTATTAATTTCAGTGTAAGTAGGAGTAGGATTTATCAATGCTAACAGGTTGGAAGCTATATAAAGAATACATTTTTTTTTAAATCATCCTCTCCATAGAAACTTAAGTGTTTTTTCCTCTAAAGACCAAAATTGAATTTGAAAAGACTTTCTATACAAACATTTTTGTTGAGAATGTTATTATGAATACAACTATGTAATTAATGGAATTTGTGTGAAATGTGAGAATACAGTAAGAAATTAGTAAATCAAACATATGCGTGTATAGACGTGCTGCTTAAATATATTCACAAACAATGCAGGTCAGGACTCTCGAGCTTTATGTTGGGGAATGTCCCACACCAGCCTCATCACATCACCTTGCAGAAGCACTGTGTTCTATGCCAAACCTGACTGACCTGACACTTCATAGGAATCTCAATGAGGAGTTCTACTCTACATTGAATGCAAAGGCATCATCCATACAGGTATGTGTGTCCTAATGTAAACGTCATGGAGGGTCATTGATCAACAAAAACAGCAGTAGTATTCATATGGAACACATCTATATATGTATTTTTTCCTTCCAAACATCCATTCTAATTCACTTGGTATATCGGAACAGTCACGAAACATGGAATAAAAGCAAACCAACATATACTGATTCAGTTTAAATTCAAGTGTGTATAAGATTAACATTTTTTTGATCAATAATCAATATCCAACCTTTTCCAAGTTTTGTTGATAGTAAAAAGCTATATATAGTTTTTTGTCTCGCCTGCGTAGCAAAAAGCGAGACAAAGGCGCCGCTTTTCTGGTGACGGCGGCGGCGGCGTCAACATCAAAAACTTAACCTAGGGTTAAGTTTTTGAATTTTTGATATAATTTTTAAAGTATAATTTCTTAGTCAATGAAACTTGGACTATAGGGTTATCAAGTATCCCCAATCATGTGAGTAAAATTTCAGGTCACAAAGTCAAGGTCAAAGTTCATTTCAGGTCAACAGACTTGGACCATGTTGTGGCATCATCATCGAAAACTTAACCTAAGGTTAAGTTTTTGAATTTTTGATATAATTGTTAAAGTATATGTTCTTAGTCAATGAAACTTGGACTATAGGGTTATCAATTTTCCCCAATCATTTGAGTAGAATTTCAGTTCATTAAGTGAAGGTCAAATCTCATTTAAGGTCAACAAACTTAGACTTTGTTGTGGCATCAACATCAAGATTTTGAATTTTTAGCATATTTTCAAAATTGTTTGTTCAAATTCCATGAAACTTGTACCCAAGGGTTATCAAGTATCACAAATCATATGACACACATTCCAGGTCACAAGGCCAAAGGTCATTTTTGGTCAGTAGAATTGAATTAATAAAATATATATTCCCAAACAATGCAGGTCAGGACTCATACTAAAGCTCTTTTTCTCATTGGACCAGAACTGAATTTGAAAAGAAAATCTATTCAATAATTTTAGTTGAGAATGTTATTATGAATACAAGTATTTAATTAATGGAATTTGTGTGATATGTAAGAATACAGTCAGATTAGTAAATAAAAGGTATGCATGTATAAACGTGATGCTTAAATATATTCACAAACAATTCAGGTCAGGACTCTCGGGCTTTATGTTGGGGAATGTCCCACACCAGCCTCATCACATCACCTTGCAGAAGCACTGTGTTCTATGCCAAACCTGACTGACCTGACACTTGGAATGAGTTTCAATGAGGAGTTCTACTCTATCTTGAAAGTAAAGGCATCATTCATACAGGTATGTGTTCTAATGTAAATGGAGGGTAATTGATCGACAGAAACAGCAGTAATAGCTATATGGTGCACACGTATATATATGTTGTTTTTTTTTTTTAACTTCTTTTTCTTCCAACACACTTACTAAAGGCACGAAAGCTGTGCAAATATCTACTTGGCAATTAGGTTACTGGCTTTTGACAGAGCCACAGATGACTCGCATGTTTGTTATTCACAAAAATATTAAAATGACTGTTTTACTCCTAATTACGTTCTCTATTGGGGAACTACCCAAAGTAATTGTGGATAGCATATTATTAAAGGCTTTCTAAAAAGAAAAGATGATCCCGCTTATAGTTGAGTTTTGTCTGATTTTGTTCAATCTTTCACCAGTCTGCTATTCTGATTTTTCTGCTTTCTTTTACAGTAGTTTGATATTTAGGTTAGATAGCCAAAGTTTGTAGGAATCATCTGGAGGAAAGGGAGTACTAAAGTTGTTCAAATGGGGTATATGCCCATAAAGGGGGCTTGAGGGTAGCATACCTCAAAGTGCCTCTAAGGCGATAATTAGACATTTTGTACTGTTTGTAAAGGGGATGGGGAGCTAGGTCCCTTATTGCAGGGGGCCCTACTCTCATCGGCTCAAGTGAGCGTGGTTATCACATGATATTTGAAAGGAAGAAGGACAAAGTTTAGGGCTGCTATCTACAAACATTATAGTAGGGATATACTAATGTCTTAGAAAGGTATGATCCACCCTGTTTTCATCGACGATTGTGGCTTTCACGCAAACTAGGCTGCGTTGCAGGAAGCTAGCGTGTTTCCTGCCACTCGAATTGATCCAAGGCGCCTTAGGGTACAGACTTCTTATTTTCGAAGGCATACCGCGCTAGAAATTCCTACCGGTAATTCTTATTTTCAAATATTGGCAGGTATGAGGTCATTGTCCCGAGGCTCATCGTCCTTGAGTAACTGTATATAAGCAGTTATTTTTGCAGGGATTCATTATTGTGTTTCACAAATCACTCATTGTTTGCAAATTTAACAACATGCGAAATATTTCCAGCAAGCAATGTGTCGTGCCAAAATCACTAAAATAAGCCCATTGGCATGTCATATTTGGCGTCTATGCACTATAGCATGAGCCGTCACAACAGGGCTGGGGAAGCATCTCCCAAAGTGGGGGGGGGGGGAGCAAAAACTTTTCATAATACAAGATACTGCTAAGAAGCATACTTTGCAGTTGGGTGTGATGGTCTGAATATTCATTTGAAATTTTTACATTTGTGAGGTTACAGTGCGAAAATGATATCTTATAAAGAGGAAAAAACAATCCTGATGGGGTTATAAGGACAATCTCATCATGAAAGACTGAAAAAACCTTTGATAAGAAACATACGGTGCCCTTAGTTGCTTTAAATTACGGGCACATTTTATGGTGAAAGGCAAAGGGGACACTTATCAAAAGGGATAAAGACATTTATTAGAAAAGGAAAGGAGCACGTCTCAAAGTATAAGGGTAATTATCAGAGATGAAAATGTGGCACTTCTCGCACATGAGAAGCTGCACTTATGAGAATATAAAATGGGCACTTATTTATATAGGAAAAGGGGCATTTGTTGAAAGAAAAGGGGCATCTATCAGATTTCAATAAGGGCAATTATCAGAGGTGAAGTGGGCTCTTATGAGAATGTTAATGGACACTTATTGCAAAGAAAAAAGGAAACTTGTCGAAAGAAAAGGGGCAGGTGTCAAAATAAAATGGGCACTTATCAGAGGTGAATAGGGCACTTATTAAAAGGGGAAGTGGCACTTCTTCCAAAGAAAAAGGGACACTTTTCCTGTGTAAAAACAGGCATTTTGGGGATACCCCCCTCCCCGCCACATTCATTCATCCCTAAAGGTCTCATGTAAGATGATGATTTGTGATTTATCTACTGTGCAACATTTTTCTTACTCTACCTTTTTTTCATTTTAATTTTGTTATTTTTTGTAAGGGATGTAACTGTAGCTCTTGAGTGTATATTCCCAAGAAAATAGATTATATGCAAGAATGAAATAGATCCACTTACTAGAAACTGATACAAAGTTTACAAGCAATGTTGCTATTATATGTTACAGGGTTGTTTTCCTCAGATCAGGAAGGGAAACTTCAGGTTGAATTATGTTACTCAAGATGACTTGAACTCATTTCTTCACACCCTCTCAAGGTCAGTAAAGTATACCGGTATGTGATTTAAAAAAATATAAAAACTCAGATAACAGCATTTAGACTTTGCATGAAAAGTGTGCTATAGAAAAAAGAGCCTTTAATGGAATACTAAGGAAAGCTACAATGCTGATACCCCTGCTGGGAGCATGCAATATTGTGATACTGTTTACCTTTTTGATGATTTCTTGTCTGACAGATCCAAATATTTAGTAACTGCTTTATTGAACAAATTCCCTACTGGAAAGTGGAATCAATCAACTTAAAATTGTTGAATTTTTGTGTTGGGGTTGGGGGGGGGGGAGGGGAGAGACTACAGTCTCTTCTATTTCTTTTTTTCTTCTTCTTCATTACTGATCAAAATGTTTCTTAAATGGTTTCAAAAAGACCAATAGTAGTTCATTTCTTATTTCTCATCTGGCAAACAGATGGTAAGAAAAAAGTCTATTTTCTTATAGCTCAGCCGACTTGGACAACTCAAACGTTACTCATTTTCCCATCATTCCTTACAGTCGTTCTTTCAGGTACGATTCTACCTACCATGCCACTATGTCAAGTTCTGCTCCACCTCCTAACCCTCCAGTCTCGAGACAAGATCAACCTGCTATGTCTGCAGGGTACCTTTCACCAACACAGTATCCGCCACTGGTTCCTGAGAGCACAAGTGCTACACGTACCATCATGCCTTGGTCAAGTCAGGATCACTACACTCAATCCTACCATGCCTCTACATCCAGCACTGCTTTGTTGTCTAACCCTCCCGTCTCTGGATATCATCAACCTGCCATGTCAAAAAGGCACGTTTCAGATGCACCTTTTCAACCAGAGATTGTAGAGCTGTCAGGATCTAGCCAACCTCGGCCTAGTAAGAATTCCTCCACTTCAGGATTCCATTCAGCTTCCCATTATCCACCAATTGTATTGGAAAGAACAGGAAGTCCAGGTTCTTCCAGTCAGGTTTCACATTCCACCAACTTTTTGTCCCCAATCCAAAGTACATGCAGTACTGATAGAGACCACCCTCAACAGCAACCCATGGCTGATGTACACTATCCAAGAAGGGCATTACCACCATCAGACAACCCTCAACAGCAACACATGGGTGATGTACACTATCCAAGGACATTACCACAATCATACCACCCTCAACAGCAACCCATGGCTGATGTACACTATCTAAGAAGGGCATTACCATCATCAGACCACCCTCAACAGCAACCCATGCTGGGTGATGTACTTCATCTAACAAGGACATTATCACTAACAGACCACCCTAAACTACTACCCATGGGTGATGTACACTATCCAAGAAGGATATTACCATCATCAGACCACCCTCAACTACTACCCATGGGTGATGTACACTATCCAAGAAGGATATTACCATCATCAGACCACCCTCAACAGCAACCCATGGGTGATGTACACTATCCAAGAAGGACATTACCACCATCACACTACCCTCAACAGCAACCAAGGGGTGATGTACACTATCCAAGAAGGACATTACCATCATCAGACCACCCTCAACAGCAACCCATGGGTGATGTATACTCTCAAAGTAGGACATTACCACCATCAGATCTGCCTCAACAGCGACACATGGGTGATGTACACTCTCCAAGAAGGACATTACCACCATCAGATCTGCCTCAACAGCGACACATGGGTGGTGTACACTATCCAAGAAGGGCATTACCACCATCAGACTACCCTCAACAGCAACCCATGGGTGATGTACACTATCCAAGAATGACAATACCACAATCAAACTACCCTCAACAGCAACCCATGGGTGATGTACACTATCCAAGAATGACAATACCACCATCAAACCACCCTCAACAGCATCCTATGGGTGATGTACACTATCCAAGAATGACAATACCACCATTAAACTACCCTCAACAGCAACCTATGGGTGATGTACACTATCCAAGAAGGGCATTACCACCATCAGACCACCCTTAACAGCAACCAATGACCGATGTACACTATCCAAGAAGGACATTACCCTTATCAGACCACCCTCAACAGCATGTTGGCAATACATCGGATACTGTTTTTCAGTTATCTCAGGCACACACAGAGGGTAGCAGTAGCTTGAGCAGACCTTACAAGAGGCAAGCTACTTGTAATCTTGAAATACCAGAGAAGCAATCAAAGTATGAAGTCTAGTTGCAATGGTATTGGTAGAGTAAGACAGTGTCCCACTGGTAACACTTCATCTTGTGTGTGCTTGTATGTATGATACAGGGCTCCACACTAACTGTTATTTGGAAAAGAGGTTCAGATTTTACTTTTTACGGTCTGTATGCATTAGCCCTATGTCAAAAACTTCCCAATTCTGGGGGTCCTGACTCCTGACCTAGATTTTGGGCATCCATGTGTCTCGGCTAGCCTGTTAGTTTCAAGTCTTTTAGTCACAAAGCCCTTTTTTCAATGACAAATGACAAAAATCAGTTACAATTCTGCTGATAATTAACTAATCAGAAGCAAGGATTTCACTAGTTTATAACTAAAACTGTAATTTGTCACTGATGACAACTTTTGTGAAATGGGTGATTGGACTGATAGCAAGAAATTTTGGGTTAAAGGGGGTAATTTCTGGCCAGGTTTGCAAATATTTGTAAAAGGCTGTTTTCTTCTTTTTCACTTAGATGAGTACAGTCCACTATCAGGGGCCCTCTTAATGCCTTTTTTCAATGACAAATGACTAAAATCAGCCTGTGACAAAATCTGCTGATACCAATCACAAGCATGGATTTCACTAGCTTATAACAAAAACTGTCATTTGTCACTGATTACAAGTTTCATGAAATGGGGGCCCTGGTGTTAGAATAACCATTTCAAGAGAAAGGGATCATAATATTGTCATGTTTTGTGAATGTGTACTTAATAGTCCAAAACAGAGTTGCATCAAGACCCCATTGTGTACCTGTTTTATTGATGCAGAAAGGGGTCATGTTTTGTGGAAAATGTTGTCTGAAAATACTCTAAATAGGGGGTCAATTTTTACTCACCAATGCATTATACCTGTCAATAGAAGGTGACACGGCCAGCAACTAGTTGTTATATTGAAAATAATGGTGGCTTCTGATATAGTCCACACGCTGTCAAGCCATGATGCACCTTGTGCTCAAACATTATTACCCTGGTCCTAGGCGGCCGTCAAATATGTCACGCTTTGGCATATCGGGTGCGCATTTATACCTGGGTGGAGAGTGGCAAATGTGGATTAATGCCTTGTCAAGGATGTTAGTGCATTAGACAGTTTATGTAGTGCATGTACCAATTATATGTGTATTGTAGACTTTTACACATTTGTTTTAGTGATTTGCATGCAATGTATGAAATACCACTCAACTTTCACAAAGTGATGTAATTGTTCAAATTATCTTATCGGAATGTCACTGTATTTTTAAATGTCATTGCACATGTTCAATACAAAATATAATTAAGTAGAATCTAAATCAACTTGTGTATTTGTTACCAGAAATGACCCAGATGTTTAGAGCCATATTGCTCTAGTTATCTTGTCTATGAAATTGATAGAACTCAATATGATAGTCAAGAACCAGCTTTGTCTGGTAAGGGTGTATAGATATAGGCCTGAGTTATCAGTGTAACATTTTGTCTGACATGGATTATTGTTTGTAAATTAAGAACTACATTCTAGATTCTAGATTTTAAAATCCATCTCAGGAAATATTTTCCTGGATTTTCTTTACATCATTCCAGTGTACATGTAAATATGCTGCTATAATTTTAGACACATGTCTCTTTTGTCAATGTAACATGCCTGAGTTATCAGTGTGATATTTAATTTGAAATGGATTATTGTTTGTACATGTTTAACTACATCCACCAGTACTACCGGTATATTAAATCCATTTGAGGAAATATTTTCCTGGATTCTTTGGAACATCATTCCAGTATACTGTATATGTAAATATGCTGCTACAAGTTTAAGATACATGTCTCTTTTGTCAATGTAACATGCCCGAGTTATCAGTGTGATATTTAATTTGGAATGAATTATTGTTTGTACATGTTTAACTACATCCACCAGTACTATAATAAATCCATTTGAGGAAATATTTTCTGGATTCTTTGGAACATCATTCCAGTATATATGTAAATATGCTGCTACAAGTTTAAGATACATGTCTCTTTTGTCAATATAACATGCCTGAGTTATCAGTGTGATATTTAATTTGCAATGGATTATAGTTTGTACATGTTTAACTCAGGCGCGGATCTACGGGGGGGGTTTAGGGGGTTTAAACCCCCCCCTTGGGCGGCCAAAAAAAAAAAAAAAAAAAAAAAAGGGAAAAAAAGAAAGAAAAAAAGAAAAAAAAGAAGAAAAAAGAACGCACGCTGGAGAGAAACCCTTTCAAGTGCAAATATTGTGAGAAGATATTCAACTCATCTGGTAACTTAACCAAACACATGATAACTCTGGATATAACTGTGTATTAAACTGTTACTTGATTTAAAAAGACGTTATCATGCACTGCTTTTTATGGTCTCCATTGTGTTAATAGATGCCAGGAAAACATCACTTACGGGGTTCAAATAAACACCCCAAAAAAAATCGGCTCGCCGCTTCGCGGCTCGTGGACGATGCTCCGCATCGTCATTATTTTGGTCAAACCCCCCCCTTAGCAAAAAGCTAGATCCGCCCCTGTAACTACATCAACCAGTACTATATTAAATCCATTTGGGGAAATATCTTCTTGGATTTTCTTTACATCATTCCAATGAATATGCAAATATGCTGCTACAAGTTTAAGATACATGTCTCTTTTGTCAATGTAACATGCACGAGTTATCAGTGTGATATTTAATTTGAAATGGATTATTGTTTGTACATGTTTAACTACATCCACCAGTACTATATTAAATCCATTTGAGGAAATATTTTTCTGGAATTTCTTTACATCATTCCAGTGTACATGTAAATATGCTGCTATATATTTTGTACCATACATGTGTATTCTAGTTGTATTTAGTACTGGATTTCAATAATTTTGATGGTACATATTCCAGTTTATGATTATGCAATGCTATGATACATGTATATTTTGAACTTGTACATCTTTGCCATACTTGCCTTGTAAATACGTTTTATATTTTAGTAAGTTTGCATTCCTGATTGGCTTATAAGATACAAACATAGACACTACTCTTATGAGCATTCCATTACCTTGCCTTTTGATCACCATCCTCTTCTGATTAAGTGATGGCATTTTTATATTCCACTCTGATTTTCATAATAGGCAATGCAAATTGCTCAGATCTGTGAGTATATTCTGAATTATATCATGCAAAAGGATGTTCTAAATGGGTCTTTCTATGTATATTGGATGATCATGAACTACTTTTTAGTGCCTTAGATATTTCAACATTTTGATGTACAAAGGAGACGGTCTTTCTATGTGTATTGGATGATCATGAATTTCAAAAATATATTTTGCGGTGCTTTAGATATTTCAACATTTTGATGTACAAAGGAGACATAAGAATGTGCTAGTTGTAGTTTGATGATGATGTATTTGTACTCCTAGCTGAATTGGTGTCACACGACAATCGACATTCTGTTATATTTGCACGACCGTGCAATATAACAACCTTATTTTACATGTTATAACACATGTAAAAAGGAACTAGACTGCGCACATCTCTTCTAATTCCCTACGCGAAATATTGCATGCATTTCATTGTTCAGTGTAACATTTATTCACCTCCGAATTTGGAATTCCCCTTGTACCATTATATTTCATCTTCAGCCTATGGCCTCAGTAAAATATCACATCACTCAGGAAATTCTGAATATTTCGGTTCTATGCTAATTCTAAAGTGAGGGAAGCTTATCCTTTTTATGTAAAATTACGACTGTATGCATGTACATACAAGCATATATTCATCTTATTGAAATGTTCATGACATCTGGTTCGGGATATGTTTAATCTATTTCATTCAATCTATATATACTGTATTGAAAATTTAAGCTTGATAAGACTCAAATTCGAGTGCGAAGTTCGAATAAATCTAAAAATCAAATGAAATATGATTTATCTTACTTGTGATTATTTGGAGAAAAAAAAGGAGCAGCAAACTATGGATAAAAGAATGAGAGATGAAAGAGGAAACGAGATACGAAATAGGTGTGGACATGAGGGAGATATATAATTTATAAAACTAACCCCTTATGAATTCTGGGATTTTTGTAAATTTTACCACAGTGACTGCCATTATTTGTTGTATTTCTCTCAGTCTCTCTCCCTTTCTCTCTCTCTCCCTCTCTCTCTCTCTCTCTCTCCCTCTCTCACACACACACATTATGTTTATGCTTGTTATTCTATTTTTGTTGTCAATGAAGTATTTATGTCTTGTTATTTTATGTTATTTCCATTCCAGTCATATCAGAAAATGATGTGAGAGTTGAAAGAATAGTAAAGTAATCAATAACAAGATAGAAGCAAAAGCAAGGGATAACCCTGTTCATCGATATAGAGAGAGAAGGATATATAGAGAGAGAGAGAGAAAAGAGAAAGAGAGAGAGAGAGATGTAAAGTAGAGAAAGAGAGATGGAAAGATAGAGAGTTCTGGTTTACGCACGACTGGAACATGTTCTTGGGTGCTAATCAGATTCTCAATCATTTACATGTAGCACAAGAACATATCACCAGTCGTGCGTGAAGTTTGTGCGTAACTTACGAACAGCTTTATGAAACACCCCCTGGTTCTATAGAGATAGGGATACAGAGGAAAACAGAAATACAGAGACGGAGAGAGAGAGAGATATGTGAAATAAAAGGATAATCGGGTGAATTTGGTTTAGCCCATTCAACTCTTCAATAAAAGTATCTTTTTGTGAATTATTCTCAATTGCTGTAAAACACTCCTTTCCTTTACCTCCCCTGTCATCCGAACTTTCTTTTCTTTTTTTTCACCATTCAATATCTCTCATCTTTCATTTAGTACACAATATACAAGTTAGACAGAAAAATTGGATTATGAAAATTACAAATATATTGTTATTCCATACAACCCATACATTCAATTCAGCTTTGTGTTGAAGACACACAGATAGATTCCAGCATGGATGAATACAAATCAGCAAAACTTATCTTTTAAAAATGAATAAAAATTTACTTCATTAATTGATATCGATATCTGTCTATCTTATAGCATAAGACAATGACACAAAATGTCAATGAAACTTTCCACATTACATACACCAATGCTGAAATGTTTGAACAGTGGAACCCGTGTCAAAAAAATTCTTTGACATGTACTGCTTTCGAAAATAAATTTCTAATTAGTGCTTCGTAATTATTGCACACATTTATAAATAAACAATTGGCTACTGCGTGAGAAGCTTATTGGTTCACCTGTTTCAAATAGTTGAGCCAGAGGCGGCCCTCTCGCGGGGGAGGGGGGGGGGGGGCAGGGGGCACAGTGATACGATACCCAATGTGCTATGAGCGGTTAAATCTAAAAATCATAGCCTCTCGAATTGCTCGCTAAATTAAAAGTAAATGAGCAAGAGACGATCCCCAGGCTAAACTTTGCCTTGAAGCCAATTAAAAGGCACAACTATCTAATTCCCTTCGAGGTTTTGGGTGTGGTTATACTGTGCTTCCCTAAAAAAAGGAGAAAACCACTAATTAAAAAACTCAGTGCTTATATAGTTGCCTAAGTTCTTATTCAATTGATATTTGTATCTGGGCTGTTATACTTACCTTTTTACATTACTTACCTTTTTATGTTTTAATGTTGATGTTTGAACTCATTCGCGACAATCGACCACATTGTGTGGTGTGATGTAGATTTTCATTGTTCTTATATGCCTATGTATCTGTTTTTCATTTGCTCTATGTGTCAAATGTGTACAATGTATTCTGTTACCATGTATATTTTTCTGGTTTTTAATGTGGAAAATAAATGAAGTGAAATTAAATGAAATACTGTAACTATACCCGGGTGGAGGATCTTATCATGGATAAACATCCGAGACCGGCAGTTAATTGGGGTTCCACAATTCTCAGGGGGAGGGGGGGGGGGGCACAAGTCCTCAATCTCTGTACCAAGCAAGCAAGAACAGAAAAGAAAGAAAGAAACTGAAAGCAAGAAAAACAGGATACCAGCCTTGCCCTTTCCTCCTCTTTTTTTTTTTTTTTTTTTTTTTTTGGGGGGGGGGGGGGGTGGTCGTGTCCCCTCTATACTCACTTAACCCTATATAGCCCGGGCTATTTTGAAACTGCATAGCCCGGGGGGGTGGACTTCTAAGCCACCCCCCCCCCCCCCCCCCCTATGATCTCGGCCGTGAAACGACCTATCGCCGCAAAAATGTGCATGCATGTCAAGTGAAGTGTATAGAATACTATGGTAATTTCATTTTTTTTTAAATTCACTCATTTGCATATTTATGGTAATTTATGCAAATATGGTAATAACATTCACATTTTTATCCATAAATCATATTATATGAGACTATTTAGACCATTTGGGATAATAATAAAGCCCAAAAATTGGAAGGGCCAGGCTATTCCTTATGTTATCTATTGTTTTGATAATTTCTTATGTATTTCTTTGTTTTTTTAGCTTATGTATTTTATTGTTTTTGTTGTTTTATTTCATTTCCAACTATAATTCAACTATTTTGACCCCAAAATAAACACCTAAACTATAAACAAGACCAAATAACCAATGTTCTATCTCTTAATTTGAAAAATGAGATTTCCATATGTTTTGTACACAAATCACAAAAATGAGCGATTTTCGGGCTGACATGCAAAGACAAAAGGACACATGACTTTGTAATGGTAAGTCTGATTTTCGACAAATTTCTTTCAAAAGATGCGCAAGACTCGAAAGAAAAAAGTCATAAAATTTTAGTGCAAGATTTTCTTGCGTTAAAAAATTATCGCGAAAAATGTCGAGGGGGGCTTCTAAAGCCCCCCCCCCCCCCTCCCCCCCGGCTAGATAGGTTTCAATAACCTGTGGCAGCATTGTATGGTTGTCGGCCACACCCTACAACGGCATCGAGCTCATTCTGTACCTGGTGAAGTCAACAAAAACACTTTTAAAGTTCAACCCCTTTGTACGCGTCTTTTAACAAAGGTCTGCAAACTTGTCGGAAACTGTTATCCTTCATCCCCCTCAAGCATGTCCAGTCCAGAATGCAGGGGACAGGAAGAGATCCTAATGTTCACATGTTTTATTCTTTAAGTTTCTAATTCATCTTAAAAGTTACAAGACCCAAGAAACAATGTGTTGAATGGAGTATTAGAATTTAGGGGAGGAAACCTATTTATTGACAAAGGAAATGCTTTGTTTTCTTCAATTCAACATGGATGTAAATATGTGATAGATAATGAAATGCATAATAAATTGCATGTTTTCCACATCCTTCAGCCAGCAACGCAGCACGGACATTAGATTGGAGAGACGTGACCCCAAAAAAGGAATCAGAATACTCATAGTGTTCAACAGTTAGTTTTTCTTTCTCTTTCATGTAGAATGTATATTGCTTTCCATCGACCCCCCCCCCCCCTTTTTTTTTCTCTCTCTCTCTCCTCCACTCTCTCTTTGCCTCTCTGTCTTCTCGCCCTCTCTCCCTATCTTTCTCTTTGCTTATCTAAATTCTCGACTTTTCTCTTTCTCCGTTTCTCTCTCTCCCTCGCCCTCACTACCCCCCTCTCACTCACGCCCCTCCCCCATATGTAACTCTTCCTCTTTCTCAATTTCATTTTACCTAACCGCCGTTTTGAGGCATCCCTTTTGGGGCCATGCATCCATGCAACTTGATATTGTTTCGATCAATATTCAAAAATATGTAAAACAAGGGATTAGCCATGCACATTATTAAGCGACTTAAACTTGCTTGATCTTAAATTAGAGGTACCCGTCAAGTAATTAAATTGTGCTTTTCAACTGGTTATAATTATGATACTGGATGGCAGTGTATGGAATAGGGCTTGGGGTTTACTAGTGCTATATAGGAATTAGGGTTCTAATTCCCCCTGGTGGACAATCACCCCCCGGAAAATTACCCCTCGAAAAAGATCTGCTTTTATAAAAACCAACTTATTATCAGGGTGGGGGTAATTTTCCGAGGGGAGCTAGGGTGGGGCCGGGGGGGGGGGGGTAATTTTCAGGAGTGTGGTAATTGTCCTCGGGGAGGGGGGTAATGTTCCACGGAGGGGCATGTTTTTTTTCTTCAAATCTTTCTTCAATTTCTTTTAAAGAGTCTTTTACGATATCATTAATTTTGCAGAAGACCGTGGCCTTGTCCACGGTCTTCTGCAAATTAATGATTGTCCACGGTCTTCTGCAAATTAATGATATCGTAAAAGACTCTTTAAAAGAAATTGAAGAAAGATTTGAAAGAAAAAACATGCTTCTTTGTTTCAAGAATATAACATCATACTAGTCGATGCGATTCCCCTTTATAAACCTTTATTACAATAGGTCTACACGGCACACGAGATATGAAGGCTGTCTGTGTGCCCTGCGCGAACGTAGAAGATATCTTGCTGAAATTAATGGCTAGGCTGTATTGTGAAGAAAAAAGGCAAAAACGCGCAGCCGGGGATTCCCCCTTTCATTCGCTCCCCCGCGACCCACCCAATCGCCATCTTTCTGCTGCCAGAAATGTGCACGTACGCGTATCCTGCCGCGTCCCGAGTTCGATTCAGTGATTGATCTTAATACATTTTAAGATCCGATCTTTCTTCAGTTGCAGCAGATTTAGATTGGAGTCTGTCGACGACGACATGCTGTCTTTGCAAACCTGATCAAACTTAAACAAGGTTAGTCTATTTCAAATATAACCTTGTCCTGGCTTTGTTACAAATGAAATGTTTGTTGTATGAATGATGGGGCTGTCCGCGCACCAGCAACGCATAGTGCCAGGGGTCAATGCTAATCTCATTTTTTAGATTTTCTACCCCCTTTATTAACTTATAAACCTTATTACTGGATGAAGGGGTGACCAAAGTTCGGGGAGATTTTAGAACATATTAGAAAATGTGATATTCGATCCATGATTTTTCATATTCTACACAAATTCATTTATTTTAGTTAGGTCTAGATCTAGACTAGATCCAATAATACCAAATGGACGGCAAAGTATTTTACTGCAAATTTGTTGAACTAGAAAATTTATCTTCAAATGGTTTCGGAGATATCGCGATCTTAAAATTTGGTGTCCGATCGTGCGTGCGCGCTGCATCTAAAAAAGTCATAAAAACAATTAGACCTAACTTCATGCACAGGGTTTACAGCCGATTTATACGAAAATACGATCCATCAAAATTAAGGTAATTTCATAATTTGCTTATAGTTACTTACAATTTTGAGGACCGCTCTCAAAATGAAGATTTCCAGACCCTTATCAGTAAGTTAGTGATTTTTCGGAATGGGCGCAAATGAGCACAAAATATTTTCATAATTTCACACCTGATTCCAGAGAAAACTCTGTGGGTAATTTTACGTTCCTCTTTCCATTGGTGATATCAGATTTTCAAAATCTTGCCAAGTTTTGGAGATAGCGAACCTAGGTCACGTGCCAACTTTGGTCACACAGTCATACTGGAAAAATTGCAGAGATCTGGGTCACATTTTTTCGCAATGTAAAGAGGTAGTAATACAATTTTGACTTTCAATGTTTTTCGACTCCTCTGGGCATCTTTCCAAATTCCAACCACTTGAAATTATAATTCAAGAGGTCTTTGATGGGAAAAAGGGTGATTCTTCGTCCTAACCTGACGATTCATTAATGTTGTATCGTCGATTTAACATGGTGAAGAGACAGTACGCATGCGGGGTATTGGCGCAGCAAATATGAATATTCATGATATAGAGCGCCATTCGCTCGAAATTGCTGAATATGCAAGAGGTTGAGGAGGGTTTTGTCTCTTCGATACATGCATATTCAGCAATTTCCATACATCTGTGTCATGGTTATTTCATAATAATAATTCGTTCTTGTATAGCGCATAACTTATTATGATATACAGGGCTGTCAACCCTCCCGCATTTGGAGGGAGTTTAACAACACCACGCTCATTCTCCCGTCATCCCACCAGCTCGTAGCGGGAGATTCCCGCCACCACGTCCTTCATCCTGCTCTGCCGTTGCTATCGGAATCTCTGTGTTTATGAAAAATCCTCCCGCCAAACGTGTAAAATGAAAACCTTATGCAATTTTTCAAATCTGTTTGTGCTCAAGTGGGAAGGGGGGGGGGGGGGGGGGAGTAGTGAGCACTTCAAATAAAATAAAATTCAACTCAACATCACCCCCCCCCCCCCCCCTTGAGCGAAAAAAATTTGCATACGCTACGGTACGTTGGTGGGTCCTCTAAAGAAGAAAAAAATCCTCCAAGCATTTCCCCAAAGTTGACAGCCATGGATATATTCTTCCCTATTCCCTACCCTAGCTTTAGCTCTGGCAGCCGGTACCACTACCAGCAACATACTTTTAAAGTGATTCTTGGTCTCCCTAGAACGAAAATTTCTGTCTCTTGCGTTTGTTAGCCTCTTATTTGGGTATAGGGTCCGCTCCTCTCTGTAGAGACAGAAGCCGACCATAGGGTCTTCTGTACAAACTTTGCCCAAAATACTCAATTTTAGTGGATGCATATATCCGATGCATTTATACTCCCAATATTTATGCTTACCGGTAGGCTAAACTACATAGGATCCACTTACCAGATTTGCTGTATGATGCGTTTAAGGTTTTTTTTTTCCAGATTTCCTTCGTCGAAATTGAGCTCCGTGTTGAAATTCTGGCACCCATATTTAAACTGTTACTGCGCATGAAGGAAGATGACGTCATTCATTGACTCTGTGGCCAGATCTGGCCACAAAGTTTGCACAGGAGACCCTATGGTCTGCTTGTGTCTCTAAAGAGAGGAGCCGATCCTACCCAAATAAGAGGCTAATTAACAAGAGACAGAAATTTTTGATCCAGGTCTCCCCCTGTCAACACCTACATGTATAATATTATTTAATATGTAATGAAGTCATTTTCTTTTTGTTGGGCCTCCTCCCCTAAAGTGAGGAGATTTACACTATTACAACTGTGGGTGTTAGGCAAACTACTCATCCTCTTCCATCACAGGCTTGATCGAGTCAAGGATCTTTCGTCCTATACTTATCCAGCACCCCAATTCTAAGACAATCTCTATGTCAATTAGATTAAGCTCCTCACCAAAAACCCACCATTGAAGACCTGTAGTTGCTGACCCCCTGCCCTATGCCATTTGGAAGAAATTGGTTAAGGCAACTGTTTAACATATGTATACAACAAATCTACAGATTCTGCTCTCAACAAGTCTAACATATACAACAAATCTACAGATTCTGCTCTCAAAAAGTCCTTGCTCCAATCGCTTACATCACCTTGCGCACTCTCTGTACCCATCTTTTACCATCAATTGCCTACTTGCCCTCCAACGACATGCCATCATTCTTAAATTGCAACTTCTTTGTGGCATCTACCGTACCCAACAAACGACCTCCTTTTTCAAACCACCAAGGTTGTTAAGAACCCAAGTTATGTTCTCACAAGAGACAGTCGCACACATTTAGGGGATGCCCTCTCTACTTCACCGCGAGGTCACTGTTTATTACCAGCCTACCCACTACCCATCCAGGAGAGGCTTCTCCCTCTGACACCTGATTTGATGTCTGCTGCCCTCACAGATCTCATCTAGGGAAGATGACTGTTACACTTGATTCTGACATTGGCCAAGCCAATCTGCACTTATATCACAAGATCTCTTTATGCTTTATTTCCATTTCATTCTTCTCATGTTTCTTTTCTAAAGACTATCCCCGACAGGGCTATTGATAGCCGATACCCTGTGCTCATGCATGTAGTTCTTCACCAACCGGAGGAATTCAATAGGAAGAAGAAGAATATGATGATGCTCATTTTGCGTGGTGAAAAGAAACCCGGGCGTGTTGATTGACGACTAAAATGAATAAATCACAAAATCATTGTTTTCTGTCCAAAACCTTACGCTATTAGATACAGTGAAGTGAAACTCTCAAGGATCTTTTTTCATCTGTTTCATGTACATAAATGTAGATATTTTTAAATATTGTTTTCAGGTACTGTAGCCTATGTCAGCACCATTTTCCAAAGAACTACATTTCTGTTGAATGAGAAGGACATCTTACACCATGGATGGATTCTGCCTTCTCTATCTGCTCCTGATCCTCTTGATGAGATCTGGTGACGTTGAAACCAATCCAGGTCCTGACACTGCAGAAAGGTATGCATATATACTGGCTTACTTTGATTCATCGGGTCGTCGCGTCTGGTCTGGTGATTGCGTTACACAACCTTTCTTGAAACAAGATTGTTTAAAGATGCACGTTCAGGATGCAATCTTTCGTAGATTTCCGTAGGGTTTTCACAAAGTGTTGGGTAAATTAGACCAGACCATTTGTAGATGAGAGGGGTTTATTTCACAAACATTAGCCTCCGACATTTTATGAATAAAACTAAAAGGGGCATGTTTTCACAAAAAGGCATTGTAATATGATTGTATAAGGTCAACTTAAGAGTGTAAAGGAGCTGGTGGTTATATTTTGTATGTCCCCCCCCCCCCCTTCACCAGTTCCAAGTACATGTACAGGCGAATAAATATGAGAAAGAAAAAAATGTTTTGACGAAAGGTCGGCTAACTCCACCACCGACCCAACCCGACGCGATGACCTGATGATTCAGAGAAAGCCGATTACGTAGACTATGCTTGATACAAATAATAATTCTGATGATTCTTAAGTTATTCTGATGATGATAATGATGATGATGATGATGATAATAATATAATAATAATATTTTTAAAGGTAGTAGTAACCCTTTTTTTTCTTATATTATTTTGATTACTAACACCATCATTATTATGACCATCATTATTGTATTTACTGCCAGACTCTACTTTTTTGGGGAATGGATACCCTTGCCAGAACAATACCCCCCTGACCTGCAACTTGGGGCAATTTGTTTCAAATGTTAATATCACCGTCAATGTATTCTGACATTCCCAGGCTGTTATATTGTACGCTCGAGCACATAATACAAATTGTTAAGTGTCACGTGAAAGCTTCTCGGCCAATAGGGTGCTCTCTAACTATTATCCTATCGTTCCCAATTGATTTATTATACATTTTACAGTACTGTCAGCGAAATGGAGTTCCTGAAGCTGGCCCATGCTATCCCTCCGTCTTACTACGATGCTGTAGGGATATCTCTAGGGATCCCCTTAGCTCAGCTACAGGCAATCCTGATTCAGATGTCGAATAACTATTCCAATGCATTCTTGCGAGTATTCATGAAATGGAAGGTCAAGCAGCAACCTCCACATTCAAACAGAAGACAGCTTTTGGCAGATGCACTTCGAGAGATTGACTTGGGTGGCTTATCGGACAGTTTACTCAATGAACCTCTAACTCCCAACAGCATAGGTAAACAGATACTAATTCTTGCTACACCAGAACACATATAGAAAACCGTGCAAAACACTGAAGTAAGTTTTTACCATAGAGATTATCTCAGTGAGTGCTCTGTATTCTATACATTTGCCACAATATACAGAAGTGTCAAATTTTATCAAGCCCCATGCATGTTATTATCATTCACTAATTTAACTTTGTTAATCCTAGATATTTTCTGGATACCAATATAGTTCACTAATTCACTATGTTTTGGGGTTGTCAGTCCATCCATCCTACTTTTTGCTATTGCGCTTTTTGAAGAACCACTTGAGGTATGAACTTCAAACTTGTTGATAGTATGTGTAACCATAGGAAGATAATCTTCATTAGATTTGGGTGTTAGTGGGTCAAAGAGGTAATTTTTGAAATTATGATTTAGCCTCATGATATGTCAAGAACTTGAGGAATGAACTTCAAGCGTGGTGTTATCATGCATCACCAAAGTGAGATGGAGTGATTGGATTTTGGGATAAGTAGTCAAAGGCCAAGAGAGCCATGAGGGTCAAATTAAATTAATTGTTAGGGTTTTAGTTCCATTATTGCAATGATGACTCAAGAACGGTTTGACCCATGAAATTCAAATTTGGTGTTGGTATGCATAAATATTGAGACAAACTGTTTGGCTCGAATTCACAAAAGAGGTTTGCCAACAAACCTAGGTTTATGTTCGTCATATGACAATGCGTTTCAAACCAAGGTTTGTACAAAACTAGGTTTGAAACGCGTCAAAACGCATCATATGATGCACATAAACCTAGGTTTGTCAACAAACCTCCTTTGTGAATTCAGGCCTTTACGTTTTGGGTTAAAAAGGTCAAAAGTCAGCAAAATGAAACGATTATCACCATATCAATAATTACTCTATGCTATTGTAGCTGTAAAATTTATTAAAAAAAACTACATATGCGTCACCATAGGGAGACAAGCGATCCGATGTTGGATTGTCAGGTCAAAGGTCATAGGTTGTAAAGATCAATCAACATGTATATATAGGCTTTTTGTTCTCATTTTTATATTTAGAGATTGATTCACGCCCTGATCATCTAACTGAATTTACGCAGAGGCATACTGGAGATGCAATCATATGTGTCTTGTATTTTTTCTCAAAATAAGATGTGTGATTGTCAGGGAACCTCTGCATTGCTTACCGGTAAAATGTCCTAGGAAAAATAATTCCAGTGATATTCATCTACAAGTACATGTATACACAAATTAGTCAGATTCTTAATGCTGTTAAAATTGAATGAAGTCATATTAATTCAGACAAACATGTAGGACTTTGTGTCTTTGACTACATGCAAATAGTCGTATGTCATGCTATTAGCCTCAGGTCTTTACAATCATTTCCAATGTATCAAAATATGTTTATGTGTAATCATATGAATATGGATTTTGTATTTTTAGGAGGGCCATCAAGACTGCTCGAATCACAGACCAAACCTTCTTCAGCTGAATCTCAGACCAAACCGCTTTCCTCCTGAACTGGTTGAGCGGTGTGCAAATGATTTCAAGTTCAAGTATAGGTCAACTCTCTGTAAGATCAGAGCTGATCCTCTCAATCCTGCTTCCACTGTGCAGTTTGACGACATGTATACTAATCTCATCTTACTTGAAGAACATGGGACAGAAAAGCGAATGCTAGATTACAATGATATTCTTGATCTCAAAGTCAATGGAGAGTTCCCCAAGCGAATCATGGTTCAGGGAGAGGCAGGGGCTGGAAAAACAACATTATGTGCTAAGATTGCCTGGGACTGGATTGGAGCAATGCATTTCAGTCACTTTGTGTGGGTCTTGATTGTTCCTCTACGTGAATTTAAGCAACACACTATTGGCGAGATTGCAAAGTCTTATCTGGCCAAAAACAATCCAGCAACGGTTTCTCAGATTACTGAGTATATCCTGTCAAATCCTGATAAGGTATTCATCGCATTCGATGGGCTAGATGAAGTCAGTGGCAAGATCATGAAGACAAAATCTTGCGAATCACAGCCTACTGATCAAATGCAACTTCAGTCATCACAGCCAGGTGTCGCCTCCTCAGAGGCATGTGGAAGCTCATCTGAGACTGGTGATATTGGAGAGATTCTTTGTTCAGATCAACTTGCCTCTTGCCCAGTCTTGGTGACCACTCGCCCATGGAGAGCAGTAGAGATTAGATCAGATGGTGATCTAATGAAGCTCTACACATTCGTTCATGTTGAGGGTTTCAACAGAGAGAATTTGTCAGTGTACATTCACAAATACTTTCCAAAGAATGATGATAAAGCAAATCAGCTTATCCAGTTCACCAGTGAGAATGATGTCATATCTGAAAACATGGCCCACTATCCTATATATGTAGCCATGTTGTGCCTTATGTGGAAAGAACTTGATGAGCAAAAACTGAAGGAAATGAAATCTTTGAAATCTTTTTCTCAGATATTCAAAGAAATGATTGCCTTTCTAAAAGAACATTATGCTCAGAAAAAGGTGAAGAAAGTAGGCAGCCCCTCATTTCTTTCTTATTTGAACAAAATTGATGAGCTCCTTGGACCAATTGCCAAACAGGCCCTCAATGGTCTGCTAGAAAATACCTTGACTTTCGGTGAAGATGATTTCCAAATATGCACAGAATCCAAGGAAACTGCCTGTCGGGTTGGGATTTTGTCTCAGGAGGACAGAATTACCACTAGCATCGACATACATAAGAGGGATGCTCATGTACAGTTGCCAGTCTTCTTTCCTCACAAACTGTTTCAGGAGTACATGGCTGGAGTCCATCTTGCTTCCCTGTATGAATCAGATCGTAATGAATTCAACAGGCTGATTGAGCAAGTAGTGCTGCCAAATAAGGAGGAGTTTAGGTATCTCCTGTACTTCACTGTGTCACAAAACAAAAGTATTGCAACCCATGTTCTGAACTCTATGCTTCAGGGACTAGACATATATGTAGGTAGAGAGTTACATGTTAGTTCAGCCTTAGTGATTGGACAGTACCCAGATGTAGGTGGAGAGTTATCTTTCATTGTTGATGTAGCCTTTGAGAGTCAGGACCCAGATGTAGCAGCCTTGGTGAAGGACAGGGTTTCATCAAATGCAATTACACTGACCGTATCCACTCATATGAAAGCACACACTGTAGCTGGTTATGCTTTCATTGGACCACATGTGGTAAGTTAATCACAGTTTGATGAACAAAATTAGTTCATCCATTTTTGTACAAGTTCTTATATCTTTTGCAGTTTTCTTACAGTACAATTTATGGAAGGGTGCATCTCGACTAGCACAATACATGTGCTATTTTATGGCCCCTAATACCAACCAATTTTCTTTTCTCTTTTCTTTACAAACGTATAACGATATGCATGCATTGATGCCAGCATTTCTATTCCTTTGAGCAGATATAAATACCAGTAACACGTGATTACACACGTATGGTTTCCATATACTTTGGCCTATATGGCCTTACATGCTTAATACCAGGGGCGTACGCAGGGGGGGGGGGGGTTTTGGGGGTTCAAACCCCCCCCCTTTGGTATTTTTATGTATGTAAACCCCCTAAAAAAACCTAAAACCCCCCCCCCCTTTGGTTTTTTTTTTTTTTTTTTTTTTTTTTATTAAAAAAAAAAAAAAAAAAAAAAAAAAAAAATTATACCCACGGCTAACCTAAATAAGGTGACCTTACCCCCCCCAACGACCAAAAATGTCAAATTATGAAATTTCGAGACCAAAAAAAAAAAAAAACAGTGTCCGCTCACCCCCCCCCCCCCCACTGAGCGACTTTTCGGCTGGCTGAGTCGTTGCGATTTTTTTCGACCTCCAAAAAAAAAAAAAAAAAAGTGTCCGCTTACCCCCCCCCCCCCCCCCCCCCCCACTGAGCGACTTTTCGGCCGGCGCGATTTTCAAATTTTCGGGAGCAAAATATTTTAAAACCCCCCCCTTGAAAAAATCCTGCGTACGCCGCTGCTTAATACTAATATGTGATGCATATATAGTGCGATACATTATAATGCAGAATATGAAATGGCATCTAAAACGTCCCACTCTGCAGATTTTCAAAATCGGGGTATGAGACGCCCTGAGTTTGGCCACTCAGAATACACTTGCAAAATTTCAAGATAAAGAAAAATCGAAAAGGGGCAAAAATCACTCTGAAAATTGATGTCATGCATAGCCAATACGTGTTACAGTTGGGCAGAAACCCCGCGTAATCGGAATTGTGACCAGCTTTCAATTTCGATTCACTCAAAATTTTCTGAGTGAACATATACCGTGTATCATTTGAAGGGGTACTTCATTGCAGTCATTTTGACCCCATTGTCATCCAAGCAAATGTCCTACAAGCATGTCACGCATTGTAATGATCTACGTCATGAAATTTTGTCGAGCTTGGCAGGTATTTGTCAAGTAGGTTGATACACATGTCTGCCAAGTTCCATAGACCTAGGTATAATGTTCACAAAACGAATCTGATGTCGGTGGAAGAGGAATTTTGAAAAAATTCAGAACGTGCAAATTTACAATAACATTGAAGCTATGTACTGTCATGTACAAATGTACATACAGAGAGAGTCAAAAAAAAGTTTACACCTAGACAATTGCTAATTATTTTAAAAATAATCTTTGAACAGTAGATTATTATACATCTTATGAAAGAGTGTTTTATCCCAAATCATTTGGTACCATTTTTGTGTGGTATGTGTTCACACTTGGATGAACACGAGGCATTGTTTGCGAGAGTGCAAAATCGACTTGCGCCAAAGTTGCCTATGTGATGTTTGAATAAAACAATTTGGATTTGGGTATTAATTCGGTCTTTGCAGATCCAAATAACATCCCTAACAAAAATTAATCATGCCACACATATCAAATATCGAATATCAAATATCAACGAACATTTGTGCGCGTGTGTGTGGGTGGTGTGACTTTGCACTTTGCAAAAAGCGTATGCAATGCATTTCATTTGATACATTTAATTCATTCTCTCACTCCACTAATCCTAACATAATACATACTGTAAGCATCACTTTGGCGGAAGTCGATTTTTGCACTCTCGCAAACAATGCCTCGTGTTCATCCAAGTGTCAACGAACATTTGTGCGCGTGAGTGTGGGTGGTGTGACTTTGCACTTTGCAAAAAGCGTATGCAATGCATTTCATTTGATACATTTAATTAATTCTCTCACTCCACTAATCCTAACATAATACATACTGTAAGCATCACTTTGGCGCAAGTCGATTTTTGCACTCTCGCAAACAATGCCTCGTGTTCATCCAAGTGTGAACACATACAACACAAAAATGATACCATATGATTTGGGATAAAACACTCTTTCATAAGATGTATAATAATTTACTGTTCATAGATGAATTTTTAAATAATTAGCAATTTTCTAGGTGTAAACTTTTTTTTGACTCACACGGTATAGTGCATCTTTACCTTTTAGATGAGATAAAATTTGGGAAAAGGAAATTTATCAATAGTTTGCACATTTTCATCCCTTTCAACAAAATATCTCTTGCCTATGACTAAGTGAAATCCCAATTTTTAGTTTACAATTGTTTAACAGGGCACAAAGGAATCTGTTTGATATTCCTGGCCCTGTGTATAATTGGGGTTACTGATATTGCAACTCTTAACATACATGTACATGTGTTTGATTACTGTAGTTCAATTCATCTTCTGTTTCACTTTAACCCTTGGTATTTGCATATTCTTTTTAATAATCTCAAAGTCAAATATTTCCACATTACGGTATACCCTTTACCTATATCTTGCCTTTATGTTGTTTATGCATGCCATACACTCTATTGCTGCTATGTTGCAGTCGGGGCTCAAATTAATTTTTTTCCATGGGGGCTCTTCCAAAAAGAAAAGAGCCCCCGAGAGCCTTCACACAGGGGCTCTTTTTTAATCGAATTTCCATTGAATTGGTACCCATGATACTCCCAAATTCTTTGCTATTTCATCATTATTATTTATTTAAGTCAGCATTTTCCCTGTAACAACTTTTCAAGTTACATGCAGCTAATGGTAAGAGCTCCTCCCACTGTACGAAATGTCTCGTCCAAGCCCATACAGTCGCCTCCATGCCAACAGGTTTCCCTTTACTAATTTTAGTTTTCGGTTGATTTGCTGGCCGAGGTTCATTATTTTCTGGTCTTTTGGAATTACCAGATTTCAGAGGATTCACGCTTTTCACACGAAAAACTTCTTCATGGTTCAGTCCTTGCGCAATTGCCTCTAGCTTTAGCAGATGATGGGGTGGCAGCGTGCACACCAATTTCATTGGTTTAAGGTTCGAAAGTTGAAACTCAATATTGTGTGAAAGTTACAGAAAAAATAATCTTTATTTTTAATTCAAGGGGGCGATTTTAAATTTTGCAATCGCCCCCTTGAGCAATCTGGCGGAGGCGATCATGTAGCTCAATTGGGGGGAGAATCGCCAATTGCCCCCGTGTATTCTGAGACTTGGTCGCAGTCCACTTCTTTTCTCTTTCTCCAAGCTCTCTATTCTCCTCTCCTCCTTGCCTATCCCTTTCTTCCTTGCTTTCTTTCTTCTATTTATAATGTATACCGGTATTATATATTTGTGTATTCAGGCGTACCCATTACAAGCTTTGCTTATCGGGATTCGCGCCTTCTTCCTTGTAATACAAGTTCTTTGATTATATTTATGTTCCTACGTATCAATTATATTGTTTGAACAGATGTCAAATATGTTGTCAAATTGATTTGGAAGAAAATAAATGGTCATTTGAATTGAAAAAGACTGAATACATATATGTGCTGATGCAGGGGGCATCAACATTGTACTTCTTTTCTCCTTTGCGAGACTAGATTTTTGCTCCATATCCACCCTTTTAATTCAGTGATCGTATTCCTATCAACATTTATAAATGATTAAGGTATGAGGCACCAGATGGTGTGAACTTAAATAATCTCCTTTGAAACAATATGTTTTAGACTTATACTCTCCTTTTATTTAGTTTAAGGATTCTCTGTTTAGTACATGGTAAACTGAGATGAGATGTTGCTAATGTCGCAGAAATAGGAATTTGATATGAAATGTCATGGCAATAGCTCTTAAGCCTGTACCCTTATATGGATCACTGAAGTTAAGGAATCAAAACCAGGAATGCCGCTTTGAATTGCATAGGTAGAGCTTGAAAATCAAGGTGCAATTTTATTCAATCTGTGAATACAAATGAGACACAAAAGGATCATAAATACATGTACAATCTTTGCACATTGTATATAAACGAAGACTGATATATCCAAACATCAACTAAGTTAATGAAAGCTAAATGCCTACACCAAATTAACTGTATCCACTTCAAGCTCGACATACTATCATTGAATCAAGAGATAAACAAGTCTAGAAGTTTCTGACAGTGCGATTTCTATGCTCTGTCCTGAAACTGAAATCAAGTCAAAATACTACTTTAACTCCTTGAAATGTGTAGTGTAACCTCATTATAACAAACTCACTAAGACTAAGGAAACTTCCACGTTAAATACGAAGACTAATCTAAACATCACCAGAACAACATCTCGTTAATCAAATGTAAGATTAAACCCCTAGTCCTTTGTTTACATCATAACTCACAAACTTCCATTTATAGAGCAAACATTTCCAGTTTATAAGCTTACTCTGTTTTGTTCATTCATGTATTTACTAACTCAACTTTCTCACTTAAACTATCACTCTAAATGGCCAACAATAAGCCAGCTTAAATAATGTATTAAACCACCTGAATACATTGTATTAAACATATCTACATAGATGAAGCGATATTTAACATCGCGTCTGTATGTTATGCATTGTCATTTCTAAAAGAAATAAGACTTCCAATGTAACTCATACCAAGAAGTTATTGCTCATACAACGTAGACCTATCACTATACAGTTTTGTGCATAGCAATTTATACACCGTACTCGGTAAACATTGATTATGTAATATCATTTTTCTTCAACAACCTGACCAAAACACATTCTTAAATCACCACACATGAAAAGCATGATATTTTAAAGATAAACTTACTTCTATGGCGACATTTCCTGGCTAACTAAAACAACGCTTGGCGGATCAAGGGCCCCCCCCCCCCCCCCCCCTGGGAAAAAAAATGTGTATTTTTACATTTTTTAACGTAAATTTTAACTTTTTTTTGGAGATGGGCCTCCCCCTGGCGCTCAAGAGGGGGGGGGGGGGGGGGGGGGGGTGCAATTTTTCGAGAGCCAAACCCCCCCCCCCCACGAGCGAATTTTTGGACGGCGCGATTTTCAAATTTTTTTTAGCAAAAAAAAAAATAGTTCTCACAACCCCCCCCCCCCCCCCCCCCCCCACTGAGGCGAAATATTGGCCGGCACGATTTTTCATATTTCAGCACACTAAATTTCAAATTGATTTCAAATTTGGGCCCCCACCCCTAAGAATTCCTGGATCCTGAAAAAAACATAGTAAGACTTTCATCTCCTGAACGTCCTTTCCTAACGAAAGAAACATGGCATCTGCAAACACGTCACTCTGAACTAGAATTAGCATAAATTCCATACGTGCTATGGTAGACGTAAAATAAGCTACGGTGTCTTCTGAATTAAAAGGAAAACAATTCAGCTATCTCCTGGTTTGTCAACAAACCATCTTATTTATTTCCTTTTCCCTCTTAATCTGTGTAGTTCTTGCAGCACATTTAGGGCAACCGCTTATGTAGGTAATACACATGTATGCCTAACATCCAAGAGAGCATCTCTATTTTGCATCCCATCAGTAATCACTTTGTCATTTTATGCAGGTTGCACTCTGTATTGGGAGAGATTGTGGACCCACTGTGTCACTTGATGTGGCAGAGATGATATGCTCCATGCCATCCTTGAAGGAAGTTTCTCTACAAAGTGCATTCCATCATTGTTTTTTTGAAACACTTGCAAGGAAAGGAAAAGAATCAAAGGTGAGCGGTTCATCCACAATTGTGATGTACATGTATGTGTGAGTGTTTAATTTAATTTCATTCCATTCCATTACCATCTCTTCCCTTTTCTAATATACATTTTACTTTTCTTTAATTCCTTTTAATGTCTCATATATATATATATGCTGGTTCTTTTGACGGAAGTATATACAGTGCGTCCCAGAAAAAACGAAACCGAGAAGTATCGATGTTTTATCATAACTTAATCACAACCATAATTAATGAATGATACATATTTGGAAAGCTTAGAGTCTCCTCTTTCAGTCGATGCTACTCAGATGATGCATATTTTACGCATGAGTGATTAAAAGCAATTTGAAGGAAGGAAACCAAAAAGACATTTGGCGGGCGGTATCTGAATTTCGAAGAAAAATTCACATTTCTAGAAAGTTGAGTTTCTGCCCTTTCATATGACACCTCAATCAGGAAAAATGAGCGAGGAATAACAAAGTTCTGTTTGTTTAAAGTAGCCCTTACATTTTCATAATTTTAACAAACAAATTCGTTTTCAGTGGGTGCCTGCCGTAGCAAAAAGCAGATTTGACAAAAGACTTAACTCCGTTTCGTTGACAATCAGCCATGCATGAAGACTCTCGTCTACGGCTGATTGTCAACGAAACGGAGTTAAGTCTTTTGTTAATTACGTTTATTGATACGGCAGGCAGCCAGTGAAAACGAATTCGTTTAATAAAATTATGGAAATGCAAGCACTACTTTAAACAAACAGAACTTTGTCATTCCTCGCTCATTTTTCCTGATTTAGGTGTCATATGAAAGGGCAGAAACTCAACTTTCTGGAAATGTGAATTTTTCTTCGAAATTCAGATACCGCCCGCCAAATGTCTTTTTGATTTCCTTCCTTCAAATTGCTTTTAATCACTCATGCGTGAAATATGCATCATCTGAGTAGCATCACATGAAAGAGGAGACTCTAAGCTTTCCAAATATGTATCATTCATTAAAAATAGTTGTGATTAAGTTATGATAGAACATCGATACTTCTCGGTTTCGTTTATTTTGGGACGCACTGTATATATCAATGGTCTTTTCACTAAGGCAGCAGCAGTCTTGAAAAAAACATTTAAGTGTGAATACTATAACCGTGGAAACCGTGGAAGATCACAATGTACTTAACGGGAAGTCCACCCTGATATTAACTTGGTCTGAATAACAGCAGATAAATAAGAGGGAAAAATTAGTGAAAGTTTGAGTTATATCAGATTAAAGATACTAAAGTTATGAATTTATTATGTTGGCATCAGTGAAACACATATTTGTAAATCTGTGATGTCTCTTGTAAGAAAATTGAGATATTTTTATTTCCTCTAGTAAATTTTCAATCATACATGCACCCATATATCATTGCAAATATATTTCAAATATGTATGGACAAAAATATATAATCCGTCATCAATAACAAAGAGCATATTGGAGGGGGGCGGGTTTACAAGATACGTCACATTGTTGACAATTTGTGTTTGATTGATCACAATTTCAAAAAATTCATAAGGTTCTTATTTGAACCGGAATTTGCTCAAACTTTCACTGACCTGTTCCCTTTATTTTCTAGATCTGCTTCTATTAAAACCAACGTAATATCAGGATGGACTTCCCCTTTAAAGATACTATGTCAGCTTTTGCAGCCAACATCAAATTCTGTAGAACTGTGCAGGAATTATGAATTTGTCATGTATGTCCTATCTGTAAAATTTAAACATTAGCAGTGTCCTAGTATTCAAATTATGCAAGGAAACTCGTTTACTTTCTAGACTTCGCTGTCAGACACTGTTGTGTGAGTGACTGACATCTTTTTTTCTTTGGTAATAATATACATAAAATGAGCTGTAACAGGTACATGAGCGTTTGTCTATATGTAATGGCCAAAATTAAACTGATTGAATCTTTTTACAGCACAAAACGTACGACCATTCGGGGCAAGGGTCTGAAAATCAGACTATTACTTAGATTATTGCAATCACTTTTGTCGATTCGACAACTAATGGTCATTATTTTTCCACAAAAAGGGATTTCTTCAAGCCCTTTCATTTCGAGGGAAGTTCTAAATAAGTATTGTCTTTCAAATGATGTTGGAATTTAACCTTTTCACTTTTTTGGCCTGCAAATGGGACATAGTACCTTTAACTCAAAGTACCACCAGTGACGTTTATTTATTGTGTTAAAGGTTCCCTAATATCAGAAGCATATCTTCAATATCATTTTAGTTTGTGTATGAGAAGAACTGCTATAATCTAAACATAGGCCTGTCTTCATCAGCTTGAGATTGCCAAATATCTCGCTATTTGAACTATCCCGATAGCAAATTATCCAGTTAATTTGCGTCTTCATCAGCCCAAAGTTGCAATTAGCGGGATATTAGGTCGAGAGACTCAAGATAATCATCCCAAGATATCTTGGGCTAGTTTGCAAAATATCCTGCTCTTTGTCCGGTGCGGCTTCAAAAGCCCAAAGACTCGCACTATGCGCGAAGGCTGAGCAAAATATCTCGAGCTTGAGTTTAAAGTTTCAAGGTCAATAGACCATGGGCCAAGGGCCATAATTCTTTACTTTCGTGACCCACCTCTGGTAACTACCGAATTTTTTGTATGAGAGGAGATAACAATTCATAGAATAAGAATTCGTAACTCGGCAGAGCCGAAAGTTGCACACTAATTAGTATTCATAATTAATTGAAATTACGCATATCAACAGCGCCCTCTACGTCAATAAAATGAAAACCATGTACAAACGTATAGGAAAAAGGTGCAACTGACAACTGCACATTTGTGATAAATATATTTTTGGTATGAAAGCAATAATTGGCCTAATAATAATACTAATAATACTAATAATAATAATACTACTAATAATAACAATAATAATAATAGTAATAATAATAATAATAATGATAATAATAGTAATGATAATAAACATTATCAACAACAACAACAATAATAATAATAACAATAATAATAAATAATTATAATAATAATAATGATAATAATAGTAATGATAATAATAATAATAATAATAATAATCATCATCATCATGCTTTCCATTGTTTCACTGGATGCGACTCTGTAAAAGCACTTTCCATGATGGCAAGTCCAAAGCTAAAGCATAATTAGTCGATGGCAGGAAGTGCACAGTTCAAAGTCATGTTTCAGCAGCTCATTCACAGTAGAGGAGGATGTTTTCTCTGGACTGGAGAGATTTGTTTGCCAGTTGTATGAACAAGAATGTGACAGTGTCAATAAGGTACAACATGGACCCATGTTGATTGTTAAAGTCAGAAGCATGTCTCCCACTAACAAAGCCGAGAGCTAATTATCAGGCCGCAGTACATGGATGTTGTCTAGAGAAGACCCCTGACATTCCAGGTCATGGTTGGAAAGTGGAAGATGGAGGAACAGATATTGTCTTGGGAGAGCAACCCCTTGTCCCTAGCAGTTTACTAGAACTAACCCACTGCATTTGCAAGAAGACAAACTGCAAGGTCCCAAGTGGGAAAAACAAGGGAAGATGCTCTTGCAGGCAGCATAATGTGCCATGCACCGATCTGTGCAAGTGTACTGATCGTGAAAATCCAGTTGATGGGCATCCTTAGATGAAGTCACAGACACTGAAGTGAAGATGAAGACGTGTAGTATTCATCTTGTTAGCGCAATAGGTTGTATTCAATTTATGTGCATCTTTGTGTCTCATTTGATTTGAATTTTTTTTTAGACAGCAATCATATCAATTTGAGACAACAAACCAGAAGAAGTATATCAGAATATCATATTAATATTACAAATCATTGAAGAATAGTGTCTAAAATATTAAAGGGCTTGTACACTGTATTTATATTTATATGCAACTAGGTGTCTTGACAGGAAATGTATTGCACAAGGAAGGACATTTCTTCCATGAATTCAAATATAATTGTGGTGTCTAACTTACTCATTACACCTTTATCAGAAAGCGATGGATATAACTATATACGATAGAAACTCTGTATAATTACCTTGTTATAGCAGGAATCTCGTTATATCAGGTTAAGAAACAAAAGAATATAAAGAGATGGGACCGGAACACTACCTTGTTATATTATTATATTAGGAATGTTGTTATATCAGATCTCTTATACTGAGTTTCCACTGTAGATTCATTTAATTGGTTATTGGTTATTGGTGGTTATTTTACCTGACTGCTAAGAAAGCATAAATGCTTGTAAGTAAGCAACCAGACAACCGACGGCTTTAGGTCCTCTCCGAGGGACCTGGTGATGAGGATTAATGCCTTACAAAAGAGCACTAGCGCATCGACTTGGTTTCGAACCCGGGTCACAGGATTACGAGACACTGCTCTACCAACTGAGCTATCCCGCCTCCTCGATTTACTATGTTATCTTACACAAAGGCAGGTGTTAATAACTGTGTATGTAATTACTCCATCTTTCAACAAAATCTCTGAATTATTTTTTTAATTCAATAGTTATGGGAATCGGCTGTGACATCAACAGTTGACAGTCGGTATTCTTCAGACAGTCAGAACCACATAAAATTATGTATTGTCATTTACCATTTACAGTTTATTGTATGATTTATAACATATACACTGTACATGTATCCTATCGCAAATTGAATTTGACTGTTTCACATATTTCAATTTCAGGGAATCTTCACAAAATTTCTTCTGCTGGTGAATTTTTATATCCATATCTCACAGTTTAAGAATAACTAGTAAAGTAGTATCACACGATTTATCTTTATTTTAATTGACCAGATGTTTATGTACACTTAACTTAATAATTGACAGTTATGAAGTAATCTGTATGTGATCTTATATATGTATGTTTTGCTTTCGTGTTTGATAGGCCATTTTTTTCTGCCTCAAGGATGTGTAAGAATACTATTTTATTGAGTGGCATAAAATCCATTCTGTGGAAAGGGGGATATTTCTAAGTTTAATTCATTTTAAATGCTATTCGAATATTAATATAATTAACTATCGCAAGCGAGCGCTCAATAATATCTGTATCCACCTTTGCAGGACCATATGACCACTCAGACTAAAATCAATGAATCGAAAAGTTGTTAATTTAATGTGAGCGCTGCCAAATTGTCTGCCTATCGAATGTTGCAATCGAACGTCATAAATGTCATAGAGCTATAGCGAGCAGAGCAAGCAAGCAATATTTGTATCAACTGTAACTTACTACTTTTTGTTACTGGGGTTGTTTGATTGTAATTAAGAAAAATATCTGGATGCTCCAAACATCTTTAAAAAAAGTTATACTGAGATATTAAAAAGAAGAATGTTGCAATTGAAATAGTTAAAAACAAAAGGTGTACATGAGTTGACAAAAAATTCCATGTGACAATAAGAATATGATTTGAATTTATTGCATTGTTTCATGTAATTATTAATGCATATTACCATGCAATATGATTGCACCATGAGTATGCAGTTCAGAGAGTGAGTGAAATATCAGTGAATGCTTCATGAGTTAGTGTAATGTGAAAAAAAAGATGACACAAGATGTAGTATATGAAATTGAGTAGAAGATAATAATGGAGTATGATAGGGGGGGGGGATTAAAACGATCATGTGACATTATTGATATTAGAGGTAGAAATCCGTTTTTGAATCAGCCTGAATAATCCTGGCAGTTAATAACAGCAAATAAAGCATGATGAAGATGATGATGATAACAGGGGCGTATCCAGGGGGCCGGGCCCCCTCACCTGCCCCCCCCCAAGTATTTTTTTAAATGGTAACGTTAATTTTACCTTTAAAAAAAGAAGACGGCCCCCCCTGTAAAAAAAAATGGTAACCACAATTTACACTTTTTTTTGGATTTTTGTAGTGCTGAATCCCCCCCCCCCCCCCCCCCATTTATCACTAAATATTTTCTGACGAATTCGGCCCCCTCTCTCGTCGCTGGCTGGATCTGCCCCTGGATGATGATGATGATTATTATAATTATCATTATTAATATTATTATTATTTGTCAGTATTATCATTGTTGTTATTGATATTGTTTATTATTATTATAATCATTTTTATTATCATTAATATTGTTATTATTGCTATTACACCAAAATTATATTTATCACTAATTTGCAGTAGTCATTTACCTATTCACCCATACGTTTTTACATGGTTATCATTTTATTGACGTAGAGGGCGCTGTTGATATGCATAATTTCCATTAGTTATGAATACTAATTAATGTGCAACTTTCGGCTTTGCCGAGTTATGAATTCTTATTCTATGAATTTTGATCTCCTCTCAGACAAAAAATTGGTTAGTTTCCAGAGGTGGGTCACGAAAATGAAGAAATAGAGAGATATTCAATACTCGGCCCATGGTCTACAAGTCTCGAGCTGATGAAGACGCGATTTCACTCAACATTGGTCTTTCAAATTATGTTTTTTGATTCCCTGCATGGTCTTTCCAAGGAGTTCTATAAAATGCTATACCGGTAACTCCTTGGTCTTTTTCATCTAGCTCTGTTGTTTACATTATTCCTGCAAAACCACCTCGCTGATAAAAGGTGGAATAGAAGTGTAAATTGTGTAAATTTATATTTACACAATGATGGGTTCAGAATTGCTGACTAAACAACCACTCTCGAGATCAAACAAATGTTTCATCAATGACATGTATAATTGTGTCCGATGTATAGATTGAAATGAAAGTAATATAATCTCTGTATGCAATTGAAGACAGAGTCGATATGATATATTGGTATTGACATTGGTACAGAGTTTGGGGTGACAAGAATAATGGTTGTTAGTCACAATAATCTCTATGACTTTTCATGCAGATAACTGTGAATAATCATGACAATAAAAGATCCACCTAAATAATGTAATTTATTGATTGTTCCCGGACACTTTGTTAGTTAATACCAAAGATATTTGTACGTCATTGTCCTCCATGCTTCTGTATAGTACGTGCGAAATATAGTTAACAATGACATCGTGTAACATTTTTCTAGAAACGAATCTGTCTTTTTTTAATTATTGTTGTTATATCGTTCCGACTGGAGGGGTAGGCCAGGAGACAATATGTTGTCATGTATGATTCTCTACTTTTTTATTGCAAGAAATGTATATACACCAGGGTGTTAATAACATTAGCTTGGTATACTAATAGTATAAATGTGACACCTGATAGGTGTTTGATCAACATCGATAAGGATTAAACCGATGTAATTCCATAACTTTTTTTAAATTCCATGTTAGTGTTTATTTAACATTAATTTTTATGCCTCTGCTACAAAGTAGCCAGACACATTAGGTTTTCTGGTTGTCCGTCTGTACGCCCCGATCTCGTGATCGCGTTATCTCAAGAACCGATTGATGGATTACCATCAAACTTGGGACATGTATGTATCTTTCAGAGCCAATCAACTGATTAGATTTTAGGGACATGAGGTCAAAGTTCTAAGGGTTATACATGTATATGACAAATAGCTTTTAATCACGATATTCTGAGAACCTGTTGGTGGATTACAATCAAACTTGAATTTTTAAAATTGCTTTTGTTGTTGCTGTATGGCGGAGGTATAATTTTCGACTATGTGCAGTCGAACATCCATCTAGTTTGGTTGTGTTATTATTCCAAATAGTCTAAAGAAGATATGTAGTGAAAACGAATGTTTAAGGATGACTAATATATAATTTAGGGGTTAAAATGTGAATTTTATGATCTTATTTGCATAAATTAGCATATATATGCAAATGAGTGAATTTTCAAAAAATTGAAATTACCCGGCATAGTATTCAATACACTTCACTTGAAATTCCTTCCCCACCCCCCCCCCCCCCCCCTGTCGTAGGAAGACTTCAAATACCCGGCCTCATTAGGGTGTTAAGACTTGAATTGACCAAACTGAACCATAGCAACAAACCTTCTGAATGACAGGTCTTGTGCACTTGAAATCCAGAATTATGAATACCTTAAATACATTAATAGCAAATGTTTATTTATGGGTATCGTAGGTCTATGGTAGGAGTAGGACTTATCAATACAAACACGTTGGAAGCCCTATAAAGAATACATGTTTAAAAACTTAATTGTGTTCTTTTTCTCAATAGACAAGAATTGAATTTGTAAAGAAATTTCTATTCAATCATTTTTGTTTAGAATGTTATTATGAATACAACTATGTAATTTGAGGAATTTGTGTAAAATGTAAGAATACAGACTGAAATTAGTAAATATAACATATGCATGTATAGATGTGCTGCTTAAATATATTGACAAACAATGCAGGTCCAGACTGTCAAGCTTAATGGTCTCCAGTGTCCCACAGTAGCCTCATCACATCTAGCAGAAGCACTGTGTTCTATGCCAAACCTGACTGATCTGACACTTTGTATGCATATCAATGAGGAGTTCTACTCTACATTGAAAGCAAAGGCATCATCCATGCAGGTATATATATGGGCTGTTGTGGGCCGCTATTCAAGAACAATATAGTAGGGATATACTAATGTCTTAGAAAGGTAGTTTCCACCTCATAGAGTTCTACTCTACATTGAAAGCAAAGGCATCATCCATACCGGTATGTGTGTCCTAATGTTAATGTCATGGAGGGTCATTGAATGACAGAAACAGCAGTTTTAGTTGTAAAGTGCACATGTATATATGATTTGTTTTCTTTCTCCAAACACCCTTTTTTAAAGGCCTCTCACTTGGTATATTGGAACAGTCATGGAACATTGAACTAAAGCAAACTACACATGTACTGATTCAGTTGAAATTCAAATGTGTGAAAAATTGACATTTTTTTGACCAATATTCAATATCCAACCTTTTCCAAGTTGGATTGTTAGGTAAAATATGTCATATAGTTTTTTAAGAGCCAAGTTTAATAAATGCTTGAATTTACCTCACTGAACCATAGCAACAAACCTCCTGACTTAGGGATCTTGTGCATATGAAATCCAAAGTTATGAATACCTTTAATACATTAATAGCAAATGTATATTTATTATTATGAATTTCAGTGTAAGTAGGAGTAGGACTCATCAATGCAAACAGGTTGGAAGCCCTATAAAGAATACATAAGGAATTTAAAACAAAATTACTTTACTAAATAATCCTCTCAATAGAAACTTTAGTGTGTTATTTTTCTCAATAGACAAGAATTTAATTTAAAAATAAAATCTATTCAATCATTTTGTTTAGAATGTTATTATGAATACAACTATGTAATTAATGGAATTTGGCTGAAATGTTAGAATACAGTGAGAAATTAGTTAGTAAAACGTATGCATGTACCGTGTGAGTCAAAAAAAAGTTTACACCTAGAAAATTGCTAATTATTTAAAAAATCATCTATGAACAGTAAATTATTATACATCTTATGAAAGAGTGTTTTATCCCAGATCATTTGGTACCATTTTTGTGTGGTATGTGTTCACGTTGATATTTGATATGTGTGGCATGATTAATTTTGTTAGGGATGTTATTTTGATCTGCAAAGACCAAATTAATACCCAAATCCCAATTGTTTTATTCAAACATCACATAGGCAACTTTGGCGCAAGTCGATGTTTGCACTCTCGCAAACAATGTCTCCTGTTCATCCAAGCGTGAACACATACCACACAAAAATGGTACCAAATTTTTTGGAATAAAACACTGTTTCATAAGACATATAACAATTTAATGTTCATCAATGATTTTTTAAATCATTAGCATTTTTTCTAAGTATAAACTTTTTTTTTACTCACACTGTATAAACGTGATGCTTAAATATATTCACAAACAATGCAGGTCCAGACTCTCAAGCTTCATGGTCTCTATTGTTCCACACCAGCCCCATCACATCTCCTAGCAGAAGCACTGTGTTATATGCCCAACCTGACTGATCTGACACTTGGAGGGGATCTCAATGAGGAGTTCTACTCTACATTGAAAGCAATGGCATCATCATTACAGGTATGTGTGTCCTAATGTAAATGTCATGGAGGGCATTGAATGACAGAAACAGCTGTAATAGTTATATGGTGGACATTTATATACCGGTATGTTTTTTTTTCCTTCTCCAATCACCCTTTGGAACAGTAATGAAAAATGGAATAAAGCAAACTACACATGTACTGATTTACTTGAAATTCAAATGTGTGAGAGATGGACATTGTTTTGATCAATAATCAATATCTAACCTCTCCCAATTTTGATTGATAGTAAAAAAATAAATTAAAAAAAAAATCATATTTTTTAAAGAGCCAATTTTAATAAAAGCTAAAATTTACCACACTGAACCATAGCAACATACCTCCTGACTTGGGGGTCTTGTGCACATGAAATCCAGAGTTATGAATACCTTGAATACATAAATAGAAAATGTATATTTATTGGTATTATTAATTTCAGTGTATAATATAAGAGTAGGACTTATCAATGCAAACATGTTGGAAGCCCTATAAAGAATACATAAGGAATTAAACAAAAATCCTTTACTAAATCATCCTCTCAATATTATATTCATGAAAATGTATGATGAAAAAGGAAAAAAGATGCAGAAACCAATAAATCAAATCAAATCAAATCAAATAGAAACGTAATGTGTTCTTTTTCTCAATAGACAAGTATTGAATTTGAAAATAAAATCTATTCAATCATTTATGTTAAGAATGATTTTATGAATACAACTATGTAATTAATGGAATTTGTATAAAATGTAAGAATACAGTCAGAAATTAGTGAGTAAAACATATGCATGTATAGACGTGATGCTTACATATATGCACAAACAATGCAGGTCCAGACTCTCAAGCTTGATAAACTCCCGTGTCCCACACCAGCCTCATCACATCACCTAGCAGAAGCACTGTGTTCTATGCCAAACCTGACTAACCTGACACTTGGAGGGAATCTCAATGAGGAGTTCTACTCTACATTGAAAGCAATGGCATCATCATTACAGGTATGTGTGTCCTAATGTAAATGTCATGGAGGGCATTGAATGACAGAAACAGCTGTAATAGTTATATGGTGGACATTTATATACCGGTATGTGTTTTTTTCCTTCTCCAATCACCCTTTGGAACAGTCATGAAAAATGGAATAAAGCAAACTACACATGTACTGATTTACTTGAAATTCAAATGTGTGAGAGATGGACATTGTTTTGATCAATAATCAATATCTAACCTCTCCCAATTTTGATTGATAGTAAAAAAAAAATTAAAAAAAAAATCATATTTTTTAAAGAGCCAATTTTAATAAAAGCTAAAATTTACCACACTGAACCATAGCAACATACCTCCTGACTTGGGGGTCTTGTGCACATGAAATCCAGAGTTATGAATACCTTGAATACATAAATAGAAAATGTATATTTATTGGTATTATTAATTTCAGTGTATAATATAAGAGTAGGACTTATCAATGCAAATATGTTGGAAGCCCTATAAAGAATACATAAGGAATTAAACAAAAATCCTTTACTAAATCATCCTCTCAATATTATATTCATGAAAATGTATGATGAAAAAGGAAAAAAGATGCAGAAACCAATAAATCAAATCAAATCAAATCAAATAGAAACGTAATGTGTTCTTTTTCTCAATAGACAAGTATTGAATTTGAAAATAAAATCTATTCAATCTTTTATGTTAAGAATGATTTTATGAATACAACTATGTAATTAATGGAATTTGTATAAAATGTAAGAATACAGTCAGAAATTAGTGAGTAAAACATATGCATGTATAGACGTGATGCTTACATATATGCACAAACAATGCAGGTCCAGACTCTCAAGCTTGATAAACTCCCGTGTCCCACACCAGCCTCATCACATCACCTAGCAGAAGCACTGTGTTCTATGCCAAACCTGACTAACCTGACACTTGGAGGGAATCTCAATGAGGAGTTCTACTCTACATTGAAAGCAATGGCATCATCATTACAGGTATGTGTGTCCTAATGTAAATGTCATGGAGGGCATTGAATGACAGAAACAGCTGTAATAGTTATATGGTGGACATTTATATACCGGTATGTGTTTTTTTCCTTCTCCAATCACCCTTTGGAACAGTCATGAAAAATGGAATAAAGCAAACTACACATGTACTGATTTACTTGAAATTCAAATGTGTGAGAGATGGACATTGTTTTGATCAATAATCAATATCTAACCTCTCCCAATTTTGATTGATAGTAAAAAAATAAATAAAAAAAATCATATTTTTTAAAGAGCCAATTTTAACACTTGGAGGGTTTCTCAATGAGGAGTTCTGCTCTACATTGAAAGCAAAGGCATCATCCATACAGGTATGTGCGTCCTAATGTTAATGTCATGGAGGGTCATTGAATGACAGAAACAGCAGTAATAGTTGTAAAGTGCACATGTATATATGTTTTTTCTTCTCTAAACACATATTTTTTTAAGAGCCAATTTTAATGAATGCTAGAATTTACCACATTGAACCATAGCAACAAACCTCCTGACTTAGAGGTCTTGTGCACATGAAATCCAGAGTTATGAATACCTTTAATACATTAATAGCAAATGTATATTTATTGGTATTATGAATTGCAGTGTAAGTAGGAGTAGGACTCATCAATGCAAACAGGTTGGAAGCCCTATAAAGAATACAGAAGAAATTTAAAAAAAATTACCTTTCTTAAAGGAAACCTAAACCCAAAGAATAATTGTAGGTATTCTGAAAAATGAGATGTATTCCTGCCCTGTCATGAACAATATTCCTTACGAAAATGTACAAGATATATATAAATGAAGATATTCCTGGCATGATGTGATGCCTGTCAGCATGACATGGGCGCAGCCATTTTCTTAAAAATGTGACGTATCTGTTGAAGTTGTACATGTATCATGCACCAAGCTTTAGTTGGAAAGAATTTTTAAATCAATAACGAAACCTTTACTTTTCAATGACAAAAAATAACAACTGAGATGATAGAAATTATATTAGGTGAAAAATAAATAACAGGGGCACAATTGTAACAAATTCATTTATAAATACTACACTATAGCAGTTGACAAATCTATTTCATTTATGAGAAACCTTCAACCCAGAAGAGCACTAACTAATTTATGCAATTTGCGTTCTGGCAATTATAGTACAAAGGATAATAGCAGGTGAATGAAATGCTTCATCACCACACACGTCTGGGAAAGAAGCATCCATAAATTTGAATACATTTACTTGATAAACGACTTCGCATAGTACGTCACATTATCAAGAAAATGGCGATGCCCATGTCGTGCTGAGAAACTGTACTTTATTTTTGCTTTATACCTCTCTCATACACTTTGGTGGGGAATCTTGTAGATGTATGGGTAATAACATAATACATCTCTCAGAATAAGTAAAGTTATTACTTGGGGTTCGGTTTCCTTTAAATAATCCTCTCAATAGAAACTTTAGTGTGTTCTTTTTCTCAACAGACAAGGATTGAATTAAAAATAAAATCTATTCAATCATTTTTGTTGAGAATGTTATTATGAATACAACTATGTAATTAATGGAATTTGGCTGAAATGTTAGAATACAGTTGGAAATTAGTGAGTAAAACATATGCATGTATAGACGTGATGCTTAAATATATTCGCAAACAATGCAGGTCCAGACTGTCAAAATTGATAGTCTCTGTTATCCAACACCAGCCTCATCACATCTAGCAGAAGCACTGTGTTCTATGCCAAACCTGACTGATCTGACACTTCGTATGCATATCAATGAGGAGTTCTACTCTACATTGAAAGCAAAGGCATCATCCATGCAGGTATATATATGGGCTGTTGTGGGCCGCTATTCAAGAACAATATAGTAGGGATATACTAATGTCTTAGAAAGGTAGTTTCCACCTCATTTTCACCTTTTGTAGGTTGCCCTTTTCTGTTATTTCCCCCTTCGTTTTGAAGGATGCTCCTCCACCCCTGTTTTAGATAATTGTTAAAAAAAGCAACTTTCAATTGATATTTCTACATTGTGCTAAAGTATGATTTAAGTTTATTGAATTCAAAACACATTTCTGTGGGGAATCCCTCGGCATACCACCACACCCTGTTCCCTTGAGGAAAGCCCCATCATCCCTAGTCAACATCCCCTAATTGACATGGGGCAACATGTAATTGTCATGGGAGTAGTTGTGTTGGGGGTATTTGTCGTATGGGTAATTGTCCTAGGGGCAGTTATTCTGGGAGTAGTTGCCCTGGGGAAGTTATTGTCTAGGGGGTAATTGTACTGGGAGTAATTTCCCTGGGGTAATTTTCCTTGATGATTATTGTCCCGGGGTTCAATTGGTCCAGGAGGAAATTGTACCGAGGCTCATTGTCCTTGAGTTACTGTATATAAGCAGTTATTTTTGCAGGGATTCATTATTGTGAATTTCACAAATCACTCATTGTTTGCAAATTTATCAACATACGAAATATTTCCAGCAAGCAATGTGTTGTGCCAAAATCACTAAAATAAGCCCATTGGCATTTCAAATATGGCATCTATGAACTATAGCATGAGCCGCCACAACAGGGGTGGCGGAGCATCTTCCTAAGTGGGGGGGGGGGGGGGGAAGGCACTTTCTGGGGAAATCTCAAAACAAAAATATTCTAATTACAGACATTGTTATATACCCCTATATTGTGATTAAATTATCAGGGATGATTTCAATATAGATACTGCTAAGAATCATACTTTGCAGTTGGGTGTGATGGTCTGAATATTCGTTTGAAATTTTGACATTTGTGAGGTTGCAGTGCGAAAAATTACATTTTATAAAGAGGAAAAACACAATCCTGATGGGGTTATAAGAACAATCTAATCATGAAAGACTGAAAAGACCTTTGATAAGAAACATAATTACATCAACTAAAAATGCGGGCAAGGGGGGAGATTAACAAAAAAATTGCTCTTAGTTGCCTTAAATTAGGGGCACATTTTATGGTAAAAGGCAAAGGGAACACTTATCAAAAGGAAAAAAGACATCTATTAGAAGAAAAAAAAGGAGCAATTGTCAAAGTAAAAGGGTAATTATCAGAGGTGAAAATGTGGCAACTCTCGCACTTGAAAAGAGGCACTCACCAGAGATGAAAAAGGTACTTGAGGGAATAGAAAATGGGCACTAATGTATATAAGAAAAGGGGCATTCGTTGAAAGAAAGGGGGCACCTATCAGATTTTAATAGGGGCATTTATCATAAATAGGTGGAAAGGGGCATTTATGAGAAGGGGAATTATTTATGATTAAAAGGAAAAGGGGCACCTCTCAGATTTTAATAGGGGCAATTATCAGAGGTGAAGGGGCACTTATCAGAAGTAAAAAGGGGCACTTATGAGAATGGAACATGAACACTAATTGCTAAGGAAAATGGGAACTTGTCGAAAGAAAAGGGGCAGTGTCAAAATAAAAAGGAGAAGAAGGAAAAGGGGTCATTTTTTTCTATGTAGAAACGAGCCTTTTGGGGGTACTCCAATGAAGAAAAAAATCATTAATTTCTCCCGAAATATTTCATGTAGGATGATGACTGTGATTTATCTACAAATAGACTATATGCCAGAATGAAAGAGATCAACTTACTGAAACTGACACAAGGTTTACAAGCAATATTACTATTATATGTTACAGGGTTGTTTTCCTCAGATCAGGAAGGGAAACTTCAGGTTCTATGGAGTTGCTCAAGATGACTTGAACTCATTTCTCAAACCCTTGCCCGTTTGCAAAGGTCAGTACAGTATATGTGATTTAAATCAATATAAAAACTCGGATATCAGCATGTAGACTTTTCAGTGCAATATAGAAAAAAGAGCCTCTACTGGAATACTAAGAAAAGCTACAAGGCTGATACCCCTGCTGGGAGCATGCAATATTTTGATACTGTTTACCTTTAAAAATTGAAGATTTCTTGTCGGACAGAACTAAATATTCAGTAACAGCTGTATTGACCAAATTCCCTCCTGTAAAGTGGAATCAATCGACTTAAAACTTGTTGAATTGTTGTGTTCTTTATATATATTGAGGGGGATGTAGTCTCTTCAGGTGCGTACGCAGGATTTTTTCAAGGGGGGGGGGTTTTTAACATTTATAAATCAGGTCGAAAATTTCGCAACGACTCAGCCGACCGCTGAATAAGCGGGGGGGGGGGGGGTAAGAGGATTTTTTTTTTTTTTTTTTTTTGGTCTCGAAATTTAGAAATTTGACATTTTGCTCCGTTGGGGGGGGGGGGGGGGGTAAGGTCACCTTTTTTAGGTCAGCCGTGGGTGTAATTTTTTTTTTTTTAATTTTTATAATTAACAACAAAATTTTAAAAAAAAAATCCAAAGGGGGGGGGGGGGGGGTTTACACACATAAAATTACCAAAGGGGGGGTTTAACCCCCCAAACCCCCCCCCCTTGCGTACGCGCCTGGTCTCTTCTATTTTTTTCCTTCTTCTTCATTCACTGATCAAAATGTTTCTGAGACTAGTATTTTCAATAAGACCAATAGTAGTTCATTTCTTTCATTTCATCTTGCAAACAGATAGTAAAAGAAATCTGATTTCTTTATAGCTCAGCTGACTTGGACAATTCAAACGTTACTCAGTTTCCCATCATTCCTTACAGTCCCTTATCAACTTTATTTCAGGTCGGCTCCCAGTTTTGTAAGCCTATGTCAAGTATATGCTGGTGTTCCCCTTGACACCCTATCAAGAGTGTTAGGTGTCAATATTCCAGTCTTGCAAGAATCTCAGGACATTACACTCGTGAGGCAAGCTTTACAACAGCCCGGTACATTGAGGAATGAGTCTGGTATTTGGCCTGTCTCTTCAGAGAATAATGCACTACCGTGGAATCCTGAGCCTAGTCATTCCCAATTTATGCCTTCCCATCTCCAATCAGGCATGTCCGCTGAGTACCAGACCCCTGCTCCATATCAGCCATGCAGTGGTCATAATCGCAGTCCTGAGTATAGAGAGGCTTACTACAATCCTACCTACAATGCACTATGTCAAGTTCTACTCCATCTCCTAACCCTCTAGTCTCGAGACATGATCAACCTACCATGTCCGCAGGGTACCTTTCACCATCACAGTATCCACAACCGGTTCCTGAGAGCACAGGTGCTACACGTACCATCATGCCTCGGTCAAGTCAGGATCACTACACTCAATCCTACCATGCCTCTACATCCAGCTCTGCTTTGTTGTGTAACCCTCCAGTCTCTGGATATCATCAACCTGCCATGTCGAGATGGCACATTTCAGATGCACCATTTCAACCAACGATTGTAGAGCGGTCAGGATCTAGCCGACCTCTGTCTAGTCAGAATTCCTCCACTACAGGATTCCATTCAGCTTCCCATTATCCACCAATGGTATGGGAAAGAACAGGAAGTCCAGGTTCTTCAGTCAGGTATTACATTCCACCAACGTTTTTTCCCCAATCCAAAGTACAAGCAGTACTGATAGAGACCACCCACAACAGCAACCCATGGTAATGTACACTATCCAAGAAGGGCATTACCACCATCAGACCATCCTCAACAGCAACCCATAGATGATGTACACTTTCTAAGAAGCACATTACCACATCAGACCACCCTCAACGGCAACCAATAGGTGGTGTACACTATCCAGAAGGGCATTACCACCATCAGACCACCCTCAACGGCAACCAATAGGTGGTGTACACTATCCAAGAAGGACATTACCACCATCAGACTACCCTCAACGGCAACCCAATAGGTGGTGTACACTATCCAAGAATGACATTACCACCATCAAACTACCCTCAACAGCAACCCATGGGTGATGTACACTATCAAAGAAGGACATTACCACCATCAAACTACCCTCAACAGCAACCCATGGGTGATGTACACTATCCAAGAAGGTCATTACCACCATCAAACCATCCTCAACAGCAACCATGGGTGATGTACACTATCCAAGAATGACAATACCACCATCAAACCACCCTCAACAGCAACCCATGGGTGATCTACACTATCCAAGAAGGACATTACCACCATCAGACCACCCTCAACAGCAGCCCACTGGTGATGTACACTACCCAAGAAGGACATTACCATCATCAGACCACCCTCAACAGCAGCCCACGGGTGATGTACACTATCAAGAAGGGCATTACCATCATCAGACCACCCTCAACAGCAACCCATGGGTGATGTACACTATCTAAGAAGGACATTACCACCATCAGACCACCCTCAACAGCAACCCATGGTTGATGTACACTACCCAAGAAGGACATTACCACCATCAGACCACCCTCAACAGCAACCAATGGGTGATGCACACTATCTAAGAAGGACATTACCATCATCAGACCACTCTCAACAGCAACCCATGGCCAATGTACACTATCCAAGAAGGACATTACCACCATCAGACCACCCTCAACTGCAACCCATGGCCAATGTACACTATCCAAGAAGCACATTACCACCATCAGACCACTCTCAACAGCAACCCATGGCCAATGTACACTATCCAAGAAGCACATTACCACCATCAGACCACTCTCAACAGCAACCATGGCCAATGTACACTATCCAAGAAGGACATTACCACCATCAGACCACCCTCAACAGCAACCCATGGCCAATGTACACTATCCAAGAAGCACATTACCACCATCAGACCACTCTCAACAGCAACACATGGGTGGTGTACACTATCCAAGAAGCACATTACCACCATCAGACCACCCTCAACAGCAACACATGGGTGGTTGTACACTATCAAGAAGCACATTACCACCATCAGACCACCCTCAACAGCATGTTGGCAATACATCAGATACTGTATTTCAATTCACTCAGACACACAGAAGAGGGTAGCAGTAGCTTGAGCAGGCCTTACAAGAGGCAAGCTACTCAATCTCGGTCAAGAGTTCCACAGGATGAACCTGAAATCCCAGAGAAGCAATCAAAGTATGAAGTCTAGTTGCTATGGTATATGTACAGTAAGAAGGTGCCCCACTGATAACACTTCATCTTGACTTTGTGTATGTACGATACAGGGCTCCACACTAACTTTTATTTGGAAAAAAGGTTTAAATTAAACTTGTAAAAACATCCAAATTCTGGGGTCTGGACCTAGATTTGGGGCGTCCATGTGCCTCGGATAGCCTGTTAGTTCCAAGCCCTGGGACCCATTTCGTAAAGCCTTTTTTCAATGACAAAAGACAAAATTCAGTTACAAATATGCTGATAATTAACTAATCAGAAGCAAGGATTTCACTAGCTTATAACTAAAACTGCCAATTGGCACCGACTACAAGTTTTGTGAAATGGGGCCCTGGTGTTAAGAATAAATATGTCAAGAGAAAGGGATCATAATATTGTCACAATGTTTTGTGAATGTGTACTTTTTTTCTTTCAATAAGCCAAAAACAGAGTTGCATCAAGAGCCTATTGTGTACCTGTTTTATGCAGGAAGGGGTCATGTTGTGTGAAAAATGTTTTCTGAAAATACTCTAAATAGGGGGTCAATTTTTACTCAGCAAAGAATTATGCCTGTCAATAGAAGGTGATACTGCCAGCAACCAGTTGATATAATGATAATAACGGTGGCTTTTGATATAGTGATGCTGTCAAGCCATGCTGCTTCTAGTGCTCAAACATCATTACCCTGGTCCTAGGCGGCCGCCAAAAAATGACATGTGTACCTGGGTGGAGAGTGGCAAATGTGGATTAATGCCTTGTCAAGGATATTAGTGCATTAGACAGTTTATGTAGTGCATGTACCAATTATATGTGTATCGTAGAGTTTTACCAATTTGTTTTAGGTGATTTGCATGCAAAACTGTATGAATACCACTCAACTTTCACAAAGTGAGTTATGAGTTAAAGTATGTAATTGTTCAAATTATCTTATCAAAATGTCATTGTACTTGTCAATGTCATTGCTCAGGTTCAATAACAAATATAATCAAGTAGAATCTAAATTAACCTGTGAATTTGTTACCAGAAATGACCCAGATGTTAATAGCCATATTGCTCTAGTTATCTTGTCTATGAACTTGATAGAACTCAATATGATAGTCAAGAACTAGCTTTGTCTGGTAAGGGTGTATGAATAAAGGCCTGAGTTATCAGTGTAACATTTTGTCTGACGTGGATTATTGTTTGTAAATTAAGAACTACATCCAGTTCTAGATTTTAAAATCCATCTCAGGAAATATTTTCCTGGATTTTCTTTACATCATTCCAGTGTATATGTAAATATGCTGCTACAATTTTAGACACATGTCTCTTTTGTCAATGTAACATGCCTGAGTTATCAGTGTGATATTTAATTTGAAATGAATTATTGTTTGTACATGTTTAACTACATTAATTCACCAGTACTTATATATCAAATCCATGTGAGGAAATATTTTCCTGGATTTTCTTTACTTCATTCCAGTGTACATGTAAATATTCTGCTATATATTAATGTTTACCATACATGTGTATTCTAATTGTATTCAGAACTGGATTTCAATAATTTTTATGATACATATTCCAGATTATGATTATGCAATGCTATGATACATGTATATGTTGAACTTGTATATCTTTGCCATACTTGCCTTGTAAATATATTTTATATTTTAGTAAGTTTGCATTCCTGATTGGCTTATAAGATACAAACATAGACACTTCTCTCATGAGCATTCCATTACCTTGCCTTTTTATCACCATCCTCTTCTGATCAAGTGATGTCATTTTCATAATCCACTCCATTATTTTTAAATAAACAATGCAAATTGCTCAGATCTGTGAGTTTATTCAGAATTATGTCATACAAAAGGATGTTCTAAACGGTCTTCCTATGTGTATTGGATGATCATGAATTACTAAAATAAAATTTGCGGTGCCTTATTAGATATATCAACATTTTGATGTACAAAGGAGACAAAAGAATGTGCTAGGTGTAGTTTGATGATGGTGTATTTGGACTCGTAGCTGAAATGGTGTCACTCGACAATCGACATTCCGTTATATTTGCACGGCCGTGCAATTTACAACCTTATTTTGCATGTTATAACACGTGTAAAAGTGAATTAGGCTGTGCACATTTCTTCTAGTTCTCTACGCAAAATATTGCATGCATTTCATTGTTCAGTGTAACATTTATTCACCATTATATTTCATCTTCAGTCTATGGCCTCAGTAAAATACTCAGGAAATTCTGAATTGTTCGGTTCATATATGCAGGTGCCTATGCTAATTCTGAAGTGAGGGAAGCTTATCCTTTTTATGTCAAATACTACTGTATGCATGAACATAAAAGCATATGTTCATCTTATTGAAATGTTCATTACATCTGGTTCGGGATATTTTTTTTAATATTTCATTTAATCTATATATACTGTATTGATGAATTGAAGCTTGATAAGATTCAAATTTGAGTGCGAAGTTTGAGTAAATCTGAAAATCAAATGAAATATGATTTATCTTAATACTTGTGATTATTTGGAAAAAAGGAGCAGCAAACTATAGATAAAATAATGAAAGAGGAAATGAGATACGAAATAGGTGGGAACATGAAGGAAATACATTTTATTGAACTAACCCCTTATGAATTCCGGGAATTTTGTATATTGTACCACAGTGACTGCCATTATTTTTTGGTATTTCTCTCTTTCTCTCTCATGCATTGTTTGTTTATGCTTGTTATTCTATTTTTGTTGTTGTCCATGTAGTATTTATGTCTTGTTATTTTATGTTATTTCCATTCCAGTCATATCCAGGCGCGGATCCAGGATTTCTTAGGGGGGGGGGCCCAAATTTGAAATTATGCGAGCCAAATATTGGTACGTAATGGTGACCAACAGTGACGTAATGCGGGGGGGGGGGTCGGTGCAGGGAGGGGCAATTTTCCCCTCCCTCCTCCGCGAAACGTGGAAGCTTTGACGTTTCATTATATTTTTAGAAAAAGAAGACGATTCGTTGTACCATTCTCGAAAATAATTCTCGTCTGAATTTAGTTTTTCCCCTCCCGCGCGAAGCGCTAAAAATTTTACGATTTATTAAATTATTAGAGAAAGAAGACGATTCGTTGTCGAGTTCTCGACTCTTAATCCTCGTCTGAATTTAGGTCCCCCCCCCCCCCTCCCGCGCGAAGCGCGGAAGCTTTTAAATTTCCTTATTTCATTATAGAAAGAAGACGATTCGTTGTACCATTCTCGAAAATAATTCTCGTCTGAATTTAGTTTTTCCCCTCCAGCGCGAAGCGCGGAAAATTTTACGATTTTTTAAATTATTAGAGAAAGAAGACGATTCGTTGTCGAGTTCTCGACTCTTATTCCTCGTCTGAATTTAGGTTTCCCCCCCCCCCCTCCCGCGCGAAGCGCGGAAGCTTTTAAATTTCCTTATATCATTAGAGAAAGAAGACGATTCGTTGTACCATTCTGGAAAATAATTCTCGTCTGAATTTAGTTTTTCCCCTCCCGCGCGAAGCGCGGAAAATTTTACGATTTATTAAATTATTAGAGAAAGAAGACGATTCGTTGTCGAGTTCTCGACTCTAATTCCTCGTCGAATTTAGGTTTCCCCCCCCCCCTCCCGCGCGAAGCGCGGAAGCTTTTAAATTTCCTTATATCATTAGAGAAAGAAGACGATTCGTTGTACCATTCTCGAAAATAATTCTCGTCTGAATTTAGTTTTTCCCCTCCCGCGCAAAGCGCGGAAAATTTTACGATTTATTAAATTATTAGAAAAAGAAGACGATTCGTTGTCGAGTTCTCGACCCTTAATCCTCGTCTGAATTTAGATTTCCCCCCCCCCTCCCGCGCGAAGCGCGGAAGCCTTTTCAATTTCCTTAAATCATTAGAGAAAGAAGACGATTCGTTGTACAGTTCTCGACTCTTAATCCTCGTCTGGATTCAGGTTCCCCCCTCTCGCGCGAAGCGCGGAAGCTTTTAATTTTCATTAAATCATTAGAGAAAGAAGACGATTCGTTGTACCGTTCTCGAAAATAATCTTTTTCGGAATTTAGTTTCCCCTCCATCCCGCGCAAAGCGCGGAAGCTTTTACGTTTCATTAAATCATTAAAGATTCGTATTACCATTCTCGTCTGAATTCAGGTTCCCCCCTCCCGCGAGAAGCGCGGAAGCTTTGGCGTTTCATAAGATTATGAGAGAAAGAAGACGATGCGTTGTACCGTTCTCTATACTCTTAATCCTTGTCTGAATTTTAAAGATGTTCTTTGTCTGCTCCTTTTTCTTCCTACGTCCTCTTCCGATTTGGGGGGACCGCCCCCCCCCCCATAATCCTTGTCTGAATTCATTCCCCCCCCCTCCCCTCCTGCGCGACGCTTTGACGTTTCATTAAATTATTAGAGAAAGAAGACGATGCGTTGTACCGTTCTCTATACTCTTAATCCTTGTCTGCATTTCAAAGATGTTCTTTGTCTGCTCCTTTTTCTTCCTACGTCCTCTTCCGATTTGGGGGGACCGCCCCCCCCCCCATAATCCTTGTCTGAATTCATTCCCCCCCCCCCCTCCCCTCCTGCGCGACGCTTTGACGTTTCATTAAATTATTAGAGAAAGAAGACGATGCGTTGTACCGTTCTCTATACTCTTAATCCTTGTCTGCATTTCAAAGATGTTCTTTGTCTGCTCCTTTTTCTTCTTACGTCCTCTTCCGATTTGGGGGGACCGCCCCCCCCCCCCCCCTTGCTACGCGCCTGCGGTCAGATAAACACATTTTGATACCTTGTCTTACCCCGCAAGCTCAGGGGTTTAAGGCAATAAATTACGGTCAGATAAGCATTCAGGGGCCCGTCTTAGGGCCCCTGGTGGGGTCGAGGCGGCGGAGCCGGCACCGGAAGCTCAAAGGTTTTAGGCGATTAATTAAGGTCAGATGAGCATTTTTTGTATACCTTATTATTTTGTGACACTGGCAGGTCACTATTTGGCGTGGGGTCCAGGGGGCGGAGCCCCCAAAAATCAGGGGTTTAGGGCATTAAATTACTTTCAGATGAGCATCTAAGGGCCCGCCGTAGGGCCCTAGGTGGAATCCAGGGGGCAGAGCCCCCGGAAGCTTAGGGGTTTTAGGCATTAATCACGGTCAGATGAGCATATTTTGATGCCTCATTATTTTTTAACAATGGCGTTTAACTATTCTTTCTTTCTTGCTCTCATTCTATTTTATTTCTCTTTAATATACTTTTTTTTTAAGTGGGGGGGGGGGGGGAGCTCAGGGCTCCCAAACCCTGCCGTACCTTTGGCCCTGACATGTAGGAATCTCAAGAATCATATTTCTTGCTTGGCTGTAAATTTAGGAATTTGTCATTTTCAACACATACAAACGTATAATTTACTAAAAAGTGAGGAAAAATCTCGGAAATTATGTCATTTCAGCATTATTTGTAATCCACCGTTGTGGAATTAGAAAAAAAACACGTTTTAATTTGATTTCCCCCAAGCCCCCCCCCCCCCCCTATCAGTACGCCAGTATCTCATCTTTTTCCTTTTTTCTTTCCCTTTCCTTCCTTCTCTCTCATTTTTTTGATTTGGGGGGGGGGGTGGGGGTCAACAGCCTGGGAGGCAAGGCCCTTTCGCTCCCCGATCTCCTTCCCCCTTTTCTTTTCTTCTTCCTCTTCTTTCTTTCCCTTTCTCTCCTCTTTCCCTTTCCCTTCTTTTCTTCTCTTTTTTTTTTTTTTTTGCGGGGGGGGGGGCCAAGGCCCGCTCGGCCCCCCCCCTGGATCCGCGCCTGGTCATATCAGAAAATGATGAAGTGAGAGTTGAAAGAATAGTAGAGTAATCAATAACAAGATAGAAGAAGCAAAAGCAAGGGGTATCCCTGTTCATCGATAAAGAGAGAGAGAGGGATATATTAGTGTCTCTTTATAAGGGACACTAGGATATATATAAATCGAGAGAACAGAGAAAGAGAGAGAGATGGAAAATAGAGAGTTCTATAGAGATAGGGATACAGAGGGAAGAAAGAGAAATACGGAGACGGAGAGAGAGAGAGATGTGAATTAAAAGGATGAGGTGAATTTGATGTAGCCCATTCAACTCTTCAATAAAAGTATCTTTTTGCGAATCATTCTCAATTGCTGTAAAACACTCATTTCCCGTTCCTCCCCTCTCATCCGAACTTTCTTTTCTTTTTTGCACCATTCAACATCTCTCATCTTTCATTTAGTATACAAGATAGCCAGAACAATTGGATTATGAAAATTACAAATATAACTATTGTTATTCCATACAACCCATACATTTAATTCAGCTTTGTGTTGACACACGGATAGATTCCAGCATGGATGAATCTAAATCAGCAAAACTTATCTTTTAAAAATAAATAAATGAATTTCATTAACTGATATCAAAATCTGTCTATCAATTAGCATGAGACAATGACACAAAATGTCATTGAAACTTTTCACATTACATACATCAATGCTGAAATGTTTGAGCAGTGGAACCCGTGTCAAAAAATTCTTAGACATATGTACTGCTTTCGAAAATAAATTGCTAATCAGTGCTTCGTAATTATTGCACACATTTATAAATAAACAATTGGCTACTGAGAAGCTAGTTGGTTCAGCTGATTCAAACAGGTGAGCAAGAGGCGGCCCTCCCGCGGGCCGGGGGAGGGGGGGGGGGGTGGGGGGCAGGGGGCACAGTGATACGATACTCAATGTGCTATGAGCGGTTAAATCTAAAAATCATGGGCGTAAATCTGTAATTGATACCTATTGTTCAGGGGGGGGGGTGATCTATTTATTCATCCCCCCTGAACAATAGGTATTACGTAAGGATTTACGCCCATGCTAAAAATCATAGCCTCTCGAATTGCTCGCTATAACTAAAAGTAAATGAGCAAGAGACGATCCCCTGGCTAAACTTTGCCTTGAAGCCAATTAAAAGGCACGTACTATCTAATTCCCTTCGAGGTTTTGGGTGTGGTTAAGTGTGCTTCCCTAAAAAAGGAGAAAACCACTACCGCGTAATTAAAAAAACTCAGTGCTTGAGTTGCCTAAGTTTTATTCACTTGATATTTGTATCGGGGCTGTTATACTGTAACTAATACCCGGGTGGAGGATCTTATCATGGATAAACATCGGAGACCGGCAGTTAATTGGGGTTCGGTTGGGGTTCCACAATTCTCAGGGGGGGGGGGGGCACAAGTCCTCAATCTCTGTACCAAGCAATTAAGCAAGAACAGAAAAGAAAGAAAGAAACTAAAGGCAAGAAAAACAGGATACCAGCCTTGCTCTTTCCTCCTTTTTTTTGGGGGGGGGGTCGTGTCCCCTCTATACTCACTTAAGCATCGGTTTCAATAACCTGTGGCAGCATTGTATGGTTGTCGGCCACGCCCTACAATGGCATCGAGCTCATTTTGTACCTGGTGAAGTCAACAAAAACACTTAAAAGTTCAACCCCTTGTACGCGTCTTTTAACAAAGGTCTGCAAACTTGTCGGAAACTGTTATCCTTCATCCCCCCTCAAGCATGTCCAGTCCAGAATGCAGGGGACAGAAAGAGATCCTAATGTTCACATGTTTTATTCTTTAAGTTTCTACTTCATCTTAAAAGTTACATGTAGACCCAAAAAACAATATGTTGAATGGTGTATTAGAATTTAGTGGAGGAAACCTTTTTATTGACAAAGGAAATGCTTTGTTTTCTTCAATTCAACATGGATGTAAATATGTGATAGATAATGAAATGCATAATAAATTGCATGTTTCCAGATCCTTCAGTCAGCAACGCAGCATGGACATTAGATTGGAGAGATGTGACCCCAAAAAAGGAATCAGATTACCCATAGTGTTCAAAAGCTAGTTTTTATTTCTCTTTCACGTAGAATGTATATTGCTTTCCATCGACTCCCCCCCCCCTTCTCTCTCTCTCTCTCTCTCTCCTCCATCCACTCTCTCTCTCTCTCTTTGCCTCTCTGTCTTCTCGCCGTCTCTCTCCCTCTCTCTCTTTGCTTATCTAAATTCTCGACTTTTTCTTTTTCTCCGTTTCTCTCTCTCCCTCGCCCTCACTACCCCTAGCGCTCTCACTCACGCCCCTCCCCCATTATGTATCTCTCCCTCTTTCTCAATTTCATTCTACCTAACCGCCGTTATGATGCATCCATTTTGGGGCCATGCATCCAACTTGATATTGTTTCGATCGATATTCCAAAATATGTAAAACAAGGGATTAATGTACATTATATATCTTATTAAGCGACTTAAACTTGCTTGATCTTAAATTAGAGGTACATGTATTTCAATCTGTATATAAAACGTCAAGTAACTAAATCGTGCTTTTCAACTGGTTATAATTATGATACTGGATGGCAGTGTACGGGATAGGGCTTGGGGGTTTACTAGTGCTATATAGGAATTAGGGTTCTACGACAATTCCCCCTGTCGACAATCATCCCCTGGAAAATCCCCCTTCCGAAAAAAATCTGCTTTTATCAAAACCAACTTATTATCAGGGAGGGGGATGGGGGTAATTTTCCGAGGGGTGGGGGGTACTATGTAACGAGGGTTAATTGTCCATGGTCTTCTGCAAATTAATGATATCGTAAAAGCTAGACTCTTTAAAGTTGATACTCTAAGCAAATAAATGTCCCTTAATTTGTTACCTACGGCAAGTATATGTTATTTTTAAGTTTTTCAATTACTTAGTATATCACAAACAAATTCTGTCTACTCGAAATCCTCAATTGAAATGTCTAAAATATCCGCCTCTCTTTGCATAGAAAATCAGTCACGGCGCTCGTCTACTATTTATGACCTCACGTCCGGGAGAGAGTATATTCACGTACCCGGATGTTCCATAGCAAACATGTGCAGAGTGATACGATTTTCTGCATATTTTTGTTTCAAAGGCTGAAAAGTCTAATAAATCATAATTCTATGTACAATTCTTTACCTTCCCCTAGTACTTCATAGTATTAATATCAATTCCCCTTTTAAAAAATATGCCAACGATGTGCTATTAGTCGACATTTTCACCATGTAATTTTTGTTTTGGTGTTGAAATCGGCCCAGGCACGGAGTGAACAGTAGCTGTCTACCCATGCACAGTTCATTACCATACACTACAGCGATCTCCCGATGGTTTCTTCTTCCTTTTTCCCATGTCTTTCGCCTTCCTTGGCCCTGAACATCCTTCATCTACCAATTCTGACACCGGTAGTCAGGAGCAAGTCTTTGTTAGTTGTTTTTCTTAGCTGGCAACGTCGCTTTCAGTTGCAATTGCCGATAAACATATAACTAGCGCACGTACGAGTCCATCACAAGCAAGCTGCGCCTAGAGCAGCGGCTTGGTCTTACCTCCCGATTCTGCTCGCTTCACGAACGTTCATGCAAGAGCCGCATCACTCGCCAAAATATTATAGAGGAAGCGCGCTTGCATGATCTGATCTCGTTCAAGTTTGATATTTTACAACATAAAATGTTTAACTGGTACTGTATCATTTTGAGGCAGTCACACACATCTATGATAAGTACTATCATAGTTCTAGACCTATTCGTTTTACAAAACTGCTCATGTACATCTGATGACAATATAATGCATCCGCCTATTCATAAGTGCACGATTTAACTTTAATTCCTAAGCAGTAAACTCGTCTTAAATCTCTACCAAATAGGTTAATATGAGGATATAAAAAGAAATCAGCGACTGGAAAATGTTGCTTCGTTATTCTTCATTAAAATGAAAACAGAAAATCCATCAAATATACTCCTTAACAACAACAAATCTAAGCTCTGACAGGATAGCATTTACGTAGGGATATCACTGCCATTCACTCTCACTGAGCCCATGACTCCCGTTCGTGACGTCACGGATAGAGGCCCGACTCTACGTGCACTTCCGGGTTTCAGACTTAGATATTTTGGTAGAGTTTACTCGAATAAATTCATTATTCTAAACTTGTTTTGTCGGGTGGACACCATTTGGTGTTATTATGGGGGTTAAAAGCTTTCTATTTATGTAATTATCTCAGTATTTGGGATTGTCTTAGAGTATCAACTTTAAGGGCAAGATCATTTCAGGTAAACAAACTTAGACTCTTTTGTGGCATCAACATCAAGATTTTGAATTTTTAGCATAATTTAAAAAGTGTTTGTTCAAACTCCATGAAACTTGTACACAAGGGTTATCACAAATCTTATGACACAAATTCCAGGTCACAAAGTCAAGGTCAAAGGTCATTTTAGGTCAGTATGTGAGGATTAATGAATCAATTTTTGTTATTTCTTCATATTCAATTAAAGTTATTAATCTTGATACAAATTATAGTAAATAATTCTTCCGACGACTCTTGGTCATTATTCACTTCAAAATGCTGATTATATTCAGAGGATTTCATTGGAGGGGGGGGGGGGGCTACTAATGGGCCACCCTGCCTATGAATAATGTCCCAACCTCAATTTTTCATTATATTGAATTGCGTAATGCAGGCGAGACCGCAGAGAGCCTTTCCCTTGTTGAATTTTAAAATAATTTGGGAAGTAAAAGTTCTTATTCAATGAAACTTACACTAAAGGGTTATCAAGTATCCCCAATCATGTGAGTAGAATTTCAGGTCACTAAGTTAAGGTCAAAGGTAATTTCAGGTCAACAAACTTAGACTCTCGTGTGGCATCAACATCTAGATTTTGAATTTTTAGCATAATTTCAAAAATGTTTGTTCAAATTTTTCATTATATTGAATTGCGTAATGCAGGCGAGACCGCCGAGATTGTTTCCCTCGTTATTATTTTTCAACTTTAGTAGTCTGGCATTTTCCTTTAGTTGGTGGAAACTAGACCCCTTTCTCACGCACTTCTTGGACCGATCTACGCTAGACAGGTCTAAGGGCGCGTTCATGCTTGATTTTGAAGGTAGAATGAGCGATCTGAAACGCTCATCGTGATCGCAGTTCCACGGTGTACTGTTCATGCTTACTTCTCTGGCTCATCCAGGCAATTCTCCTTGTGTGGCCTAATTGGTCTTCCAGCTGGATTCGCAAACCTTCACTGTGCATGCTACGTAGACCCACTAGAGGTCAGTGCGTTGACCCCATTTAAACGCGTTTACAAATTGTAAACGCATCTTTTTGTGAGTTAACGATCGGCGATCGTGATCGCCGTTTTTCGGTGATTCTACAAAAGTAAGCTAAGACGTAACCGTGTTTTAAACTAAACGCGTAACAGATGCCTGATTCTGGCCAGAAAAAGTGAAGCATGAACACGCCCTAAGTCAGATCGGTCTAAGACCCCGTTTACAGTGAGAAAAAAGGCCAGGGCCGAGCCAGGCCTACTCAGCCCCGCTATTTTGTGCGTTTACAGTGGCAGGCTCGGCCGCGGCCTAAATTGTAACCTTTCAATATTTCGTCAGAGTGGCGCTCTGCATGTAAACAAACAATTATTTGGGGGGCGCGCCGGGGGTCACAGTGCAGATCCAGTTGCGCGCGATTTGCAGTGAATCTTTTCCCCAACTTCCTATACACGGCGAACTTTCACTTCCGGGGTAACAGTTGGCCGCGCATTTGGCCCTGCGTGCGTTTACAGTGAGAAAAGGCCGAGACTACCTCCAGAGCAGGGCCAAATGCGCGGCCAGTTTGGCCTCGCATTTGGCCTTTTGCGTGTTTACAGTGCTAGGCCAGGCATTTTGCTCACTGTAAACGGGGTCTAACTGTAAGTGTGAAAGCACAACTGTGCCAGGAAGTGATCAGGAAGCGACCTGTTTGTTTTGTACCCCAAAATAAATAAATTTCTACTTTCTCAGAAGAAAAATATTTACTTATTCCTGTGCCCTTGAATTGTTCTCTTTCTTTCTTTCCTTATATATTTGTTAATTTTTAGGTGATACGTAACGAAGTCTACGTATCACCTTTTGATTTCGTCAAGATTTTTATTATTATTCCTATTCCTATTATTCTTATTATTCTTCCTCGATTTTGTTCGCAGGATATCTCAAGACTGAATAAAGCCATTGTCATAAAACTTTCAATGATGATAGATCTTAGTCTAACTTAGAACTGCGTGTCTTTTCAAAGACTCAAAATTATCGTGACGTCATCCAGGCGCCATTTTGTGAAAATCAACTTATGATCATATCTTCATAACGGAAAGTAATTTTTCATTCATATTTATCTTGAATAAGATCAATATCCGTCCGGTCAATAAACGTGCGCGCATGCGCGCATGCGCGTTCGACCGCCCGGTTACGCGCGCGCAAAAAATTAAAATGCTCCAAATCATCCCAATTTTTTTTTGCATACGTTTCAGGCCATATGGAGCATTTGACAAAAAATCACGCTCACGCGCATGTGCGCGCGTTTTTTGCGCGTACTAGCATTTTGCAACATAGAATCGCCGAATTTTCTCTATCATCATATTTGGCACATTTTTCCAAGCATTTTGATAACTTGTTCATCTTTTAATAACGCAATGAGCGTCCGTCAAAGTTGACAGCGCGCGCGGAACTGCGTTATCTTTATCCACAATACATGAGCAAAAACATGCCTATACAAAATTCTTTGTAACTCTTCAGAATAGATAGAAACTCCCAATATTTTTTCATATTTAGATAGATTATGAGTTGGAAATATGATTTCATGTATCATTTGACCCTCAATTAACTCATGACGCCATCATAATGGCCTCCAAACTCAAAATTTTAATTTGCATATTATGACGTCAATATATTTTTGGAAAATTGATAGTATCTCTGTAAATATTGATCAATTTTCTTTCAAATTTTGATATGTTCTAGCTGAGACAATTTCCTACAAATGCAGTGACCACAATTTTCCAGTTTGACAAAGTTATCATGGCGTATTTTTGCGATTAAAGGAGGCATGTCAATTTTTCACATTTTGCGTGTATTGTCTATGGGACATGACTATTTCTCAAAACTGGATTCTACATTTCCGTCTTTCGCGAGCAACATCTCCGTTGTTTCAACTTTGTTGAGCTTCGGGTATGTTGTAGCTGAGACAATAAGCTATCTACAATGTACACTTTATTTTTCGATCATATGCCGGGATCATGCTTATATTTTACTTGCAAAGTGGGATTTGAGAATTCTATTTTCCGTTTACGTGTAATCGCTATGGGAAATGTTTTGGTATATCGGTAACGCACTTGACTTCCGACCTTTAGATCCCGGGTTCGAGTCCGGGTGTCTCCAACAATTTTTTTCTCAATTTTTTTTTTCTTGTTGACCTTTTACTGTACCATCTCCTTTGATTGTTAAAACACGTATAATCGCAAATAATGTAATAAACAACCCTATTTACTTTATTGTTACCCTATTTTCACTTAATCCATTACTTTTTGCGTGTAATCCCTATGGGAGATGATTTTTTTCTCAAATCTGGATTCTACATTCCTGTCTTTTGCGAGCAATATCGCCAGTATTTCTGCTTGGATTTTGTTGATTTTTGAGTATGTTGTAGCTGAGACTATGTGCTATCTAAATGTTCACCCCTCATTTAAATCACCCCTCATTTTTTCAATAAGATGTCAGGATCCCGCTTATGATCATGATCTGATCATGATCATCATTATCATAATGATGATAATCATTTATCAATTACATTTTCATTTCTTTGAATAAGATAAAATCGTCAAAATGTGTTCTTCATGATGTAAATTAGAGTCAAAGGTGTAACTGGTTACTGCGCAGGGTCAATGTTCATATATTGTTTCAATCTATCTTCCCTTGATCCATAATGATCAAGGGGACACAATTTAAACTTGACATATGGATAGATCTTAATGGGAGAAGCATTTCATAAAATAATATTATATCGTGTAATGCATTCTTTATTATGTAAACCATTAGCATACGTATCACCTAATTCGTCAAAGTGACGAATTAAAGTCTAGTTTATTCTTGCTACTCTATCTCTCTTTCCTGATATATTTTTCATATAATTTTTTTTTCTTTCTCTTTCTTTCTTTTATTTTGTTCCCTTATGCATTTTTTTTTTTTTACTGTCTTCATCTTTTCTCTATTACTCCTTATGTATCTATTTTTTTTTTCTCTTTCTTTCCTTATATATTTTTAAATGTTTTTTTCTTAAGTCTCTATCTCTCTTGCCTTATGTATTTCTTTATTTTCCCGTGCATTCTCTTTATGTCTTCCCTTACCGGGATGTATTTTTTGTTTTTGTCTCGCCTGCGTAAGCAAAAAGCGAGACATAGGCACCGCTTTTCCGGTGACGGCGGCGGCAGTGACGGCGACGGCGGCTTCAACATCTTTTTGGTATAATTTTGAAAGCATAAGTTTTTGTCAATGAAACTTGGACTGAAGGGTTATCAAGGATCCCCAATCATATGAGTAGAATTTCAGGTCACAAAGTCAAGGTCAAAGGTCATTTCAGGTCAACTTATTTAGACTATGTTGTGGCATCAACATCAAAACTTAACCAAAGGTTAAGATTTTGAATTTTTATCATAATTTTAAAAGTATACATTTCTATTCCATGAAACTCAGACATAGGGGTATCAAGTATCATCAATCATGTGATTAGTCTTTTAGGTGACAAAGTCAAGGTCAAATGTAATTTCAGGTCTGCAAACTTAGACTTTGTTTTGGCATCAACAACTTGTACACAAGGGTTATCAAGTATCACAAATCACATGACTCAAATTCCAGGTCACAAGGTCAAAGGTCATTTAGGTCAGTAGATATGGGATTATGTTTTCACAACTTAATATGATAATTAATAAATCTTTTTTTTTTAATTATTCATATTCCATTAATTTATCAATCTTGGTACAAATTATAGTAAATGATTCTTCTGATGATTCATAGTCAATATTCACTTCAAAGTTCTGATTATATTCAGAGGATTTCATTTTTAGGGGCCTGCTAATGGGCCACCCTGCCTATAAATAATGTCCTAACCTCAATTTTTCATCATATAGAATTGCGTAATGCAGGCGAGACCGCTGAGAGCGTTTCCCTTGTTTCCTTCTTTTATCTTTTATCTTTCCTAATATATTTCTTGGTTCAATTTTCCCAATCTTTCTCCTTCTATCTCCTACTATTCTTCCTTTTGTATTTCTTTATTTTTCTTTGTTTCATCTTTTCTTTCTATATTTTCTTTTGTATTTATTTGATTTTTTTTTCCTTTGAGCTTCTCTTGTATTATTTCTGTCTTGATAAAAAATAATGAGCATGCGATGTAGAGTGTTGCTCATGAAGTCTGTGACAATGTCATTTATTCTTGACAGACAAATATATCTTGTCAAAACTTTAATGATTAATTTCTACCGAGCATGTCACAGTGAAAATGAAATCACAATTAATCTTTACAAACTGTATTTAGGCTTCAGTAAAATTGGGGTATTGAATCAAAAGGATGATTTTTTTTCTTCAATTTTTTTCAATTTTTTTCAACATTGGTCAGTTTAACAAACTTATTCCAGCTTTATGGCAACAGTGTATGAAAATAGAATATGAAAATTAAACTAAATGCATTTGCATTACTGTAAGGTTTATCGCTTGTTTAATTCTGTACAACACAAGAGAATGACATTGTTTGTAAAGGTTGGACTCAATTTTTTCAGGTCATAGTAACCGACTTCTGGACATGAGACTATCTTCCCCATGAAGAAAACTGACTTAGCATTGGTCGTTGGTCGATTCCTTTTGTTGGAAGTTTAATTTACCGTAAATTTTCCATTTTATTCATTTCTTAAAGTGCGGGTTAATAGAAAATCCCAAATATGGCAAATAGCATATTACTAGAAACTGGTAAGCTAACAGATGGCCATCATGCAAGTTTTAGGTCAACTACATATCGGGTGATTTATAAAAATACAAATAAAACAACCTCCATAGCATCTGGGATATGCGAGAGATTCGCCTGAAAAATAACGATGTTTTAATGCCGTCACAATATGAACCAACCCTGCCCAAGCAGACGACATCCCATAAAGAATGAACATAAATGCAATGCTTTTATTTCTCAATTATAATGAGTTTAGTGTATATAAATGTGATGGAATTTTACACCATTCAAAAAGGGATATGACCCCCATTCTGATAACTAAATTCGTTTGTTTGTAAATACACAGGATAGGGGTAAATGAACAATCAAAGAAACCTCACTTTCAAATTAAAAAACCTCCGGAATGATAGCATGGACGTCATTGTTCCCTCTTGAAACGCTGAGCATGCCGCGGAGTATGCAGCTGAAAATACGATGCCGTCTTATTTTGTTTACAAGCGACGGATTCCTTTTTTTTTTTTGTCCTTGCATTTTTCATCAAAATAATACCATGCATGGGGTTTAGAGTGAGGCAACAGATTAAAAATTTCGCCTGAGGGCATTGAAGTAAGAGAAATAACTGAAGAAAAGATGACAAAACAGGCACTGAAATTGTGTGAGATGTCATGGGACATCGTCTGCTTGTGCACATCATGTTCAACATGTGACGTCATATCTCAGCAGCGACCGGGGAGCTTTTCAGGAGCTATGTCGGGGCTGTATCTAAGCATTTTGTAATTGTTAATAATCATTACTTTGAATGTTTCCAAGCATTGGCTTTTGATAACCTTGGCCAATCAAAGTGTCACCTTTGCAATAATGACATTAAAGTTAGTTTTTTACATCAATGAACCTTCTCTTTAAAGGCACACTGTCCTACTTGTAGCTACTTGCTCCCTCTATATAGAAAACTTCCCCAATTGGTGCCTGTTGGTCCCCCATGATCCTCTTTTTCTTATGTTAAATGAGAGCTGAGTTAATGAGATAGCCACCTGTCACAGTGACCTCGCTGGCTCGATGGGTGGTCTAATCCCTTCTAGCTGAAGTAGTAAAGCCTGCCTTTAAGCAAATTTAGCATGATTTTTATCATGGTTTTGAGACATACATGTACCGGTAGCTGTTTTCCCAGACCCGTAATAGACACATTACATAGGTATGCACCAAAATATTTCTAAACAACTTTAATAATGGAAGCAAGCTCTAATTGATATGTATAATATTAGTACCTAGTACATTTAATATTAACAATTTCGAGTTTTTGGTTTAATATTCGTTACATTGAGAGAGAGAGAGAGAGGGGGAAATCATAAGATGGTGCATATGAATACATATTCCAGTCAGTGGTCTGGTCTTCCGAGCCACTGCCTTCTCCCAAGAGTCAAAATGAGTTTAAATTAAGATCGTTTTTAGTCATCTTGCTTTGTATTATTACCGTAATAAAACTGCCAGACTAAAATAAGACCCATGACCTTCATCATAGGCCCATGCAGTATACAAACAGCCTGAAACTAGTATTTTAATGATAAAGACCACAAGATTGTCCAAGATCGAAAGTAGACTATTTTAAGACATTTCGATGGAATTTAAGACTTTGGCAAGATCATATTAAAGGGATCGTTTAACAATGTTAAATCTGAGATACATGGCCCAACGTGTTATCAGTGTCTGTGATATGGTGTAATATTGAAGCCCTAAAAAAATTGCACTTCAAAATATCAAGAAGTGCCTCAAAAAGTAAAAATCTTTGAGTGACCGGTTTTACCATACTCGTTTTCCCTAATAGACTGTTGTGATATGAAAACCGTTTGGCAAACGGTTTTCAAAATTTGTAATTACAATCATAAATATCTTGATATTCAGACAGGCGATCAGCTTGTAAAAGTCATGGGGTTCCTGACTGACCTAAAGGTTTATAATTGCAGCATGAGCTAAATCCAGAATTTTGTTTCAGAATCTGAGACAAAGTTACCGGATCCCTTTAAGTCATTTTGCCCGGCCTGTTCATAGTAGGATCAATGAGGAGTTGGGAGTTATACTCTACATTGAAAGCAAAGGCATCATCCATACATGTATGTGTGTTCTAATATAAAGAGGGTCATTGATAGAGAGATAAGGCAGTAATGATTATATGGTGCACATACATGTATATATATATACAGTGCGTCCCAGAAAAAACGAAACCGAGAAGTATCGATGTTCTATCATAACTTAATCACAACTATAATTAATGAATGATACATATTTGGAAAGCTTAGAGTCTCCTCTTTCATGTGATGCTACTCAGATGATGCATATTTCACGCATGAGTGATTAAAAGCAATTTGAAGGAAGGAAACCCAAAAGATATTTGGCGGGCGGTATCTGAATTTCGAAGAAAAATTCACATTTCGAGAAAGTTGAGTTTCTGCCCTTTCATATGACACCTCAATCAGGAAAAATGAGCGAGGAATGACAAAGTTCTGTTTGTTTAAAGTAGTGCTTGCATTTCCATAATTTTATTAAACGAATTCGTTTTCACTGGCTGCCTGCCGTATCAATAAACGAAATTAACAAAAGACTTAACTCCGTTTCGTTGATAATCAGCCGTAGACGAGAGTCTTCATGCATGGCTGATTGTCAACGAAACGGAGTTAAGTCTTTTGTCAAATCTGCTTTTTGCTACGGCAGTCACCCAGTGAAAACAAATTCGTTTGTTAAAATTATGAAAATGTAAGGGCTACTTTAAACAAACAGAACTTTGTTATTCCTCGCTCATTTTTCCTGATTGAGGTGTCATATGAAAGGGCAGAAACTCAACTTTCTAGAAATGTGATTTTTTCTTCGAAATTCAGATACCGCCCGCCAAATGTCTTTTTGGTTTCCTTCCTTCAAATTGCTTTTAATCACTCATGCGTGAAATATGCATCATTTGAGTAGCATCACATGAAAGAGGAGACTCCAAGCTTTCCAAATATGTATCATTCATTAAGTATGGTTGTGATTAAGTTATGATAAAACATCGATACTTCTCGGTTTCGTTTTTTCTGGGACGCACTGTATATATGTTATTTTTTATGATTATTTTTTTAAAGTTAAATGCCATTCACTTGATACGTTGGAATAGTCATGAAACATGGAATGAAAGCAAACTACACTTTCCTGTTATTGATTTTATTCAGACGTTACATCTTCTCTTTCTCCTCTTTCTCATTCTCACCTCTTTCCTTTCTTGTATTGCTCTTGTATGTTTGTGTGTTACTATGGGTGTGCATATACATGGTTTATACCTGCTGCAGTAAATTTTCCCCTTTCTAAACATACATATATATATATATACCTCATATTTTTTAATTCTTTTGCAAATGATAGGGTCCTCATTTACCAAGCACAATTTACTTCTCAGAGTTCCTGGCCTGTTATTTATTTTGTATTTATGATTTTTAATTTCCTTTTCATGCCAAAAGAATTGAATTAAAAATTAAGCATGTGGAGATTCAGTTGCAATTTAAGTGTGTATAAGATTTACAATCAAAAATCAATATCCAAACTTTTCCAAGTTTGATTGATAGTAACAGAATAAGTCATATAGTTTTTAAGGGCCAATTTTAATCAAGTCTTGAATTTACCACACTGAACCATAAGCAACAAACCTCCTGACTTGGGGGTCTTGTGCACATGAAATCCAGAGTTATGAATACTTTGAATACATAAATAGCATATGTTTATTTCTTAGTATTATTAATTCAGTGTATAAAATATGAGTAGGAATTATCAATGCAAACATGTTGAAAGCCCTTTAAAGAATACATAAGGAATTTAAAAAAAAAAAACACCTTTACTAAATCATCCTCTCAATAGAAACGTTAGTGTGTTCTTTTTCTCAATAGACAAGAATTGAATTTGAAAATAAAATCTATTCAATCATTTATGTTAAGAATGATATTATGAATACAACTATGAAATTAATGGAATTTGTATAAAATGTAGGAATACAGTCAGAAATTAGTGAGTAAAACATATGCATGTATAGACGTGATGCTTAAATACATTCACAAACAATGCAGGTCCAGACTCTCAAGCTTGATGGTCTCATGTCTTCCACACCAGCCTCATCACATCACATAGCAGAAGCGCTGTGTTCTTTGCCAAACCTGACTAACCTGAAACTTGGGAATTATCTCAGTGAGGAGTTCTACTCTGCATTGAAATCAAAGGCATCATCCATACAGGTATGTGTGTCCTAATGTACAAGTCACGGAGGGTCATTGAATGACAGAAACAGCAGTTTTAGTTGTAAAGTGCACATGTAGATATGATTTGTTTTCCCCCTTTTTTAGAGGCCACTCACTTGGTATATTGGAACAGTCATAAAACATTGAACTAATGCAAACTACACATGTACTGATTCAGTTGAAATTCAAATGTGTGAAAGATTGACATTGTTTTGATCAATAATAAAAAAAAGTTTGATTGATAGTAAAAAAATAAGTCATATTTTTTAAAGAGCCAATTTGAATAAATACTAGAATTCATAACACTGAACCATAGCAACAAACCTTATGACTCATGTACATTGTGCACGTGAAATCCAGAGTTATGAATAACTTTAATACATTAATAGGAAATGTATATTTATTGGTATTATTAATTTCAGTGTAAGAAGGAGTAGGACTTATCAAAGCCAACAGGTTGGAAGCCCTCAAAAGAATACATAAGGAATTTAAAAATAAAATACTTTTACTAAATCATCCTCTTAATAGAAACTTTGGTTTGTTCTTTTTCTCAATAGACAAGAATTGAATTTGAAAATAAAATCTATTCAATCAATTTTGTTGAAAATGTTATTATGAATACAACTACCTTATGGCACTGGTTTTTTTAACTTGTACCAAATGTGTCCACAAATGGGTCCAAAATGAAATTATGTTTACTCACTTCAAACTTGTATTTTTAGGATCAGGACTAATCATATTTTTGAGAAATGCAAATTCTGGACCTTAATCTATCTCCTTATTTATTCACCAGATATGAATACTTTGAGTTTTTACAATTTTATTGTGAACTATAGCATATCTAATAACTGTGATATAAAACCCATTTGCTATTAACTACACCTTTAAATATGTTGGGTCTTTAAGAATATGTTTCAGAGATTATTCATGCAAATTGTTGAGTTTCTATCTTGAAAAATACAGATTCTGTATCCCTTGAAAGTGAAAAATAGCCCTAAATTAGGGTTTTGACAATAACAAGTTTTTATTTCAATAGGTAAAATGCTTTTTTCTTAGGTCAAACTTATTTTATTATAACAACTGATGATATAAGGTAAATACATGCAAAAAAATTGGGAACCAGTGCATTGCCTAATAATTTTCATATGGCACACCACTGATGTTTCGGACGTTACACACTGTTAACATTATAACTTTATTCAAGTTAATTGCTTTTCTTTAGGTATTATTGACCTCAGTTACATTAATTGTTTGCAGAAAAATACTTCTGTAACATTTATGGAAAAAATTGTGCAGTTTTAATTAGTTTAGCACATACATGTATACCAAGTTTGTCTTCATCGACCACTCAATTTATGTAAGGTATATTATTCATTTCAAGAACGTGTACCGGTAGTTAAAAATGCTTATGTGATCTAACAGAGTGAAATATGAAGCTAATAGCAATTGTAGTCATCAAAACTCCTTAGAAAATTCACTTAGAAACATACTCTTTATTGCATGTTATGAACAACAGTGTGAAATGTATTCTATGGTTTGTTTCGGATGTTACACGATGTTAACATTTCAATGAGATCATCAATTTCTACAAACTCTACAATATAGATGTTTAATCAGCTTGCTAATGTTCTTTGCCTTCAACTATATAGTGTGTCATTCAATAATATCACTAACACATACATGTATGTAAGCACTGAAACATTGACAAATCTTTTAAAAAATAAAACTATAAAAAAGTACCCCCAGTCATGTAAGTACGGTAATAAGAAATAAGTGAATCCTAATATATGTACATCTCGAGAATGAGACATATTTGATGTATTTTAAAATTGTGTATGTTTTAGGTTATAATACTACTGTAGCAACAATCATCCTTTACCACTATTTGTATTAGGAGGCTGTTTCAAACGACAATATGTTTTAATGCTCTTAAATAAGTATTTATTTATTTATTTATTTAATTGATGACCGATTGATGAATCGATGGATTGATCGATTGGTCGGTTGGTTGGTTGATAGATCTTAACTCTTGCTGTGCCTATATTACAGGTGACAAACAATATACAGTGTAGGTTAAACATGTACCGTATTTGCCGGCGATAAGGCCGCAGCGCCGCACCCCCAACTCTGACATTTTGTAGAGGGAAAACAAAAACGGACAGCCCATTTATATTTCACACTAGTGTAGGGTTGCGGTTCTAACAGATAATTCCTAGCACTCTTAACACAGAGGCAGCCCAGCAGACATGTTGTAGGATTGATATATTGACTACTAGCTAACTGACCAGGTTTTAATGTGTAGAAGCATTACAGCATTCTATGTAGCATTCCATATACATTCCATGCAAAGTAGAATAAATCAATAAATATTCATATAGTCCCATACAAGTATAAATCAACATCACAAAGTATTCTTGAATATTCAAACATAAACAAAGGGTATATATTGAATATTCATAGTATGTAAATTATACTATATAAGCTTGACTGCATCAGGTGAACATTGAAACCAATGAGAGAGAGAGAGATAGACAGATGAAAGGATGGTGGATGAAAAGGGTGAATGTGAATGAGGGATGACCTATTAATATGAAAGGGATGAATCATGGATATGAAGGGGAGTTTCAGAAGTTCAAAATAAATCCCTACACTAGCTTATACATTTTGTATGTATACATAGATTTGAGGAAGATACTGCATGTATATGATTTGGATCATTAAATAAGGTATTACTGGTAATGCCCTTTTCTTTTATACATGTATGTACTTTCTACACAGATTAGTTACGTGTACTGAGTGCCCTTTTTAAAAGGTATTTTCAAATGAAAATCCATATTTCCCATACATTTTTAGAAAAACATTTTAATTTGCTTGATATTATCAACTTTATATACCTGTATCATTACCCGTGTCATGTACATGTACACTGGGTATTGCTTAAGTGGGTGATTTTGAGCTTTTGTAACCTACCAAATAGTTTAGATTGACCATACAATCTTTGGTTATATGACATAATTTGGAACAACCTCTCTAAAAATGAAAACGTGATGATTTGCAAACACACAGCAATGTAAATAGTAAGAGGAGAGGTTGAAAAATTGAAATGTGCTATTCTCACATCTATCTTTGCCCCTCATTTGAACCAGTTAAATTATGAAAATGTCTGTTAACAGTTTAATGTAACATCCGAAACGTGCTAACAGCATAACAGAAAGTGCTGTTAAAATGGCTGAATAATTTTTATGAGTCACTTTTATTGAGATTTTTTCTGATAAATTACAATTAAGAATATACTAAAGCAGCCAGGAATGCCTCGCACCACAAAGTGTGGCTTCAATATTTATGTTTTATAAGTCAATTTTGCAGAAAATTTAGATATTTTACGGAAAATTTGATTGTTTGCATCATATTTCTTCATATTTGTATATTTAGATCTAAATGAAATTATCAATATAGTGTTTTTAACAGGAGTGTGCATTGTGAAATCGTAACTTGCACATATGATCGAAAATTAGTTGAAATTTGCAAACTATGTGTTAACAATCAAATAGTGTAACGTCCGAAACACCCTTCTTGAGTTTACACAAAATTATTGGATTTGAAAGACCTGATTTGTGTTTTGACTTGTGTTAAGACTTATAATAACTTATTTCATAATGATTTATTCACTCCAGATACCCTCTAATATGGATTATCATCACATTTTTGATATTTTTGGTTTCGGACGTTACATTTGTTTCGGACGTTACAACTGTTAACGGAAAATTGGTTTTAACTATAAAATAGTATTGTAATGATGTATTGCAAATTTCTTTTTTTTGGTGGGTAGCCGCCATGAAATGTTTAAAAAATGTTACGAAAGATAAGTCCTGCAGTTCATTTATTTTCTGCTACTTCAAATTGAAGGTTGTTTCGGACGTTACAAAATTGTTTACGGAAAATGAGACAACTTTTTCAAATTTTGAATATATTTATAATATAAGCGCTACTACAATTAAATTATATTTTCTTTTAATTTAATGACTTGGAGTAACTAATAAGCTTATTCAAACCATAAACAATCTCATTAAATGATTGTTCTAGTGGGTTAAATGAGGGCCTACATTGTTTACGGAAAATGTAACGTCCGAAACACCATTTTCAATTGCACTGTTCTATCAAAATACAGGAGTTAATTCAGATTACTGTTAACTTTCTTTAAGATCCACCCATGCTCATTAATCATCAATAGAAAAAAAACATATTGCTTGTGGGTATATATTTTTTTCGGCTCCAACAAAAAAGGTATGTCAATTTTGTTACAAAATTCCGTAAACAATTGGCTGTTCAGGGATACCTCATGCACATAAAGCAACGCTGAATTTTTTTCGTTAAGCTATGGGAGGTTAACCTAGGTCCATTCTACAAGAAAAAGTTGTAACTGATTTCTAATTCTTTATCTTTGTAAAGTTTCAGGCTGTCAAAGGGTCATTAAGCTATTTGGTCATAGTTAAAAAAACCAGTGCCTTTATGTAATTAATGGAATTTTGCTGGAATGTAAGAATACAGTCAGAAATTAGTGAGTAAAACATATGCATGTATAGACGTGATGCTTAAATATATTCACAAACAATGCAGGTCCAGACTCTCAGGCTTGATGGTTTCCTGGGTGCCATACCAGCCTCCTCACATCACCTTGCAGAAGCACTGTGTTATATGCCAAACCTTACTGACCTGACACTTGGAGGGATTATCCATCAGGAGTTCTACTCTACATTGAAAGCAAATGCATCATCCATACAGGTATGTGTGTCCTAATGTAAATGTCATGGAGGGTCATTGCAAGAAAGAAACGGCAGTAAGAGTTATATGGTGCACATGTATATATGTTTTTGTTTTTCCAAACACCCTTTTTTAAAGGCCATTCACTTGGTATATTGGAACAGTCATGAAACATTGAATTTAAAGGTAATACAAAGTTTTGGGAAATTTCGAAAATTGGATGGATAGTGATTCTTTACAATTTTGCTATATTTGGATGCCCCTGTGGATGTATTATAAGCACTAGAAAATTTAGCCCCTAAAACACTTCTGCTTTCGAGAAAAATTGAATATACAAATTTACCGGTGCTCCCGGTAAATTTCGATAAATTTCAAATAGCGCCTACGGCCATACAAAGGTAGCTGCGACCATGAAAATCTCAGAATATGTAGTTGTGATATATGATTTCCAAACGGGAATATAATCGGTCGATTTCAGTCAAGAAACATTGTTTTATAGCTTAATTAATGTATTGACCTTGAGAGGGAGCTATACAACATTAATAGTTTATTATTTATAATTTCATAACTTTAAACTCGATTTCAACCGCGACAACTATCACTGAATATTGTAGGATCGCATATGCTTCCAATATGTTCATTTGAACCAAATTCATGACCCCATACCAAAACTTTGTATTACCTTTAAGCAAACTACACTTGTACTGATTCAGTTGAAATTCAAATGTGTAAAAAGATTGACATTGTTTTGATCAATAATCAATATCTAACCTTTCCCAAGTTTGATTGATAGTAAAAAAAACACGTCATATTTTTTTTAAGAGCGAATTTTAATAAATGCTAGAATTTACCTCACTGAACTAATCAACAAACCTTCTGACTTAAGGGTATTTTGCACATGAAATCCAGAGTTATGAATACCTTAAACACATTAATAGCAAATGCAAATTTCTGGTTTATAAATTTCAGTGTTAGTAGGATAAGGACTTATCAATGCAAACAGGTTGGAAGCCTTATATTATGGTGAAGTGTGATGTCTTCAAAAAACTATTTTGAGAATTTCTCAATTTTAACTTCATTTTCTGAAAGAGCATCAAACATAATGTACAATACAACTGTCGAAAATTGATTGAATAAGTATTGGCTAAGATATGACCATCTGAATAAACAGATTTCCTATAGGAACTCAGTGTTATTTTGCTCCTGTTCATAACATTACGAACCAGAGCAAATAACACAAAGAAGTGGTTTCAAACCCCCACCCCCCCCCCCCCACCTCTTCCCACAGAGAGCAAGCAGAAATGATAAGACTTTCATTCAGCAATGATGTAGTCCCTACATGTATGATGTATCCAAATAAAGCAGAAAAAAGGAACTAGCTTTTTTTTTTATAGCTCAAGTGGGCTATTACTATGATTATTGCTTTTTGACCATCGTCCGTAAACTCTTTCTCAAAAAACGGGTGGCAAAATATAAACCAAAATTGGTCATAATCATTTTTAGGCATGGGAGATCTCAATTTGGATAAATGAGGTACGTATCTCCAAAGTGGGCCTGGGGCAGTGCCCCCAAAGTGCCTCTAAGGCAGTAATTAGATATTTTGTACTATTTGTAAAGGGGATGGGAGCTCGGTCCCTACTTTCATCGGCTCAGGTGAGCGTAAGATCCGCGGACCTCTTGTTTTTAATGTGATTTTTATAGTAGGATGCATAAAATTATGGGCTGCCATTTAATAACATTATAGTAGGGAGATATTAATGTCTTAGAAAGGTATTTTCCACCTTGTTTTCACCTTCTGTAAGTTGCCTTTTTTTTGTTAGTTCCCCCTTCATTTAAAAGGATGCTCCTCCGCCCCTGTTTGAGATAATTGTTAAAAAAAGGCGGCGCTAGTTCACAAGTGTGCCCATACTTTGGCTCCTGACTCAAGCGTGGAGAGTACCCTACTCAACACAAATAAAAATCATCTAAATCTTCAACAATTGTTCAAATAATGGTCATGATTTAAAAGTTGTTCTCTTTCTTACCTGTTTTGTGTCAATTTCCTTATTTTTTTTGGAGTATTTTTCCTAAAACGAAGCATTATAAAATACACTTTCTTACAGGTTTCACTGCAAACCCGTGAAACAAGTACATACCGCATGCACGCGCGCACACCCGCCCGCACTGCACCGTATCATGACCATTATTTGAACAATTATTGTAGAAGATTTAGTTGATTTTTATTTGTGTTAAGTAGGGTACTCTCCGTGGGAAGGGAACCCCTGCCACATACCACCATAACCCCCCTCCCATTCCCTTGAGGAAAGCCCCATTATCCCTAGTCATCATCCTCTAACTGCAGCTATTGACCTGGGGTAACATGTAATTGTCATGGGAGTAGTGGCATTGGGGATAGTTGTCCTAGGGGTAATCGTCCAGGGGGTAATTGTACTGGGAGTAATTTCCCTGGGTAATTTTCCTTGGGAATATTGTCCCAGGGGTTTGATTGGTACAGGAGGTAATTGTCCCAAGGCTCATTGTCCTTGGGTTACTGTATACAAGCAGTTATTTTCGCAGGGATTCATTATTGTGAATTTCACAAATCACTCATTGATTGCAAATTTAACAATACATGAAATATTTCCAGCAAGTAATGTGGCCTGTCAAAATCAGTAAAATAAGCCCAGTCGCATGTCATACATGGCGTCTATGCACTATAGTATGAGCCGTCACCCCAGGGGTGGCGGAGCATCTTCCAAATTGGGGGGGAGGGGGCAACAAAAAAGGGCACTTTCCGGAGGAAAAAAGGGCCCCCAAGAAGGAAAATCTCAAAGCGAAAGTATACAATTTTTAGACATATTAGGTATATTTCCCTATATTGTGATTAAATTATCAGGGATGATTTCAATATTTACTTCTCTCTTTCCATGTTACAAGATACTGCTAAGAATCATACTTTGCAGTTGCGTGGGATGGTTTGAATATTCATTTGAAATGTTGACATTCGTGAGGTCGCAGTGCGAAAAATTACATCTTATAAAGGTGAAATAACAATCCTGATGGGGTTATAAGAGCAATCTAATCATGAAAGACTGAAAAGACCTTTGATAAGAAACATAATTACATCAACGTTAAATGCGAGCAAGTGGGAAAATGAAAGAAAACATTGCTCTTAGTTGCTTTAAATTAGGGGCACATTTTATGGTGAAAGGCAAAGGGGACACTTATCAAAAGGGATAAAGACATTTATTAGAAAAGAAAAGGAGCATGTGTCAAAGTAAAAGGGTAATTATCAGAGATGGAAATGTGGCACTTCTCGCACCTGGAAAGGGGCACTCACCAGAGAGGGTAAAAGGCACTTATGAGAATAGAAAATGGGCAATTATTTATATAGGAAAAGGGGCATTTGTTGAAAGAAAAGAGGCATCTATCAGATTTCAAAAGTGGTAACTATCAGAGGTGAAGTGGGCTATTATGAGAATGGTAAATAGACACTAAATGCAAAGAAAAAAGGGAAATTGTCGAAAGAAAAGGAGCAGGTGTCAAAATAAAAGGGGCACTTTTGAGAGATGAATAGGGCACTTATTAAAAGGGGAAGTGGAACTTCTTACAAATAAAAAGGGACACTTTTCCTATGTAAAAACAGGCATTTTGAAGGTACCCCCCGTCACATTCATTTATTTCTCCCGAAAGATTTCATGTAAGATGATGATTGTGATTTATCTACTGCGCAACATCTTTCTTACTCTACTTTTTGTTAAATGTCCATACTTTATTTTTATTTTTTTCACTTTGTTTAAGGGATGTAACTGTAGCTCTTGAGTGTATTTTCCCAAGAAAATAGATTATATGCCAGAACGAAATAGATCCACTTACTTGTAACTGATACAAAGTTTACAAGCAATGTTGCTATTATATGTTACAGGGTTGTTTTCCTCAGATCAGGAAGGGAAACTTCTGGTTCAATGGAGTTGCTCAAGATGACTTGAACTCATTTCTTCACAACCTCGCCTGTTTCCAAAGGTCAGTACAGTAAATGTGATTTAAAAAAATAAATTCAGATAACAGCATGTATCTGAGGAGGCGAGTTGGCTCAGTCAGTAAAGTGTTTGCCTGTCGAACCAAATATCTCGGGTTCGAATCCCACCCAGGCAGATGACTAATGCCTGCGTTGTGTGTTAATGTGCCCCTCCCCTTGCTTCAGAGACGCAGGCAATGTTAAGTGAAAAACACTCCATCCCTCGGATAGGACGTTAAATGGAGGACCCTTGTAGAGGAGAGTCGCCACCTTTGCACGTTAAGAACCCACTGCACTATTCGTATAAGAGTAGGGGGAAACCCCGCTGTAGTGGGCCACCTGCACACCCCAGTATACCAGTATACCCAGATGGACCTTGTGGAAGATTAGCCCTGTGCTAAACAAGTTTTTCAATACAATTTACTACTACTGTAGACTTTTCAAAGAGCCTCTAACGGCATACCAAGGAAAGCTACAATGCTGATACCCCTGCTGGGAGCATGCAATATTGTGATACTGTTTACCTTAAAACATTGACAATTTTTTGTCTGACTGAACTTAATATTCAGTAAGGGCTTTATTGAACAAATTTCCTACTGTAAAGTGGAATCTATCTTGTTAATACTAATTTTGTTGAATTTTGGTGTTCTTTAGATATATACATTTATGTATATATATATTTTTTTTAATAGGTGGGGGGATGTAGTCTTTTCTTTTTCCTTTTTCTTCTCCTTCATTCACTGAACAAAATTTTTCTTTAGATTAGTACTTTCAATAGTAGTTAATTTTTTATTTCTCATCTTGCAAACAGATAGTAAGAACAAATCCGTTTTCTATTTAGCTCATTTTAGCCGACCTAGACAATTCAAACGTTACTCAGTTTCCCATTATTTCTTACAGTCCTTATCAACCTTATTTCAGGTTGGCTCTCCAAGAATTAAGAGACAGTTACCCTGGCATCACATACAACACAAGAAATGTCTCATCAGAGCAATCAAGAGCTATGTACCAAGGAACCACGGCAAGCACTAGTCTTGTGAACCCGGTACATGCCAACACCAGTGTTTCCCTTGACACCCTTCCGAGGGGGTTAGGTGCTCATATTCCAGTCTTGCAAGAGTCTCTGGACAATGCCCTTGTGAGGTTGCAACAACCAGGTACATTGAGGAATCAGTCTGGTATTTGGCCAGTCTATTTAGATAATAATGCACCACCATGGAATATTGGGCGTAGTCAGCCCCAATTTATGCCTTCCAATCTCCAATCAGGTATGTCTGCTGGGTACCACACCCCTGCTCCATACCAGCCATGCAGTGGTTATAATTGCAGTCCTAAGTATGGAGAGGCTTACTACAATCCTACCTACAGTGCCACTATGTCAAGTTCTGCATCTCCTAACCCTCCAGTCTCAAGACATGATCAACCTACCATGTCCGCAGGGTACCTTTCACCATCACAGTATCCACCACCGGTTCCTGAGAACACAGGTGCAACACATTCCACCAACTTTTCATCCCAAATCCAAAGTACAAGCAGTACTGGTAGAGACCACCCTCAACATCAACCAATGGGTGATGTACACTACCCAAGAAGGACATTACCATCATCAGACCACCCTCAACAGCAGCCCACTGGCGATGTACACTACCCAAGAAGGACATTACCACCATCAGACCACCCTCAACAGCAGCCCACGGGTGATGTACACTACCCAAGAAGGACATTACCACCATCAGACCACCCTCAACAGCAGCCCACTGGCGATGTACACTACCCAAGAAGGACATTACCACCATCAGACCACCCTCAACAGCAGCCCACGGGTGATGTACACTACCCAAGAAGGACATTACCATCATCAGACCACCCTCAACAGCAGCCCACTGGCGATGTACACTACCCAAGAAGGACATTACCACCATCAGACCACCCTCAACAGCAGCCCACGGGTGATGTACACTACCCAAGAAGGACATTACCATCATCAGACCACCCTCAACAGCAACCCATGAGCGAGGTACACTATCAGAGAAGGACATTACCACTATCAGACCACCTTCAACAGCAACCAATGAGTGATGTACACTATCCAAGAAGGATATTATCACCATCAGACCACCCTCAACAGCAACCCATGGCCGATGTACACTATCCAAGAAGGACATTACCATCATCAGACCACCCTCAACAGCAACCCATGGGTGATGTACACTATCTAAGAAGATCTGTACCACTATTAGACCACCCTCAACAGCAACCCATGGGTGGTGTTCACTTCAGAGAAGGTAGCAGTAGCTTGAGCGGGCCTTACAAGAGGCAAGCTACTTGTTCTCAGTCGAGAGTTCCACAGGATGATCCTGAAACTTCAGAGAAACGATCAAAGTATGAAGTCTAGTTGCTTTGGTATCTGTAGAGTAAGACAGTGTCCCACTGGTAACACTTCATCTTGAATGTGTGTATGTATGATACAGGGCTCCACACTAACTGTTATTTGGAAAAGAGGTTCAGATTTAACTTTGTACGGTCTGTGTGCATTAGCCCTAAGTAAAAACTTCCAAATTCTGGGGGTCTGGACCTAGATTTTGGGTGTCCATGTGTCTCTGCTAGGCTGTTAGTTTCAAGCCCTGGACTAGCTGATAGCAAGAAATTTGTGGTAAAATGAGGGGGTAATTTTTGGCGAGGCTTGCAAATGTTTGAGTATATTTTTTTTAAAGGCTGTTTTCTTCTTCTTTACCTACTGGTAGATGAGTGCAGTCCACCATCTGGTGTTAGAATGAAAAATTCGAGAGAAAGGGATCATAATATTGTCACAATGTTCAAAACATGTGAAAGGTATTTGTAGAAAGTGAGTCCAAAAATAGAATACGTTGTGTGAATGTGTACTTAATAAGCCCTAAACAGAGTTGCATCAAGAGCCCATTGTGTACCTGTTTTTATGCAGAAAGGGGTCATGATGTGTGAAAAAATGTTTTCTGAAAATACTCTAAATAGGGGGTTGTTTTTTACTCAGCAAAGCATTATGCCTGTCAATAGAAGGTGACACGGCCAGCAACTATTTGATATACCGGTAATGATAATAACGGGGGGTTTTGATATAGTGATGCTGTCAAGCCATGCTGCTTCTTGCGCCCAAACATTATTACCCTGTCCTAGGCGACCTCCAAATATGTCGCACTTTGACATATCGGGTGCCAATGTATACCTGGGTGGAGAGTGGCAAATGTTGATTAATGCCTTGTCAAGGATGTTAATGCATTAGACAGTTTATGTAGTCCATGTACCAAGTATATGTGTCTTGTAGACTTTTATAAATTTGTTTTAGTGATTTGCATGCAATGTATGATATACCACTCAACTTTCACAAAGTGAGTTATGAGTTAAAGTATGTAATTGTTCAAATTATCTTATTGGAATGTCACTGTATTTGTCGATGTCATTGCAGACATTGCTCATGTTCAATAAAAAATATAATTAAGTATAATCTAAATCAACTTGTGAATTTGCTACCAGAAATGACCCATATGTTAAGAGCCACATTGCTCTAGTTATCTTGTCTATGAACTTGATAAAACTCAATATGATAGTCGAGAACTAGCTTTGTGTGGTAAGGATGTATGAATATAGGCCTGAGTTTTCAGTGTAACATTTTGTCTGACATGGATTATTGTTTGTAAATTAAGAACTACACCCAGTTCTAGATATTAAATCCATCTGAGGAAATATTTTCCTGGATTTTCTTTACATCATTCCAGTGTATATGTAAATATGCTGCTATAATTTTAAGATACATGTCTCTTTTGTCAATGTAACATGCCTGAGTTATAATTTGAAATAGATTATTGTTTGTACATGTTTAACTACATCCACCAGTACTATATTAAATGTATTTGAGGAAATATTTCCTGGATTTTGTTACCATCATTCCAGTGTACATGTAAATATGCTGCTCTAATTGTACCATACATGTTTATTCTAATTGTATTCAGTACTGGATTTCAATAATTAATGATAATAACTTTGATGATACATATTCCAGGCTTTTCTTCGCATCATTATAATTATGATAATGCAATAGTATGATACATGTATATTTTTAACTTGTATATATTTGCCATACTTGCCTTGTAAATATATTTTATATTTTAGTAAGTTTACTTTTCTGATTGGCTTATAAGATACAAACATAGACACTACTCTTATGAGCATCCGTTACCTTGCCTAATTTTGATCACCATCCACTTCTGATCAAGTGATGTCATTTTCATAATCCACTCTGATTTTCATAATAGACAATGCGAATTGCTCAGATCTGTGAGTTTATTCTGAATTTATTATGTAATGCAAAAGGATGTACTAAACAGGTCTTTCTATGTATATTGGATGACCATAAATTACTCAAATAAAGTTTTAGTGCCTTAGATATTTCAACATTTTGATGTACAGAGGAGACAAAAGAATGTGCTAGTTGCATGTAGTTTGATGATGGTGTATTTGTATCCTATGGCTGAAATGGTGTCATGGGACACTCGACATTCTGTTATATTTGCATGGCTGTGCAATATAACAACCTTATTTTGCATGTTATAACGTGTGCAAAAGTGAATTGACTGCACACATCTCTTCTACTTCTCTATGCAAAATATTGCATGCATTTCGATATTCAGTGTAACCTTTATTCACCTCCAAATTCAGAATTCCCCTCGTACCATTATATTTCGTCTTCAGCCTATGGCCTCAGTAAAATATCACATCACTCAGGAAATTCTGAATTTTTCAATTCATATATGCAAGTGCTAATGCTAATTCTGAAGTGAGGGAAGCTGATGTAAAGCATATCCTTTTTTATATTAAATACGACTGTATGCATGAACATACAGACATATATTCATCTTATTGAAATGCTCATTACATCTGGTTAGGGGATATTTTTAATATTTTTCATTCAATCTATATATACCCCTATATTATATACTGTATTGATAAATTTAAGCTTGATAAAACTCAAATTTGAGTGGGAAGTTTGAATAAATTTGAAAATCAAATGAAATATGATTTATCTTACTTGTGATTATTTGGAAAATAGGAGCAGCAAACTGTGGATAAAAGAATGAGAGATGAAAGAGGAAATGAGATACAAATAGGTGAGAACATAAAGGAAATATATTTTATTGAACTAGCCCTCGTGAATTCCGGAATTTGTGTATATTTTGTATTTCTCTGTGTCTCTCTCTCTCTCTCTCTCTCTCACACGCATTACTTGTTGTTTATGCTTTTTATTCTATTTTTTGTTTGGTCAATGTAGTATTTATGTTATTTCCATTCCAGTCATATCAGAAAATTATGTGAGAGTTGAAAGAATAGTTGGAGTAATCAATTACAAGATAGAAGAAGCAAAAGCAAGGGGTTATCTCTGTTCATCAATAAAGAGAGAGGGAAAGGTACAGATAGACAGATAGATATAGAAAGAGAGAAATACAGAGGTGGAGAGAGATAGAGAGAGATGTGAAATAAAAGGATAATAAGGTGAATTAAATTGAGCCCATTCAACTCTTTACAATAAAAGTATCTTTTTGTGAAGTATTCTCAATTGCTGTAAAAGCGCTATTTCCCTTACCGCCCCTCTCATCCGAACTTTCTTTTCTTTTTTTCACCATTCAATATCTCTCATCTTTCATTAAGTACACAATATACAAGTTAGACACGACAACTACATTATAAAAATTACAAATATATTGTTATTCCATACAACCCATACATTAAATTCAACTTTGTGTTGAAGGCACACAGATAGATTACAGCATGGATTAAAAAAAATCGGCAAAAATTATTGTCTTTCAAAAATAAAAAAATACATGAACTCTATTCTCTGATATCATTATCTGCCTATGTCAGCATAAGACAATGAAACAAAATATCAATGGAAGTTTTGTATATAGAGGGAGCAAGTAGCTACAAGTAGGACAGTGGGGCTTTAAAGACAAGTTTATAGAACAATGGCCCGCATAAGTGCCCCGCTCTGGGTCCAGAGGACGGAGCCCCGGGTGCTCTCCAGTTTTAGCAATTCAGAAATTGAAGGATAGCTGCTTTGCGCGAATACAAACACTCTGTAAAGTAACCGTTGAGATTTGTCCTGCCGGTGCTCCCGGTAAATTTTGATAAATTTCGAATAGCGCCTATGGCCGTACAATGCTAGCTGTGACCATGAAAATCTCAGAATATGTAGTTGTGATATATAATTTCCAAACGGGAATAGCTAAAATTGGTCGAATTTAGTCAAAAAACATTGTTTTATAGCTAAATTAATATCTTGACCTTGAGAGGGAGCTATACAACATCAAGAGTTTATTATTTGTAATTTCATAACTTTAGACTCGATTTCAACCGCGACAACGATCAATGAATATTGTAGGAACCCATATGCTTCCAATATGTTAATTTGAACCAAATTCATGACCCCATACCAAAACGTTGTAATACCTTTATATTAATGGTTTTACTTTCTTGGAAATCTCTCTCTCTCTCTCTCTCTCTCTCTCTCTTTTTCTTCTCTCTCTCTCTGTCTTTTTTTTTTCTCTCTCTCTCTCTCCCTCTCAGTCACACACACACACACACGCACAACCAGTCTGCGCACAGCACGAACACGCACACTCGAATGACAATTTTATTAAGCGAAGGGTTGTCTTGGGAACCACTGCTATTACAGATTGGGTCCTTATAAGGTCCTTTGTGGGATGCAGGGGCAATGGAATCTCAAGAGATAGAAATTGTCATTTTCTCCTTGAAATTCACACATCCGCTATCATTTCCATTTACAATTCATCTCTCTTTCTCTCTAAAGACAATAGTGTTTTTTCCTACATTTCTACTTTCGTCCATCCCATTCAATACGTTGCCGGCCTATATACGTTACTCAGTGTAGCGTTTTTTTAAATAAATTTAATTCATATCTCTCTCTCTCTCTTTCTTTCATTTTCATCTCTTCTTCTCTTTATATCCTTCTTTTCCCGCCTTTTGCTCCGTCGCTCTCTCTCTCTCTCTCTCTCCCGCCCAGCTCTTTCTCAATTTCATGCTACCTATACCCGCTCCTTTTGAGGTGCCCCTAAATTGAAAAACGTTAGGATATTTGTAGATCGATTTTAGATTATGTAAAATAATGGTTATAGTTTGAGATTAGTTTTTACATATCAAACTGGGACTTCATTCTGCTGTATGTAAAATTTGAGGTACAATATAGTCATGAATTTCATTCTTTATTTCGGATACAAGAATTCACAAAATTGTTGGGACGAAACTGACTTTTCTAAATCATGGGAGTGTGGTGTATATGTTTGTTAAAAGTAATAACAAATTCAACACACCAATCAATCATTCACGGCGACTCAACATCCCAAACTTTTTAACTATGTGATCTCTCAAAAATAAATAAGAACTTGGAAACAAAATAATTACAGTTCAGTGAATTCAATTTATCCAACAATTGTTATTTATTTTTGAGAGATCACATAATTAAAAAGGTTGGGATGATGATCGAGTCGCCGTGAATGATTGATTGGTGTGTTGAATTCGTTATTACTTTTAAAAAACATATCAATACACCACACTCCCATAATTTAGAAAAGTCAGTTTCGTCCCAACAAAATGGCGACCCGACAGGCAGTGGCGTACGCAGGATTTTTTCAAGGGGGGGGGGGGGTTAACATTTTGAAATCGGGCCAAAAATATCGCAACGACTCAGCCAGCCGCTGAATAAGCGGTGGGTAAGAGGACATTTTTTTTTTTTTTTTTTTTTTTTTTTTTTGGGGGGGGGGGGGGGGGGGGTCCCGAAATTTGAAAATTTGACCGATCGACATTCCGTTTCGTTGGGGGGGGGGGGGTAAGGTCATCTTTTTTAGGTGATCCATAATTATTTTTTTTTTTTTGATAAAAAAAATACTGGTAAATAAAAATAAAAATCAACACTCAAGAGGGGGGGGGGGGGGGTTCCAGAAAAACATACACATAAAAAAACTCAAGGGGAGGGGGGGGGTACTTTAAACCCCCCCCCCCCCCCACGCGCCTGCCGACAGGATACCCGCCTGCGTCTTATTTTTTCGTACCACGGCGAGCCCGGATTCCTGTTTTATCATGAATATTCATTAGGCAGGGCTGGGGAAAGTCTCGATTCTCTTGAATATTCATGTATGATCGAGGCATGCGCAGCATCGAATATCGTGTGTAACAAGCACGTTGGATTAATGGCAGGCCTATAATATGATATAGAAAAGCAATGTCATGGTCATTTAGATAATACAGTCATAAATGCTGTGTTTAATTACTAGTAAATGCCAAAATGTCAGTACCGGTAGACAAGATATATAGCATATATTTCAAGTAAGAGTCTTGATAGGCAATTTGTGAGTAGCCTAGGCCTATTTTTCTGAGATTAATGGGAGTCTAGTTCTTTTCATGAATTGGTAAATAATCAGTTCTAGGTTTGCTTTTTAAATATTACAAGCAGAGGTTGCATTATGGTATTGAATATGTGATACAGTATTATAAACTGTATAAAATAGATAACAAGAATAGGCCTACATACAGACATTTATCAAAAATAAAATACTTGTGTATTGCACTTAAATTATTTCTATCATCTATGCTCACTTAACTGCATAAGGAAGAAAAGGAAGAAAGAAAATGGGATTAGAAAGAAGAATAACAAAGTTAAAAAGTAAAATATATATAAACTAGACATATAATACTTGTTTGGAACAAGTATAGGTGGGCTGGTCAACTAAAATTTGAGACAAAATAGAGCAAAAATAAGCGACATACTGCTTACAAATTCTTAAAAAACAATATCATGTAGATTCATAACGTGAACTAAATTCACCTTCTATAGGCATAACACGCAAATTATGTAGTTTTTGACATGAGGCCTTTAATCAAAATTGTCACTATGATGACGTCATCAAAATGAAAAATGGTTATTATTGCGCTTGTAGAGAATTGTCTTAGCTACAACATATCGAAATTTTGAAGAAAATTGATCAATATTTACAGAGATACAATCAATTTTACATAAATATGCTGACGTCATAATATGCAAATTCGTATTTTGAGTTCCAAGGCCATTGTGATGATGTCACGATACACTTAATGGCCAAATGAGACATGGAATCATATTTCCGACTCATACTCTATCTTAATATGAAAAAAAATTGAGGATCCCGGTGCATTCCAAAGAGCTATAACGGATTTTGTATAGGCATGTTTTTGCCCATATATGCTATGTATTAAAAGACCTCGCGCGCACTGACATTTATCTTGAATTTACGCTCATCTTGTTAATAATGGTCATAAAGAGATAAACATGGAATCAAATTCCTTGAAAAAATATGAGAAATATCATGAAAGAAAAAAAAATGGCGATTCTATGTTTTTTAATGGTGTTACGCGCGAAAACGCGCGCGCATGCTCATACGCGCGATTTTTTATAAAATGCTTAAAATGACCTGAAACGTATGCAAAAAAAATTTGAGACGATTTTGAGCATTTAAAAATTTTGCACGCGCACTGACGCGCGGACGTACGCGCACGCGCGCGTTTTTTGACCTGAATTTGACCGGACTGATATTGACCTTGATCATGATAAATATGAATGAGATATTACTTTTGGTTATGAAGATATGATCATAAGTTGATTTTCAAAATTTTTCACAAAATGGCGCCTAGATGACGTCATCAGTCAAGGTCAAGGTCGAAAAATTTCCTATGCTTTGTGAATATGCCTATACATATGTGTGTTAAATTTTAAGATATTTGATTGAGCCATTTTCAAATTATCTTGAACACAAAAAAGTGGGTCGAAATAAGAAAAACTAGACATATAATACTTGTTTGGAACAAGTATAGGTGGGCTGGTCAACTTAAATTTGAGACAAAATAGAGCAAAAATAAGCGAGATACTGCTTAAATATTCTTGAAAAACAATATCATGTAGTTTCATGACGTGAACGAAATTCACCTTCTATAGGGATAACGCAAATTATGAAGGCCTTTTGACATGAGGCCTTTAATCGAGATTTTCAGTATGATGACGTCATCAAAATGAAAAATGGTTTTTACTGAGCTGATAGAAAATTGTCTTAGCTACAACATATCGAAATTTTGAAGAAAATCGATCAATATTTACAGAGATACAATCAATTTTCCATAAATATGCTGACGTCATAATATGCAAATTCGTATTTTGAGTTCCAAGGCCATTATGATGATGTCACGATACACCTAATGGCCAAATGAGACATGGAATCATATCTCCCACTCATACTCTATCTAAATATGAAAAAAAATTGAAGGTCACGGTTCATTCCAAAGAGCTATAATGAATTTTGTATAGGCATGTTTTTGCCCATATATGCTATGTATTAAAAGAGCTCGCGCGCACTGACATTTATCTTGAATTGACGCTCATCTTGTTATTAATGGTCATAAAGAGATAAACATGGTATCAAATTCCTTGAAAAAATATAATAAATATCATGAAGAAAAAAAAATGGCGATTTTATGTTTTGTAATGGTGTTACGCGCGAAAACGCGCGCGCATGTGCTTACGCGCGATTTTTTATAAAATGCTTAAAATGACCTGAAACGTATGCAAAAAAAATTTAAGACGATTTCGAGCATTTAAAATTTTTGCGCGCGTAATGACGCGCGGACGTACGCGCACGCGCGCGTTTTTTGACCTGAATTTGACCGGACTGATATTGACCTTGATCATGATAAATATGAATGAGATATTACTTTTGGTTATGAAGATATGATCATAAGTTGATTTTCAAAATTTTTCACAAAATGGCGCCTAGATGACGTCATCAGTCAAGGTCAAGGTCGAAAAATTTCCTATGCTTTGTGAATATGCCTATACATATGTGTGTTAAATTTTAAGATATTTGATTGAGCCATTTTCAAATTATCTTGAACACAAAAAAGTGGGTCGAAATAAGAAAAATAAACTAGACATATAATACTTGTTTGGAACAAGTATAGGTGGGCTGGTCAACTTAAATTTGAGACAAAATAGAGCAAAAATAAGCGAGATACTGCTTAAATATTCTTGAAAAACAATATCATGTAGTTTCATGACGTGAACGAAATTCACCTTCTATAGGGATAACGCAAATTATGAAGGCCTTTTGACATGAGGCCTTTAATCGAGATTTTCAGTATGATGACGTCATCAAAATGAAAAATGGTTTTTACTGAGCTGATAGAAAATTGTCTTAGCTACAACATATCGAAATTTTGAAGAAAATCGATCAATATTTACAGAGATACAATCAATTTTCCATAAATATGCTGACGTCATAATATGCAAATTCGTATTTTGAGTTCCAAGGCCATTATGATGATGTCACGATACACCTAATGGCCAAATGAGACATGGAATCATATCTCCCACTCATACTCTATTTAAATATGAAAAAAAATTGAAGGTCACGGTTCATTCCAAAGAGCTATAATGAATTTTGTATAGGCATGTTTTTGCCCATATATGCTATGTATTAAAAGAGCTCGCGCGCACTGACATTTATCTTGAATTGACGCTCATCTTGTTATTAATGGTCATAAAGAGATAAACATGGTATCAAATTCCTTGAAAAAATATAATAAATATCATGAAGAAAAAAAAATGGCGATTTTATGTTTTGTAATGGTGTTACGCGCGAAAACGCGCGCGCATGTGCTTACGCGCGATTTTTTATAAAATGCTTAAAATGACCTGAAACGTATGCAAAAAAAATTTAAGACGATTTCGAGCATTTAAAATTTTTGCGCGCGTAATGACGCGCGGACGTACGCGCAAGCGCGCGTTTTTTGACCTGAATTTGACCGGACTGATATTGACCTTGATCATGATAAATATGAATGAGATATTACTTTTGGTTATGAAGATATGATCATAAGTTGATTTTCAAAATTTTTCACAAAATGGCGCCTAGATGACGTCATCAGTCAAGGTCAAGGTCGAAAAATTTGCTGTGTTTTGTGAATATGCCTATACATATGTGTGTTAAATTTTAAGATATTTGATTGAGCCATTTTCAAATTATCTTGAACACAAAAAAGTGGGTCGAAATAAGAAAAATAAACTAGACATATAATACTTGTTTGGAACAAGTATAGGTGGGCTGGTCAACTTAAATTTGAGACAAAATAGAGCAAAAATAAGCGAGATACTGCTTAAAAATTCTTAAAAAACAATATCATGTAGTTTCATGACGTGAACGAAATTCACCTTCTATAGGGATAACGCAAATTATGAAGGCCTTTTGACATGAGGCCTTTAATCGAGATTTTCACTATGATGACGTCATCAAAATGAAAAATGGTTATTATTAAACTTGTAGAGAATTATCTTAGCTACAACATATCGAAATTTTGAAGAAAATTGATCAATATTTACAGGGATACAGTCAATTTTCCATAAATATGCTGACGTCATAATATGCAAATACGTATTTTGAGTTCCAAGGCCATTATGATGATGTCACGATACACTTAATGGCCAAATGAGACATGAAATCATATCTCCGACTCATACTCTATCTAAATATGAAAACAAATTGAGGATCCCGGTGCATTCCAAAGAGCTATAATGCATTTTGTATAGGCATGTTTTTGCCCATATATGCTATGTATTAAAAGAGCTCGCGCGCACGGACATTTATCTTGAATGGACGCTCATCTTGTTATTAATGGTCATAAAGATATAAACGTGGTATCAAATTGTACAAACAAATATATGAAATATCATGAAAGAAAAAAAAATGGCGATTCTATGTTATGTAATGGTGTTACGCGCGAAAACGCGCGCGCATGCATGTGTGCGCGATTTTTTATGAAATGCTTAAAATGGCCTGAAACGTATGTAAAAAAAATTTGAGACGATTTGGAGCATTTTGAAATTTTGCGCGCGCACTGACGCGCGGACGTACGCGCACGCGCGCGTTTTTTGACCTGAAATTGACCGGACTGATATTGACCTTGATCATGATAAATATGAATGAGAAATTACTTTTGGTTATGAAGATATGATCATGAGTTGATTTTCAAAAAATTTCACAAAATGGCGCCTAGATGACGTCATCAGTCAAGGTCAAGGTCGAAAAATTTGCTGTATTTTGTGAATATGCCTATACATATGTGTGTTAAATTTTAAGATATTTGATTGAGCCATTTTCAAATTATCTTGAACACAAAAAAGTGGGTCGAAATAAGAAAAATAAACTAGACATATAATACTTGTTTGGAACAAGTATAGGTGGGCTGGTCAACTAAAATTCGAGACAAAATAGAACAAAAAGAAGCGAGATACTGCTTAAAAATTCTTAAAAAGCAATATCATGTAGTTTCCTGACGTGAACGAAATTCACCTTCTTTAGGGATAACACGCAAATTATGAAATTTCTGACATGAGGCCTTTAATCGAAATTTTCACTATGATGACGTCATCAAAATGAAAAATGGTGTTGACTGAGCTTGTAGAGAATTGTCTTAGCTACATCATATTGAAATTTGGAAGAAAATCGATCAATATTTACAGAGATACAATCAATGTTACATAAATATGCTGACGTCATTATATGCAAATTCGTATTTTGAGTTCCAAGGCCATTATGATGATGTCACGATACACTTAATGGCCAAATGAGACATGGAATCATTTCTCCGACTCATACTCTATCTAAATATGAAAACAAATTGAAGGTCACGGCTCATTCCAAAGAGCTATAATGGATTTTGTATAGGCATGTTTTTGCCCATATATGCTATGTATTAAAAGAGCTCGCGCGCACAGACGTTTATCTTGAATTGACGCTCATCTTGTTTTTAATGGTCATAAAGAGATAAACATGGTATTAAATTCCTCGAAAAAATATGAGAAATATCATGAAAAAAAAAAAAATGGCGATTCTATGTTTTGTAATGTTGTTACGCGCGAAAACGCGCGCGCATGCTCGTACGCGCGATTTTTTATAAAATGCTTAAAATGACCTGAAACGTATGCAAAAAAAAATTGAGACGATTTTGAGCATTTTAAATTTTTGCGCGCGCACTGACGCGCGGACGTTCGCGCACGCGCGCGCTTTTTGACATGAAATTGACCGGACTGATATTGACCTTGATCATGATAAATATGAATGAGAAATAACTTACCGTTATGAAAATATGATCATGAGTAAATTTTCAGAAAATTTCACAAAATGGCGCCTAGATGACGTCATCAGTCAAGGTCAAGGTTGAAAACATAGCCGTGTTTTCTCCATATGCCTATACATATGTGTGCCAAATTTCAAGGTATTTGAATAAACCATTTTCAAGTTATCTTGCCTACAAAAAAGTGGGTCGAAATAAGAAAAATAAATAATAATAATAATAATAAAGGCAATTTTAACAAAATTATAAGGTGGTCTGTATTAGATACAGCCCACCTAATAATAAAGAATAATAATAAAGGCAATTTTAACAAAATTATAAGGTGGTCTGTATTAGATACAGCCCACCTAATAAATAAATAATAATAAAGGCAATTTTAACAAAATTATGAGGTGGTCTGTATTAGATACAGCCCACCTAATAAATAATAAAGAATAATAATAATAATAAAGGCAATTTTAACAAAATTATAAGGTGGTCTGTATTAGATACAGCCCACCTAATAATAATAAAGGCAATTTTAACAAAATTATAAGGTGGTCTGTATTAGATACAGCCCACCTAACTAGACATATAATACTTGTTTGGAACAAGTATAGGTGGGCTGGTCAACTAACATTTGAGACAAAATAGAGCAAAAATAAGCGACATACTGCTTACAAATTCTTAAAAGACAATATCATGTAGATTCATAACGTGAACTAAATTCACCTTCTATAGGCATAACACGCAAATTATGAAGTTTTTGACATGAGGCCTTTAATCAAAATTTTCACTATGATGACGTCATCAAAATGAAAAATGGTTATTACTGCGCTTGTAGAGAATTGTCTTAGCTACAACATATCGAAATTTTGAAGAAAATTGATCAATATTTACAGAGATACAATCAATTTTACATAAATATGCTGACGTGATAATATGCAAATTCGTATTTTGAGTTCCAAGGCCATTGTGATGATGTCACGATACACTTAATGGCCAAATGAGACATGAAATCATATCTCCAACTCATACTCTATCTAAATATGAAAACAAATTGAAGGTCACGGTTCATTCCAAAGAGCTATAACGGATTTTGTATAGGCATGTTTTTGCCCATATATGCTATGTATTAAAAGACCTCGCGCGCACTGACATTTATCTTGAATTTACGCTCATCTTGTTCATAATGGTCATAAAGAGATAAACATGGTATCAAATTCCTTGAAAAAATATGAGAAATATCATGAAAGAAAAAAAAATGGCGATTCTATGTTTTGTAATGGTGTTACGCGCGAAAACGCGCGCGCATGCTCGTACGCGCGATTTTTTATAAAATGCTTAAAATGACCTGAAACGTATGCAAAAAAAATTTGAGACAATTTTGAGCATTTAACATTTTTGCGCGCGCATTGACGCGCGGACGTACGCGCACGCGCGCGTTTTTTGACCTGAAATTGACCGGACGGATATTGACCTTGATCATGATAAATATGAATGAGAAATTACTTTTGGTTATGAAGATATGAACAAGAGTTGATTTTCAGAAAATTTCACAAAATGGCGCCTAGATGACGTCATCAGTCAAGGTCAAGGTTGAAAACGTTATTGTGATTTCTCTATATGCCTATACATATGTGTGCCAAATTTCAAGTTATTTGATTGATCCATTTTCAAGTTATCTTGTGAACAAAAAAGTGGCGAGAATTAAGAAAAACTAGACATGTAATACTTGTTTGGAACAAGTATAGGTGGGCTGGTCAACTAACATTTGAAAACAAAATAGAGCAAAAATAAGCGAGAAACTGCTTTAAAATTCTTAATAAACAATATCATGTAGAATCAGTACGTGAACGAAATTCACCTTCTATAGTCATAACACGCAAATTGTGAAATTTCTGACATGAAGCATTTAATCGAAATTTTCACTCTGATGACGTCATCAAAATGAAAAATGGTTATTATTGAACTTGTAGAAAATTATCTTAGCTACAACATATTCGAAATTTTGAAGAAAATTGATCAATATATACAAAGATACAATCAATTTTACATAAATATGCTGACTTCATAATATGCAAATTCGTATTTTGAGTTCAAAGGCCATTATGATTATGTCTTGATACACTTAATGGCGAAATGAGACATGGAACCATATCTCCGACTCATACTTTATCTAAATATGAAAACAAATTGAAGGTCACGGTTCATTCCAAAGAGCTATAATGGATTTTGTATAGGCATGTTTTTGCCCCATATGCTATGTATTAAAAGAGCTCGCGCGCACGGTCATTTATCTTGAATTACGCTCATCTTGTTATTAATGGTCACAAAGAGATAAACATGGTATCAAATTCCTCGAAAAAATATGAGAAATATCATGAAAGAAAAAAAAATGGCGATTCTATGTTGTGTAATGGTGTTACGCGCGAAAACGCGCGCGCATGCTCGTACGCGCGATTTTTTATAAAATGCTTAAAATGACCTGAAGCGTATGCAAAATAAATTTGAGACGATTTTGAGCATTTAATTTTTTTGCGCGCGCACTGACGCGCGGACGTACGCGCACGCGCGCGTTTTTTGACACGAAATTGACTGGACGGATATTGACCTTGATCATGATAAATATGAATGAGAAATTACTATTGGTTATGAAGATATGAACAAGAGTTGATTTTCAGAAAATTTCACAAAATGGCGCCTAGATGACGTCATCAGTCAAGGTCAAGGTTGAAAACCTTACCGTGTTTTGTCCATATGCCTATACATATGTGTGCTAAATTTCAAGGCATTTGATTGAACCATATTCAAGATATCTTGTTAACAAAAAAGTGGGTAGAATTAAGAAAAATAAATAAAGGCGATTTTAACAAAAATATAAGGTGGTCTGTATTAGATACAGCCCACCTGATAATAAATGAATGGAAGAAATAAAGAATACGGAATAGATACCAAGGAAGAAAGAAATAAATTGCAAGAAAATTGAAATGAAAAGAAGACAAAAGAAAAAGGGAAAGGAGCAAGATAATATTGATACCATATCTTCAATCTTGTTTTCTTTTATCTTGCCTCTTGTTTTTGTTTAGGCCTAGCTACCATTTTTTCCTTTCCTTTCTCTTTGGTTTCTTTCTAAAATAATGAGGAAAGGGGCGGGGGGTGGGGGACTCGATGATAATTCATCATTTGAAGGTTTACAATGTGAAGTCCATGAGTTATATGCACCCACTGAAGAAAATCCATGTATAGGGTTGCTGCAGGAACCCCAGCACCCACAGATCCCACGCATGATGAGACAAACTCGAGAGAAAACTACACATTCTTTCACATACATTGAAGAAAAAAAAATCCAAGATCGGTTGAACTCTTTTTGACCCCTCCCCAGGACGTCGATCAATTACATGTATGTGCCCCCCCCCCCCCCCAAACTCTGGCTACGGCCCTGGCGATAATTACCCACTATTCAAATCTGACAGGTGCCCCTTTTTCTTCAACAAATGC
>JAVYIG010003265.1:0-204493 GCA_035222895.1 Strongylocentrotus droebachiensis | reverse complement strand
GTAGTATGAGCACGATAATTTAGATATTGGGGTCCATCTATATACTTAATAATGCTAAATTTAAAGGGTGTATAAAGTCCATGACTCCATGCCCTCTAAAAGCTGTAGAAATGCATTTTCATTATTACACGAGGCCAAAAATAAGAATTTTCATAGAATGACTCCCTCGAACTGAGCTTTCGAGAGCGGACTCTATTATGACGATCCAAGACTCCTCTCTGATATACCGCCATCTCTTGTTGAACTCGGGCCAGTGCAAAGGGGTTAATCGGAAAGAAAATGGCATCGCTTTCGCTGATTTACTTCGGCGTGCCGTGAAGAAAAGTGATCATTTTTAACCTGTTTTCTTGTGAATGAAGAAGAATTCAACTCGAAAATGAGGAGAGGTTATTCTAGACCGCCCATGGGGCGAGGATATTCTGGAGGAGGTGGACGAGGGTTCGAGCAACATCGTGGTGGATTTCGAGGTGCACCGAGGCAGAGCTCGAGAGGCGTCGACAGTGGTCATGGCGGTGGGGGTGCACATGGTGCAGGAGCAGGAGCAGGTGCCCATCATCGTGGGAGTAGCAGCGGCTACATGCGGGACCATGGACCGTCTGGGACAGGGATGATCGGCATGCATGATCAAGCGATGGTCGGCGGTGGCACGCGCCCGTCAGATCCGCGGGACAGATCGAGGATAATGGGTGCAATGGATCATACACAAATGGGACATGAATATGATGCGAGGGTGGAGGATAGAAATGTAGGAAATTATTCTGCAAATGCCGTGTATGATCATGGACATGGTGTAGGCCAAAATTCAAGATTTAGGGAGCATGGCCATGGGGAGCGGGAGAAAATGCACATGAGTAGACAGGGACTCAGTTCAGGGCCGGCAGTGCCAGGCCCAGGGACAGGGGATTATACAGGCCAATACACTGAACGAGGGCCAGGTGTTGGCAGGTTGGAAAGGGATAGTTACATGGAAAGAGAAAGAAAGCAAGAGAGAAGAGATTATTACCCAAATGTGGAGAGGGCAGATCGATTTAAATCAGATTTAAAGAGCCCAAATGAGAGTAGTCCTGAGTATTTTTCAACCAATTATCCAACGACCGAGTTGGAAGAGGAAGAATATGGAATGTACGATCAGAGAAGGGAATCTGAAGGGGGGCGTAGGTCTAGACATGATAGAGGGGGAAGTCCTGAACCGTACCCAGAGGACGAGTTCGAATACGAATGCGAGAATCCTGACACGCAGTCTGGTAATAGGCAACAATCAGATATAGAATTGAGCCCTGATCGTGGTGGTAGGAAAAGCAACATGTCTGATATTGAATTGACCCCTGAGGAAAGGGGACGAGGGAGCAATAATTCTGATATTGATTTGAGTCCTGAGGGTGGTAAAAGGGGCATGAGGAATGAAGCCGAAGGCCCAAGGTCCAACAGGGATCTGCAAGATAGGAAAATGGATCGCACTCAAGGTGTAGATCCAGAGTCTCGTTTGACAGAGGACAGAGATCCACATAGTGGAGGGTCTATGCTTAAAAGTCACTCTGATGATAGAGGATTTGAAAGGATGGAAAGGCCAAGTCCTGCATATGGAGAGAGAGCTATGACGACCGAAGATCCTAGACGACGTGAATCTAGGTCGAGAAGTTCTTCCCTTCCAAGGGATCAACCTGCACCTGATCATAAAGGACGGGAAGCCAATGCAACAAGTGTGGTAATTCCCTATGTGCTCTGCACCTATGAATATTTATTAGGAATTGGAAAAATGAATGAATATTTTGAATCTTGAAAATATGTTAAAGTTGATACTCTAAGACAATCCCAAATACTGAGATAATTACATAAATAGAAAGCTTTTAACCCCCATAATAACACCAAATGGTGTCCACCCGACAAAACAAGTTTAGAATAATGAATTTATTCGAGTAAACTCTGCCAATATATCTAAGTCTGAAACCCGGAAGTGCACGTAGAGTCGGGCCTCTATCCGTGACGTCACGAACGGGAGTCATGGGCTCAGTGAGAGTGAATGGCAGTGATATCCCTACGTAAATGCTATCCTGTCAGAGCTTAGATTTGTTGTTGTTAAGGAGTATATTTGATGGATTTTCTGTTTTCATTTGAATGAAGAATAACGAAGCAACATTTTCCAGTCGCTGATTTCTTTTTATATCCTCATATTCACCTATTTGGTAGAGATTTAAGACGAGTTTACTGCTTAGGAATTAAAGTTAAATCGTGCACTTATGAATAGGCGGATGCATTATAATATTGTCATCAGATGAACATGAGCAGTTTTGTAAAACGAATAGGTCTAGAACTATGATAGTACTTATCATAGATGTGTGTGACTGCCTCAAAAAAGGATACAGTACCAGTTAAACATTTTATGTTGTAAAATATCAAACTTGAACGAGATCATGCAAGCGCGCTTCCTCTATAATATTTTGGCGAGTGATGCGGCTCTTGCATGAACGTTCGTAGAGCGAGCACAATCGGGAGGTAAGACAAAGCCGCTGCTCTAGGCGCTGCTTGCTTGTGATGGAACGTACGTGCGCTAGTTAAATGTTTATCGGCAATTGCAAGAGAATGAAAGCGACATTGCCAGCTAAGAAAAACAACTATTAAAGACTTGCTCCTGACTACCGGTGTCAGAATTGGTAGATGAAGGATGTTCAGGGCCAAGGAAGGCGAAAGACATGGGGAAAAAGGAAGAAGAAACCATCGGGAGATCGCTGTAGTGTATGGTAATGAACTGTGCATGGGTAGACAGCTACTGTTCACTCCGTGCCTGGGCCGATTTCAACACCAAAACAAAAATTACATGGTGAAAATATCGACTAATAGCACATCGTTGGCATGTATATGTCATAATTTTTAAAAGGGGAATTGATATTAATACTATGAAGTACTAGGGGAAGGTAAAGAATTGTACATAGAATTATGATTTATTAGACTTTTCAGCCTTTGAAACGAAAATATGCAGAAAATCGTATCACTCTGCACATGTTTGCTATGGAACATCCGGGTACGTGAATATACTCTCTCCCGGACGTGAGGTCATAAATAGTAGACCAGCGTCGTGACTGATTTTCTATGCAAAGAGAGGCGGATATTTTAGACATTTCAATTGAGGATTTCGAGTAGACAGAATTTTTTTGTGATATACTAAGTAATTGAAAAACTTAAAAATAACATATACTTGCCGTAGGTAACAAATTAAGGGACATTTATTTGCTTAGAGTATCAACTTTAACCTAGATGTCATTGTTAATTTTCATACAATTTTAGTTGGAAATGTGGATATGCAATATAGGGAAAGTTTGATAACTTCAAAGAATTGTGTCTAGATGTTATTTCATTCACTAATATGCTGTCTTCTGAAGTTTTGAAGAACTTTTGATTTAGCTTGAGTAAAAAGCAATGTAGGAATTGTTACCAAGTGAGAAAAAAAATTTAGTGGGAGATAAAATTTGACAGCAAATTGTGAAGTATATTTTTCATTTTAAAGACAACATTTTTTGCTATTCTTGAATGTTTTGAACTTCAACTGTATCATCGTTCGAGAAGTTATAGGATGTGGATGTCTTATACTGTAGTAAATGTAGGTTTTTAACTTTTTCCATTGTTCCAAATATCTTTGGAGGAAACAAAGTTGTACCGGTATGCAATTTATCTCTTCCTAGGTTACTAACTCGATAGATCTACACTAGTGCTGAATTTTGTGATAAATGATGAGGGCCACTGTGATCATGAATTGATAAAATATCTTTCCTTTTCCATATTTTTAGATTGGGGATGTGTTGTGTACGTTGTGGGTTGTACATGTATTTGGTTTTCAAGCCTATTTTTTCTTGAAGTGGATGTATGCTAGGTAAAGATTACATGTACATGTAGAATAGTAAAGAATTATCGGTAAGCTAAGGGCAACCCAAACTTGTGAGAAGCTCATTAGCGTGAAAGCATAAAAATAAGAGAAGCAGAATGGCAGATGTTGGAAGTTTTTTTTAAAAACACATCAAAGTTATGAATGTTTGAAAATTGAGTTCAATTTTATTCTCAAATTGGCAATTTAATAAGTGTAATTTTGACGAATGCACTGTCAACTCTCCTGTTTGTTTCTGTTCTCCTTCGCCCCTCCTCCCTTTTAGTTTTAGCTGTACTCAACATTTATTTTGGTCAACGGATATCATGTCATTATAGGTCTTCCAAAAAGAATAGAACATCCTCAGTAATACATTGGGGGGGGGGGGGGGGGTCAAATCACATTTTAGTCATTATATGTGTTGGAATAAATTGGTAGTTGTCCAGCACTGCATCACATATAAGTACATATGTATAGTCATTTACTTAAAGTAGATATTCATTGATTTTAAAAACTAACTTTATTTTCATTTTCAAGGTTATCAACATTCAATGCTTGGAAACATTCAAAGTAATGATTATTATAAATTACAAAACGCTTAAATACAGCCCCGGCATAGCACCTGAAGAGCTCTCCGTACGCTGCTGAGATGTGTGAGATCACAGTATGGACATGACTTGCACAAGCAGATGATGTCCCATGACATCTCATACATTTTCAGTGCCTGTGTTTTCATCTTCTCTTGAGTTCTTTCTCTTACTTCACTACCGTCAGGCTAAATGTATAATCTATTGCCTCACTCTAAACCCCGCGCATGGTTTTATTTTGAAGACAAATGCAGCGATACAAAAATAAAGGAATCTGTTGCTTGTAAACAAAATAAGGCGGCATTGTATATTCAGCTGCACACACCGGGGTATGTTTGGCGTTTCAAGAGGGAACAAATGCCGTCCTTAATATCATTCCAGGGGTTTTTCAATTTGAAAGTGTGGTTTCTTTGATTGTTAATTAACCCCTATCCTGTGTATTTACAAACAAAAGATTTTAGTTATCAGAATCGGGTCATATCCCCTTTTGAATGGTTTGGCATGCCATTACATTTATATACACTAAACTCATTATAATTTGAGAAATAATAGCTTTGCAATTATGTTCATTCTCTATGGGATGTCGTCTGCTTGGGCAGTGTTGGTCCATATAGTGACGTCATTAAAACATTGTTATTTTTCCGGCGAATCTCTCGTATATCCTAGCTACTATGGAGGTGGTTGTATTTTTATTTTTATAAATCACCCGATATGTAGTTGACCTTAAACTTGTACGATGGCCATCTGTTAGCTTACCAGTTTCTAGTGATACATTAGTTGACATATTAATAATAATAAGATATTTGTATACCGCATATTAGTGATCTTCTTTGAATTTCACCTTTAAAGAAAATCATAGTTTTGAAATTTGAAAACAAAATTCTGATTTCCTTCAAAACAATGTCTATCACCAATCTGCGTCTCTTTCGTTTTATCCTTTCTTGAAATGCAATTTGCCCATGGTGTTGGATTGCCGTTACAAAATGACTTATTTATGTAATTCACACAATTTATAAAGAAAGCAATAGATTGCAATGCTGTTATCTTCAATCTCTCTTTATTCAATAGGAGTCCACTAAGCAGGAAGATCCCAAAACATCGCTTGTCATAACTGTCACCAATGACCAATGCCCAGGGAAAGAGGAAGGACCACCTTCAGCCATTGACCGCCTTGGACCTCCAATCCCTCAGATGAAAGATGCCTCAGAGAGACTTGGACCACCTGTCTCTGCCCCTGCAGATCGTCTAGGACCACCTGTCCCTTCTGCTCTGGGTGCTGCTGCTAATCGCCTAGGTCCTTCCGTGGTAGCTCCTGCGGAAAGGCTTGGTCCATCTGTAGCTACCCCTCAAGAGCGACTGGGCCCATCTCTTATTGCACCTACCGATCGTCTAGGGCGTCCACTGCAGAATACCGCTGCACATCAGCAAGGAGTTGCTCCAGTAGCTGCTCCTGTAGCTGCCCCTCCTAAGAGGTCAAGGAGAAGAGAAAAAATTGTAGTTGATGAAGACTTTGATCTGTATTCTGACATCCCACCTCCAGAGAATGAAGAAGAAGTGTAAGCAAATACCCCTGAGTACAATAAGCTTTGGTTTCATTTGTTTGTTTTATTTATTGTTAAATTTTGTAGAGAAATGTGATTGGGGGTAATGGAGAAAAAAATGTTAGTAATGAACCCTTTTTCATACATTGAGTGACAAATAAACCCGTACAAAAGAAATCTGAGCCAGAAATATAACATTTCTTTTAAAGGATCAATGTGCCTTCCTGGAGTCGTAACCATACTACCATAGCAATGTTTATTTTATTGTGTTATTTCCAGTATGTGTCCATTCCTCAATTGTCATGTGTGTAATGTAATACGATTTTATGTAATTGACTTGTTTCAGGATCAGTGTGAAAGAGCCAAAACAGGATCTCGTCATCACTTTTCAAGCTCAAGACAAACCTGCGCCTGTCACAACTGCAGCTCCAAAGATGTTTCCAGCAGCTCAGCTCATGACTGGTCCACCTGTTCAGTCTCAACCAGAAGCAATTTCAAAGGTAGTGGGGCCACAGAGTGAGCAGAGCCAAGAGAATACACTGCAAGTTGCCTCTGAACCTGGAAAGGAAGTTTCATCAGTGTCTGTTGTAACTATCCCTAAGTCCAAGTGGGAGAGTGATGAAGATAGTTCAGATAAACATCTGATTCTGGTACCAAAGTCTGCTAACACACCACAACCTAAAGCTGAGATATTGAAGAATGTCAAAAAGAGAGATCCGTCTTTGCATATGGGACAAATTGTTAAGGATGTCAGATATAAGAAAGCTGATTCTACAAAAATTCAGGAGTTGATAGGTGAGAGTAAGCCAAAAAAAGAATCAAAAGACAACACTCAGTCTGATGATAAACAACATAAGTCAGAAACAAAAAAAAGCAAGCACAAAAGACGAAATAGGAGCTCGAGTAGTAGTAGGAGTAGGAGCAGGAGCAGGGATAGGGGTAAGAGAGAAAAGCATGGGAAAGATCGCAGAAGAAGATCTAGATCAGATAGTAGAGATAGAAGAAGAAGAAGATCTAGGTCAGATAGCAGAGAGAGAAAAGGAAAAAGATCTAGATCAGATAGTAGAGAAAGAGGTTATTACAAAACACGATCATTCAGGGGGAGGCCAGGGAGAGGAGGGAGAGGAGGGAGAGGATCTTACAGAGGGGGAATGTATTTAGACAATAGAGGTAGATATAAAGAATCTAGACACGACGATCGTAAAAGGAGCAGATCAAGATCTAGGTCCAGAGACAGACGTCGACCACGGTATGATAAACGCAGAAGTAGAAGCAGGTCTAGTTCCTCTTCATCATATAGTAGTAATAGCAGCTCAAGCTCTAGATCTAGTTACAGTTCCAGGTCTCGTAGTAGGAGCAAATCTCCAGAGAAAAGTAAAAAGAAAGTGAAAGATCCTAAGCAAAAGGGTGATGAGAAAAGTAATCAGAAAGAGGTTGAAAAGTTGAAGTCTGAAGAAAAGCCTGCTGACAAGGTCAAAGAGTCTGAACCACCTAAAGAAGCAGCAGAGAAAACTTATGATATATTCAGTGGAGAACTTGTTAAAGAAAATCCTAAAATAGAAAAGAAAGAAGAGATTTTTGCAAAAGTTGGGGGACTGCCTGATCCTCTCGGATTGAAGCAACTCACTAAACCAATGAAAAGCAAGATATACTCTGGACCAATCTATGATATGCCTCCACTGACCGTAACTGCTGCAAGTGAAGCGGATTCAAAACAGTCGGCTCCTTTGCCTCTTGCTGCTGCAAAGCCTTTGAAGTCAATTCTGAAAAAGAAGAAGAAAGCTTCTGATGTGCAAAAGGAAGAGGCAACTGTAAGTAATGCTCCAGACTCGCGGGCACCGGCACCAGTAAGTGCACAACCTGCCCCAACTTCAAGTGCTCCTGATTTGGCTCAGTTGTCTTCGGTACTAGCAAACCTTATTCCTCAAGGAGGTAACCAGAACTCCCAGTCTTTGGTTACTCTCATCTCTGCAATTACTGCTCAACAACAGCAGAAACAAGAGCAAGAACAACAGCAATTGCTACAACAACAACAACAACAACAACAGCAACAACAACAACAACAGCAGCATCAACAAAACCTTATACAACAACAGCTCCAGCAACAATTACTTCTTCAGCAACAACAACAGCAGCAGCAGCAACAACAACAACAACAGCAACAACAACAGCAAAGTCTGGGTTTCTTTAACTCACAAAATACCACAAATATTCCTGGTCTGGGGAATCAGCCTGAGTTTCCAGTAGGCGGTCAAGGCCTGTTTTCACTTGTTGGTGGTCTTGGAGGACAACAATTTTCATCTATACCTGGTCTTGAGGGAGGTTATAACAACCCTCAAGGACTAGGAACTGGAGGTATAATGACTTCATCTGCTACTGGTCTTGGAGGTATACCTTCAGCAGCCTTGAATTCGTCAATCCCAGGACTTGGAGATGCTACCCAGAACACACAACCACAAACATCTCAACAATCTAATCATCTAGCATCAATTCTACAACAGTCTGGTCTGAAGATGACACCGGAGTTGTCTGCTGTTCTTGGAATGAAACCGCCAGATCAAACTCCAGCAAGATTCAGTGCTCAACCAACCTTCCAAAGTGGTGCGTTGCCACCTTCACAGAACATACCTTTCCTGTCAGGGGCGCCGGCAGTGACAGAGGAAGAAGACCACTTCTTATATGGTGAACCACAACAGGGATTACAGTATGCTAACCCAAATCAATATGCAGGCCAATCTCAGGTGCCATTGACAAGTCAAGGGCAGTTCAACTATCCTGGACAAGTGCAGGGATCAGCACCAGACGAATATATCCCAGAGGTTAAACCTGTAACAACACAAGCTGACCCCTCGGTAGACTCTAACCAAATCCAGAAGATTCTCTCTGCTATTGGCTTTGACTTTGACATGGCCAAAAAAGTTCAACTTGAGAAGACGCTAGGATTGCATGAAACATCTGTGGAACAGCCATTGCAACAGTCACTGCAACAGCCACTGCAACAGCCACTGCAACAGCCACTGCAACAGCCACTGCAACAGCCATTGCAACAGAGTGATTATGAACAAGTGTCAGAGTATGTTAGTGCACAGCGAATCCAAGCTCAGCAAATTCAAACTCAGCAAATAGAAGGGGCTGCCATTGCTTCAAGTTCATTGCCTGATTATAAGATGGAAGGTTTGAATCAAACTGCTTCATTCCTTGATACTGGACTACAAGTACCAGCAAGCGCTACAGAGGAAAAATCTGCCAAGAAACTAAGTAAGAAAAAGAAAAGGAAATTAGAAAAGAAAAAGGTGAAGGAAGAGAAAGCTGCGATGAAAGCAAAGTCTTCTGATATCGAAAAACAGCCCACTAAGAAGGGACACCACGAAGAGCTGGAACAGAAGGAAAAAAGAAAATCTGACAAAAGTGGCTCCAAGAGTCCTCTCACAGAGCCTATCAGTGATGATGAGCTTGAACAGAGTACACCCAAGAAACATCCACAGTATGCTGATCTCGCCAATATCAAGATAAAGGTTGCCCAAACACCCTCTTCATCAAGATCGGAGTCAAACCGAAGGATAGTGTTGCTTCCTCAAAGACAAGAGCACCCAGAGTTTCAGGAAGAGAAGAGGCATGTCTCTATGGAACCAGCTGGAGGCAAATGGCCAACACATGAGAAGCCATATCAAGGAGATGATTACTACAAACAGCAGGAATGGCAGATGAAAGAGCGTAGACACATAGAGGAACAGTTGAGGTTGGAGATGCAAATAAGGGAAGAAAAAGACAAGGAGAAAAGGAGAAAGGACATGCTGAAGAAGGAACAAGAGTGGCTGATGAGAGAGGTGGCCTTGAAGACAATGGAAGAGAAAATCAGGAGGGAAGAAGAAAAGCTACTGCAAGTCAAGGTACTGAATAAGCGTCAGGAAGAGAAGTTACGACGGGAGGAGGAGAAACTGATACATGATTGGGAATTAATGAGGAGACAGGAATCAAAGAGGAGAGATGCGGAAAGGGCCAGTGAAGCAAGCAAGCTGCAAAAGCTTAGAGAAGAAAAAGACAGAATCCAGAAGAAGTTGGGACTTCTTGAGAGAGCGCTTGAATCATTGAAGAAGCAGCAAGGAGATCTAATGAGGCGCAAGCAGCACACAAAAGATGGACACAAAGATCCCCAGCTGCTGCAAAATGGCAAACTGCAAGATGAGATTGCTGATCAGATCAGATCTCTGAGGAAAGCCTATGCAGATGTTGGTACCAAAGGACATGAGAGGGATGCAGATAAGAGTAGCGCAGAGAGCCGGGAAGGAAAGGAGCGAAGGAGCATGTCCACTGACAGGTCTAGCACTAGTAGAGATGATCGAGATGGAGAGAAAGGGAAGGTATGTTGTCACTTTATGTTCTCTTAATTTTTAATGAATGTGCATAAGGCAGTAATAATGTAATGTGTGCAAATGAGGGGAGGGGGTGAAAGTAATATTCCTTGAAAAATTCAGTGTTCATCTTTGCGATATGAAATATTTATTAAATATTCCTTGAAATTCAATCTTGAGGAATTTATTTTTGAAGTCATAAGAGCATGTGAATATATTAGCAACATTTATTGGATCAAAATTTTATTTTACAAGACTTTTGTTATAGAAACAATTTTGTTTATCGGACCCAGAAAATGGCAATCAGTTCATGTTGTGTTTTCCATTTTGACTGAGACAAGTAACAGAGACAGCTAGGAAGGAAAGGAACGAAGGAAAACATGTCCACTAATAAATCAGCTGTCAGTGAACAGAAAAAGACTCTTAAAATTCACATCTGTGTACCTATTGAAATCACTTTAAAAAAATTGCATTGAAGCAGTGTGATTTCTGAAGATGAATAATGCATGATTAGTTGCAAAATGTTTGATTGTGTAAGGATGAGTTCTCACTGGAAAATTAATGTTTTCTGTAAATTATAGAAACATTTGATAACATGTATGTCTGTTCCTTGTCCGCAAAGGGGCATTTCCAGCAAAGACCAAGGAGAGCTATTTGATGGAAATGAAAGAAGGTAAAATGTGTACATCGTGTCATCTTGCAGAAGGTTTAAAGAACAGGTAATGCAATCTTGTGTCAATATATGATTTTCAGCTAAATATTAAAAAAAAACCTAATTTAACATTGTAGGATCACCCTTTTTTAAACTTTTGACTGAATTTGGTTTAGGAGAAAGAAAATGCCTCTATACAGTGTGGAGAATATCACATGTATTTTTTGCATGCCAAGCTAACAGTTGACATTGCCATTTGTTATTTTGAGATTGTCTCAAACAGAAAAAGAGAAACTCTATACAGTGGAGAATATCACATGTATTTTTTGCATGCCAATTTAACAGTTGACATTGCCATTTGTTATTTTGAGATTGTCTCAAACAGAAAAAGAGAAACTCTATACAGTGTGGAGAATATCACATGTATTTTTTGCATGCCAGGCTAAGGGTCGACTTTGCCATTTGTTATTTTGAGATTGTCTCAAACAGAAAAAGAGAAAGCCTCAGGTTTCATGTACAACCTTTGTAAAACATGTGTTAAAAGTAAAGGGTGATCCTACAAATCACCAGAATTAATTGTTTCCTGTTCGTTGAAGTATCCCATCAATTCACCATCCCCCATGTCTCTAACATTCTCATTTTTTTGTTCTTTCTATCCCATTTTGTAGAGTTCGTCTTCGTCCCACAGCAAGCGCAGCTCTATCGACCGGAAGGAAGAGAAAGAGAAGGAGAAAGAGAGCAAGGCTCGCTTCAAGTTCACCTACTTTGACAACGGAGACCATTGGTGCAAAGTTTGCCAGAAGGCGCTGCGAAATCTCAATGAGTTTTTCATCCATCTCCACTCAAAGAAACACATGAAGGTGAGATCATATTGATATTGTTTTGTGTCTTTGATTTTGTTGTGCAATCATTTTGTTCATGCTTCATTGATTATATTAAGTACTTTGAAAGGTTTAGAGATTATTGTATTTGTAATGTTATCTTGTTAGTTTATTTTAGGCATATACAGTCTTACCTGTTCAAGAGGCTACCTTTCTAGAAAATGCTACCTACATTTACTTGTAGATGTTATCAGTATGTTCTCCCTCTGCAGAAAATGTTGTGGAACTTGTATAGAAAGACCATTTGTTTCTGGTGGGCACTTTCCCTGGCATTTGTAGACAGGGTTCAATTGACTATATAGAACAGAACAGAAATAAAAATATAATTACCTTGAAGAAGTTCTTTATTTTGAAGTTATTACATCTTGAACTAGCTTAGTAAGAAGTATTCATACGTTTCTGTTTTACAGTTTAAAATATGAGTTGATCTGTATGGTATGTTTAGACTGCAAACAGGTCCTTCTCCTGGTTTGCACATGAACTAGTAAGGTGTAGCTGATGTCCTCTTAGCTGTTCTACATTTGGCTTTAGATAAAGTCTAAACTTTCATGTTTTTCATTCTATGTATTGTTGTTCAATCAGGAATAAGGTAGATCTAAATCTTATTTGGACAGTTGGCTTGAAATCTTCTCCCACAGAAAAGTAAATCGCAATACTCTGTTGTAAGCTTAACCATTCTCCTTTTTTTCATAATCATTTTAGACTGATTGATTTATGCCATGAATTACCTCCAACTATGGGTCTCAATTTTATTCCAGAATATTGTGTGGACTTGTCAAAGCATTTTCAGATCATGGACCATGATCATGACCATCTGTTTTCACTCAAAATTTCAGATTATCTTTAATTGTACATCTAGCGTTGAAGTTACTACCTTAGCACCATTTTATCTCATCTTGAACAATGTTACCAAGTCCCTTAAATTTGTAGAACTGCAACCGTTTTAAAGTGAGAATGGTTTCCTTCAGAGTTCCCCATATTAAAGGCACAAATGATAATTAATGAGAGAGGGTTGTTGTATTTTTCAGCTGATCGATCCTATGGATAGACCATGGATGTCAAGTGATGCCAAGTCTGAGAGGTCCGGACCTATAGAGGGCCTCCTTCCTGCACCTGTCAAAGGTAAGTTCCTACAAAGGAATGTTTATCAAAGCATCTTTTAAGTTATATGATAATTGATCATAGTCTTGTAAAGTTGGGAGAGAAGTAGTGCTGTCTGTACTAAAAAAAGGTTGTAAAATCTACTGTGTATTGTATTTTTCTGCTTTGCTAACATTAGGGAAGAATGTGTCCTTTGAAAGTTACGATTTCACAAATTGTTATAGAATTCGTCTGACATTTATTAGGACATTCATCTGAACCTATCATTTAATGATCTTTGGTCAAATTTGTGACCGAGTGTTCCATTGTATGTGATTTTGAACAAGAATTTCTTGTTATTTTGTTACCAGGCGCAGAGTTTGTGATGCCGGTGAATGGATTTTATTGTCGTCTGTGTAAAGTGTTCCTTGGTGACGGAATCTGTGGGATGGAGCACATGAAGGACCCAAGTCACAATCTAGCATATCAGGTAATAATTGCATATTCTTCTCTTGAATCGGTAGCCAAAAAAAATGCAGGTCATGACTTTGTTGATGTACAGGTGACCATTTGTGTTTGTCAAAGCAATTCAGTTCTAAGTGGATTGTAAAGTAATGAAATATTACAAGACAGGAGAGGGCAGTGATTCTCAAAATGCAGTAGAAACGTGTAATGAAGAGCTCTGATAAGATAGAAGATAGAAGATGCCTGATAAAATAAGGTAATATGGTCCCAATTTTGTTGTTATAACAAGATTTCTCTGTATACAGATTGTCATCATAAGTGACTTCATTAAAGGGGGTTAGCCTGTAGTCAATACAAAAGTGTGCCTTGTGGAGTTGTGATTGATCCAAATTGAAATGGCTTAATCAAATAACTAGAAGATTTTGTGATCAATTCAGATCGTTGCCTGGCAGCAGGACCTTTCAATGCCAAAAAGGTCAATAGCGTCATTTTGTTACATTAACTGCATTCTGTAACCTTAAAAGAATTACCCAGTAGTTCACTGTATGTGTGTAAAAAAAAATATGTGAAAGAAGCAGAAGAGTAATTTCTTTACCAGTTTACATATAAACAAATTTATTATTTTATTTTTATAGAAATTGTTGGATGAGAACAAACTGTATGACAAACAGTTGCAACTGGAGAAAGCTGCATCTTCAGCCAACGCACCCATTTTCAGCAGGGAAGAAGAAGATGGAGAGGGGAAGGCGAACACCAAGAGAAAAGCTGAAGAGGGACCTGAAGACAAACCTAGCAAGCAGATAAAAAGTGAATCTCCCGATGTCAAGGTTTCATTGAAACCGTCTGGTGGATTTGGAAAGTTTGAGTTTAGCAGGGAACATGGACCTGCTGTTCCAGCCCCAAAAGCTGCCCCTGAACTACCCTTGGAGTTGAGGAAAAACACCAGTCAAGGCAGTAGTGATGCCACTGCAACGAAGGATCCTAACAAATTGAGCATCAAGCTGGGCTCATCTAAACGCCTGATTCCATCTGCTCTGTTGCGTGCTAAAGCTGCCCAGGCGACAGCTACCACTACTGCTGCTGAAGCTGTAGCAGCTACAACTGCAACAGACTCTGAAGCTTCAATAACAATTAGAGCCAGAACAACAAGATCTTCAACGTTAGCCCAGAGGCCCCTACCCATGATCGGTAAACGACCAACTCGTCGGACCAGGGAACAGCCCAAAGAGCCTCCTGCAGAAGAAAGAATCCGTTCTTCCCTGGATGATTTCCTCCTAGGCTCTGGTGGAGAAGCCCTCCCAGTGATCAGTGATGTCAAGGAAGTCAAAGAAGAAACCCCTGTGAAGAAACCAGAAGAAGAGGAGAAGAAGACCACAGATTTTGTACCGAAGGAGATCGACATCGCTAGTGCGTTCAAAAGTATTGCAGAGTTTGGTAATCCTGAAGAGATGGAGTTCATTCAGATTGATGAAGCATCAGATGATGAGCAAGTAGAGATGCCAGAGATACCAGGAGGTGGACAAGAGGAAAACAGCAGCCTACCAGCACCTATACCTCCACCTCCTGCCAATTAGCTCCACTATTCAATTGGTTTGGGTAAGAAGACATACAGCACTTTAATCAAATTTCATATTTGTTTTTATTTCCTAGTTTTTAAGAGCTTGGGAAGCTCTCATTTTAGTTGGCCCATATTCTCTCTTTGTCTACTTTGTAATCTCTCTATATGAATTATTGTATGTATTTAAATGAACACTAAAGGATTGCCCAGCTGCTCCTACAATTCATCTTTATTCAAATAAAGAATGGTAATATTCATTATTTTAAATTTCATGACATAAAAAAATACACACGTATGAGAATCTGTCCAGCATTATAATACATGTAGTAGCAAGACAACCAAGCAATTAAACTGAACAATAAATATTTTCGGCTATATGCTTTAACTGAAAATTCTTGCTGAGTTTTTATGCCTCCACTACAAAGTTATTTTATATTTGTTTTCAAAACAAACGCTTCATCTATTTTACTTGGCTAGAGGTAACATTCTAGGACATGTCCTTGTCGTGCAGCCTGACATCCAACGTTTTGTTGGTTTGTTAAGCTGCCTCTGTACACCTCACCTGGCCATAGAGTAATACAGAGGTACATAGTACCAGTGTAATGATGTGACATCTCATGTTACCAAACATTCATTGGCCTCCAATCCCTCTGACATTCACTTTTACTAGTGTTTCCCCATATTGTTTGGTTTTTTGTCGCATTTCATGGTTTTATGACCGAGATAAAAAATTATATCTAAGGGTAACAAGTTGCTAAAATAATTCTTTTGCATTGATTGTCTTAAATACCTTTACCAGAATAACTGGACGAAATTTTTGTGCTGGAAAGTGTTTACTCTTCATGGTATCAGTTCACATTTCAAACAAACTTTTCTGAAATACAACAGTTCTGTGTGAAGTTTAATATCTTTGAATAATGTTAATTCAGCATTGCACTAATTTGTATTTCATGTCTCCTGCAAATAGATCACAAATGGAGACGTACAGAAGGAGGTTGGTTGCAGATGACTTTGCCTGGACAGAAGATTATGGGGATGACGATTGTGTGAAGTCTCATCTTCAACTTGCACCAGAGAGGAAGAGTGATGATTGGTGCTGAAAGTCTATGGATATTCCAGTCAGAATATGGAGAGGAGAAATGAGTTGAAAGATTAGCTTCAATTGCAAGTTACCTTTAAAGTTTTGGGCTACCCTCAACCCAGGTTTAGCACCTAGTAGGAATTAATTCTTAACTGCATTTGACACATCGCAGCAGCTTGGCTAAAGCCTAGGTAATAGTACTACCATGTAGGTGCCTTTAGCATCACTTGGGATAAAGATATGCACATAATGCATGTAGTTTTAGGTGTCATTCCTCGCTGTTACTACCCGTCCAGTAAAAAGTTCCCCTTGTCAGCGGTATATTGTAATGCATGTTTTTGTTTAGTGTTCAAGGATATTATTATGTAACGTAAGGATAGTGTTTATACTCTGCACATTGTACTTGAAGCAGTTACATTCATTTTCTCTGCTTCTCTCAAATTAAGGCATAGAATGGTTTTGGCTACCAGTATTTTATTTTCTTAATAGATTCCATATTTGATAAAGACGTATTTTGAATGGTTTTTAACCAAAGTATTTATAAGGCTTGGTATTGAAGGGGTTAAAGGTATTTTAGAACCAACATGGGCACTATTTGATTTTAGTTTTTGTCAATAGTAGGTTCAAGTGAATAATGGTTTACTAATACAATGAAAAACATGTTTTGTACATATCATTATACATGAAAAGTAGTCTAAGCTGTATTATTCATGTCTCTAGGTTCTTGTGTATTTTTGTGGTAGTGGTAGTAGTTTTTATTTTACCTGACTGTTAGTAAGCAACCAGAGGACCGAAAGCTTTAGGTCCTCTCTGAGGGACCTGGTAATGAGGATTAATGCCTTACCAAAGGGCACTAGCGCATCGACTTGGTATCGAACCTGGGTCGCCAGATTACGAGACCACTGCTCTACCAACTGAGCTATCGCGCCTGTGCTGCATAGATGTAGGTTAAACTTGCCTCGTTTGCCATACCTCTGAATGGACACATTCATTGGAGGGCATTGCTATCTATTCCTGCCTGTCAGAAGTCATCTTCTCTTTGCTAGACTTGAAAGGAAGGACGACGATCCTGTTAGTGATGCAAGTTCTGGTTTTATGGAGATCAATCAGGATTGGACGCAACTTGAGCTTGCTCATCATCTCGTCGTTTTGATGTTCTCTACGTTATTGTGATCAGTTTTAATTTTTCAGCCATGCCCGTCTTTATACATGGAGGATTCTTGCAGAAATGGTAGATGAATTGTCGATGAGGATGTGCATGTATTACAGAAGTCTATGTAATATCAAAATACAAAATAACTTGTTCTCCAAAAAAAAATGAAAACCAAAATATTCAGCAGTTGATATGTACATTGTAAGAATTTCCATTTGAAAAGTTTTAAAATATCATAATGCACTCTATGCTTTTACTATGTTGAGTAATTTAGCACATGTAAATACATAATTAGGCATACATGCATGTATATTATTGTACTAAAATATTTTAATATACCCATTATGACCATTTGTGTATGTTTATAACTTTATATTGCATCATGCATACATGTAACATTTTATTAATTTGTGTTTAGAATTATGGTTACCGGTAACTGAATAGGTATTTTACTAGTTGCTCTCTCAAGTAATGAGTTTTAATTCATAATTTTGATAAATGATACACCAAGGCATTGGAGTTAATCACAGTTAGTTAACTTGACTCTTTTCAGAGTGCGTACACAAATATGTCTTCTTTTTGGATGTAGATTCACTTTCGTTTCTTCCATGTAGTTTTTGCTTGTTTGTAGTTTGAAGAATTGAGAATGCATTTTGTAAAAGATCCGTAATTAAAACATTTCTAATCACAAACCACTTTCATGTTCATAAAGTATCATTGCAAAACTATTCAAAAGCAGTTTCAAGCTTTTTCCTCACCTATTTCTGTATCTATTTCTGTGTGCAACAAAGCATAAGCACTAATTTTGTAACAATCTAGGATTATGTTTAATATAAGGAAATACAAGATGGTAAAAGTGATGGAGAAGTAATTTTCAGAGAGAGAGAGAGAGAGAGAAAATGAGAAAGAAAGTACAGAGATCTATTGAGTTGGTCTGAAGCAGCCATGGAAAGGAATGTTCTATTAACAAAGATTTACAATTTATGTCTTTTCTCTTTTTGGTCGAAGCAAAAGAGTGTATGCAGTTTTTAAATTGCAACAGGGGAAGAATTGGAGATCTGTGCTTGGCTGGAGCGACTGAGCAGTCGCTTGTCTTCCGGTTTTTGAGGTTGAATCAATCTTGCAATTGCCATGGCCTAAGGTTAGGGCGGTCTGCTTTCAGTAGGCAATGGAATATGGAACAGTTGAGTATTGTCATAATCTACGAGTTTAGAAGACGAGGAGAAACGGCTTACACTTCACTGGTTGTTCCATGTTGACTTTGATCATCACCTTTGAGATGTACACAGTACAGTCGAGCCTGCTTTACCAACCACCTGTGTAGAAAAACCACATTTTCTGTCTCGCTTGAATAGTGTTTCCCATTAGAGACTTGTACTGAAGGAGCCTATACATAAAGACCACTTTTCTTGTCTCCATTTAGCAGGTTTGACAGTATAAGTAAAATGAAGGAGTGCAGTATTTGGTCAATGCAGTCAGTATTTTCTCTGTTTGTTTCTTCTTTCCTGTAAGTTCTGTCTCATGGGAATTTAATGCACTTGGGTATGATTGTGTTTAGATCTGCCATTTGTTTGTAATCATTGATTTTTATGAACAATAAAAGGTAAGTTGTGAGATGTTGGAACAGTAATCTTGTAATGTTTGATAGTATGTATCTTAATTTGATCACTGTCTGAACCACCATGGGTTACCAGTAATCAGAAGATTTACATTTTATATAAACATTGATTCAGTATTTGAGTAATTGATCTATAAAGATGCATGTATTTTAGATATAAGATTTATTTTTAAGGATATGAAAAAAAGCTACTTATCCTTGTAAGAAGTTTGTTAATATAAGTGTTTTAATATTCATCTAAACATTGTTAGTTAGCACAGATATAATCCTAATGAAGATTTGGAATTTCACACCAATTATTTGCATCATAGTTGTGCAAAACATAATAGTCGCAATGTCATTTGTGTGCAAAGAAGGACTGTAGATCATTTTTGTACATGTAATATAATTGATGTCATTCTTCTGTAGGAAGATTGATCTGTTCTACCCACCGCCCAGCAAATCATTAGGTGTACACACTTTTTTTGTCAGATTGCAATGACCCAAAGAGCTATATTTGATATGGATTTCAAGGAGGAATGATTTAGTGTACATAGAAACTCTGTAAAATGTCCAAATGCTGTTTATTGTCTTATTTCCCAGACCATTTTACAAAGTAAATTACTCCAGCAAAATAATGCATGAAGAGATGTGCTGAACTTGTTTAGATGGACAGTGATGAAGGTCGACTACAAAAAGGGACAAATAAGTCGGAATCTAAACATTTCCCTACTCCCCTTTCCTCCCTTCCCTCCCCCTTCCCTTTACTCCTCCCTTCCCCCTCCCTTCACTCACCTCCCCTTCACTCACCTCCCTCCCTTACCCCCTTCCCTCCCATTTCCCCCTCCCTTTTTTAGCTACATTCAAGTCGTGAATGAATTTCATCATGGCTTTGGGGTACCGTTGAATGTAGTTTCCTCTTTTCAATTTAGATTTGATTATGGATGGTATTTTATATGTCACCTGACATCTGTAGATGTCTTTGCTGTACATTGGAGCTCGACACTTATTTGCATTAAAGTGAATGTACATATAAAAACCCATTTCAGTATCTCTTTTTGTATGAAGTTTATGTGACCCATTGTAGATTTTGATGTGTTGGAAGGTAGTTAGTGGAGGCACAGTGTAAAAGCACGGAAATGGATGAGCACGTTCTGTCAAAATACCGGTACCCAATCAGCTCAGTTTCTTTTTTGCCTTGCTCGTTACTCAGCTCTGGCATATTTTGTATGAAATTGTGTGGCAGATGTTGTTTATTTGTAGTCCCCCAGAACTGCAGATTACTAAATACATTTAGTTTCACACAAGAATGCAGAGAGAGCCAGAGAGAGAAAGGTCATAAATGAAAGTATTGGATGCCAAGAGGGATGTAAGGAAGGTTATGTGGAGGTGAAGGAGCACTAGGTTGAGGGAGAGAATACTGGGGAAAGAAAAGAGCTGGGGTTGCAAATGAAGAGTAGAAATTTATATGAGATCTGTGTTAAAGAAAGTCTAAGGGAACAAAATTCAACAAAATACATGTATAGCAAGGGTTTATTAGCTTGTCCCTTTGAAATTCACTTGTCTCATTAGAGTGTTCACAGGACTTGTATGTACAATACAGAAGTAAAAAGAAAATTGAGAAAGATGCAGAATGCATGAACGAGTGAATAAAGAGAATGAATCCATAGAGAAGTATGTGCATAATCCAAGGACGGAAGGAGTTAAGGAATGAGATCAACATTCTCAAGGAAACGAAAGCATAGAAATCTTTGAATGAGAACTCGTATTCTCAAAAGAAATTGCTACATTTTTTTAAAGTCTGAAAGAACAGATAAGAAGAGATAGAAGTCCATACAGTACTAAATTTTTGGAGAGAGCTATATGGCAAATGAAAGTGTGATTTGAGCAAAGATATGCTAAGATAAAGAGAAGACCTGGGCCTCATCTTTTTTTAAAAGATTGATAGCAATCGCATCTCCTATCTCTTTAGTACAGATTGCGATTGATATCGATAAATTATTTGTAATTCCTTTATAAGGCGAGGCCCAGGACTAGCTTTATGTTTAGTTGTAAAAGACCTAATGAGACTATACACGTGTATGTATACATTATTCTCGTCTTGATATTTAACCCCTTATTTATTGCATACCGGTACTTTAAATCAAATTGAAATCTAATCTTGCATGACCCATTATATCGTAAAGTCAAGAATCAGCACACGACTAAGCATAAACTTGTGAATAACAATATTTTATTCTTTCAAAATTGGCCATGCATGATCAAAAAATCAATGATCTCACTCAAATACAATACATGTACATACCTGAACAGATAAGATTTTACTAAAAATGTGACGTTACTTTCCTAATAAAGCGACATAATTAACAGAAGAATACAACAATGTATAATGCATACAAATACTTGAGATCATTATAGGTTTTTCTATCCCCTTCCAACTAATTTTTCTTAAAATGAGGGCAGCAAGCTTCAGTTTTATGCAGTAGCCCTCCTATTTCTGATTTATGTTTCGTATAGATTCAGCATGTTGACTTTATTTCACATGTTCCAATGCTGCACTGTTCGAGAAACATCAAATTTACGTTCATGTAAATGTACATGGAAATTGTAAGTTTGAAGAAGAAAAAAATATATAGCAACCAATAAATTGAGCTTCATGTTAAAACTTCTTTTACAAGATAAATCATGTATTGTAAGATTCCTATAATTTATTATTTAAAACCCCACAAAACCAGAAACATGCACCTGCAAGACATTCCCAAATTTCTTTAGTTTTTCAGATTTTGCAGGACGACTGGGAGAATATGGATCAGAATCATTCCACATATATTTTCATTTCATTGCGGGCAGAAGGTTTTTTTTTTTTTTTTTTAACAGTATAGGGGAATCTACAATATTTGGATCAACAAGATTGTATAGTGAGCTTGGCATGCTACCAAATTCTTTTATTTTTAGCTCCTAAATTCCTGCTAGATTTCTCCTGTTCATGGTTCATTTCTGGGAGTGATTGTTGTATTTTCCAGGCGAAACATGAAGGGCATACTCACTAGTAGTTTTTTTCAGTCTGATTAATGTCTTTGCATTAGGCAACTACATGTAGATATTGGCATTTTAAAAGTTTCTGGATTGGATAGGACTGAATTCAAACTTCTACATATGACCGTTTTACTGTTACTTAAAACATTATATAAAGAAAGACACTGGCTGCAAACTAAAACAGATACAATCATCTTATTAACAAACGTCTCATATATACTTGATCAGTGCAATCCATTTAACCAAGCACAAAATAAGTTATTAGCAATGAACAAACAACTATTGCAAAACTGTAGGGAACAACGGAAGTTTACTTTCTAAATCAGCTTATTTTCCTACTATGTGTGCATACACAAAAGTTTACTGATCTGACCCATGACATGATTTTGATACTACTATCGCCCAAGTTATCTAAGTTTAGTAATCAATTGTTACCTTAAACGATAATTTAAAAAACAAAGTAAAAAATTAAATAAATTACATACCCAGTTCAGAAAAAATATAAAATCTTTCTAAATGAATGTTTACACAATTTACAAAATTAAGTTCAGGATCATAATGCATAACATGATTTGCAATAGTTTACTACAAAATATACACTAAGCCCTATAATGTCAGAAGGGGGGGGGGGGACAAATTCCATCTAATTATTATTGGAAGTTGGAAAAAGTAACATATTATTGAGGTGGTTTCGATCATAATAGAAAAAACATATACCGGTAATGAACTTACAAATCAAAACACAGGTCCTATTACCAACTGAATGAACTGATTATATTAAACAAAAATATGACTTTCTTTCAAACTGATTGATAACGATGTTAAGTTACGTTATTCACGTAACTCAAATGAGCAACCTCATACCTTGTGATCCACAGTCTGATGCCTAATCCAATGGATGGCCATACAGCGGAGACCACACTATGACTAATATTAACATAATTAGAATGGAAAAGTACTAAAAAAGGACGTCTCATGGAAGACACTGTTTTAGGGTTTGGGTTCATCTGTGTGAAGAAGACCATATTCGTCAGCTGAATCCAAGAGTGGACAAATTATTGAAGCTTCAACCTAAGAGACAGAGGGGATAGAGCGAGAATTAAAACGAGTGAGCGAGAGTGACGGAGAAGAGGGTGACAGAGAGAGAGAGAGAGAGGAGAGATAGAGAAAGAGAGAAGAGAGAGAAAGAGAAGAGAGTGACAGAGAGAGAGAGAGTGACAGAGAGAGAGAGAGAAGAGAGTGATAGAGAAGAGAAATAGAGAAAGAGAGAAGAGAAAGAGAGAGACAGAGAAGAGAGAGACACAGAGAGAGAGTGACAGAATGACAGAGAAGAGAGTGAGAAAGAGAAAGAGAGAATAATTAAAGATATTGTTACTGCAAATTCATAATTTTTTTTTTAATGAGATTAACATAAATTGAACAATTTGATTTAACCCATTGCCATTTGAAATAATAAATCTTGCAAGATGTTTATTTAACATCTTGTTCACATAAAAAAATCTGTAGATACAATGCCTCATCTACCCACAAGGCCGAGGTGTGAACGTTTTTATTGAGAAGTTCCAGTGAATATGACATGCTGGAACTCATACTTACTCCTAAAATATAATCACAAGTAGCTGGTTCTACAAGATAGATGGTGACAGCGTGCTGACCAAGAGATTCCTTGCATTTTAATTTCACCTGAACTTGACGAGGTCTTCCCGTTAAATCACACATATCACCTCCAGAATAAAAATGTGTGACTTGTTTGGAACTACAATAGAGAGGAGAAAAATCAAAGATCTAAATACATGTATAATACAGATAATATAATGTCTTTTTAATATGTGAATGTACTCATAAAAAGTACATGACAGTGCTTTATTACAGAATCAGTGTGTATCCTACCTTATTAATGTGATAGCATCTAGGTTATCCAATGTGTAAAGTAATCACACCTATAAAAACTCAAACATTCTGTATAAATCTATTATATTCTCAAACTTCTCCAATATCTTTACTTGTGTTTCTCTGCTTTCACTAAAGCAACTTATCATCAAAATTAGATTTCTTAAGAATGTTTACAATACCGGTACCCTTTCTTACCTTGATGATGGTTTGGCCTTTTTGGCATCTGCCCACCATTTTTTATGTGCATCCTCATCCCAAGCACCAAGTAATACTATTGTTTTTCCTGTTTTATCCTATGAAAACAAAACAAAATTCAACAAAAAATTACATTAGATAGAAACATTAAGATAACTAATACCCCATTCACAGTGGTTTTGAAATTTGTAGCGGCGTTGTAGCGGAGCGGCGACACCGCCATAACACCGCTACAAATGCATTCACAGTAGAAAAGTTATCCCGCTGCAGCAGCGGGATAAATATCATGTACCCATTCACGCTGCAGCGGGTGATTTTTATTACCTCCGTAACAAACACGTGTATGCATGGCTCATGACCCGCGAGTGTCCCCGATATGACCGGAAATACTTCAGCGCGGGGTTTTCGATTGCTTGAAATTGCGCGCGCTAGCTGTACTCGATCATATTACTTTTTAAAAAACTAGCATTTTTATTGCTTCCAGTCAGAATATTTTAATTTTTTGAAGTGTGAAATATTTTTATTTGGATAATTATAATATCTACATAATAATAAAATCAATTTGAATCCACTGGTTACTTTATTTCTATTTCACTTTATGTTCCCCATTGCTGGAGAAAAGAGGTCAGTGATAGGTAAGTAAACAAATCACACGTGTTTGTCGCGGTGTTATAGCGGAGAGCCTTCACACTGAGTAAACACCGCGACAGCAGCGGGACTGTCCCGCTGCTGTAGCTAGGCGAACCTAGCGATAGTTTGTCGCGGCGTTATCGCGAGGCGGTGTTATCCCGCGATAGTTTATAACGGGTCCGAGCCTTCACACTGAAGACAACACCGCGACAGCAGCGGGACAGTCCCGCTGCTGTCGCGGTGTTTGAGGCCACTGTGAATGGGGTAAAAGATAGATAGATACATGTACATAGAAAGACAGAGCAAGACAAAATTATATATATATATATATATATATATATATATATATATATATATATCTCCTTCTCTACAAAAAAAATCTAACTCAGTACCAATATTGGCCTCCTACTATGTGGGTTCAGAACATGTTAGAAAGTTTATAATAATAATAATAATAATAATAATAATAATAATCTTTTAGTCCACTCCAAATTTTACTAAACCGAAAATAGAAATTCTTTTTGCCTGATTGGCACAGGTCATAGTGATGTTATACAATGCCTGTAATTGCAACATCATCATTGATATTATTATTATTATCATACAGAAGAATTGGATCTTTCATATCTAATCCTAATACATTTTCTTTCAAAATATAGTAGGTTTGTAATATTATGAAAGAGAGAGACAGAGAGATAGGGAGAGAGAGAGAGGGAGGATGAGAGAAATACATCACGCATCTTTTGTATACACTTTGTTTTGCTGAATAAATAATAATAATAAATAATCCCTAACCTGATGATATTGCTGAGCATATTTTCCGTAACAGAATTCAAACTTCCACCAGCCCTGGCCGCCATGCAGACAGTACTCTCCCGTTAGAAAGTCTCTCAGTAGCTGGTCATCGGCCAGAGAAGTGACCGGTCCTCTGGTGGCTCTGTCCACCGACTGGACTATTTTGGTGTCAGTATCTGTCTCAGCTTGCTTCAATCAAACATACAAGTAATGCCAATGGTCAGATTTCGGTTTTATAATGGTTGCATACCAGCCATCATTTGAAAATAAGAATTAGGAATTTTTAGCATGGTATGCCTTTGAAAATAAGAAACCGCACTTGCAGCGGCAGCGTAACTGGCAATACGCGGTAAATTTGTACTAAAAAGCTGAATTGAAATTTTGAAAAAACTGAATATTCTGGATTTTTAGGTCCTAGAAATCCAGAAAAACATGATATTCTGGATTATTTGTAAGGGTTGGCAGGTATGTGGTTGTGAACAAAAGTTTCAAAGTGAGGTTAATTGAACTTGTCATTAGTATTATGAAAATATAGAGGATATGCCTGTACATGTATAAATGATTACAATGATACTGAATCAATACTAAGTAACTGCCCATAAAAATCTCCCAAGGCTCCTTGCTAATGCCAGAATACAATACATTATACAGTGTCCCTTGAAAGTTTCTTTTTTAGTTTTCTTTTTGTTAAAAAATGAACAACGTGTTATTTTCTGAAAAGCTTTGTACTAATGAGGCACTGCTCTTTTGCAATGGATAATAAAGTAGTAAAATACTTAACCCATTTCTCTCCAGGGGAAAGATCGACTTATCGTATGTTTGGGAGATTATATACCTCACTTAAGTAATCCAGCAATCTGATTGGTCGAAATTGCATTCATAAACTTTAACTGTTCCTGTAAAAACAGACCTATTTTCCCAATAACCATGGTTATTGGGAAAATAGGTCAGTCTCCATGGTTACCCCATAGGTTTACATGTTTAAAAATGGTTTGAGCGATCGAGGATACCGTATGTGTGCGAAGAATTGGTCGGTAATTTCAATACAATTCAATCTCGATCGATCTTACCGAAAATTTTATCTTGCATTGTTGACATGAAGACGAAAATAAACTTCCAAAAACAAAAAAACAACATCTGCCGATAGATCTTGATCTAAGTTCGTGCCAATATGCATTGCAAAAGTAAAAGAAGGGTCCGTTTAATGGAGCTTTTGCGAAGCATTCATCACGCGAAGCCGGTTTCAATCCATTTTAATGTATATATTAAAGAAAACTGCCAAGCATGGAAACAGTGCGCGTTGGCCGAGTGGTATAAGGCGTTTGTTTTAGATACATCACTTATTGTACGCAAGAGTTCAAATCCAATCTTCGACAAAAAAAAAAAAAAAAAAAAAAAAAATATTTTTTAGTCTATTTTTTTTTGGCATATAAAAGTATTAATGACTGCTTTAATATTCGAGAAATAGTTGTTTTTATACGCTCTCAGGAAGGTTACAATTGGGCTATTCCCCTCGGCACGCCTCGGGTAATAGCACAATTCTGACCTTCCCTTGAGCGTATAAAAATATCTATTTCTCTCAAAGCAGTCATTAATACTATAATGTCACACATTTTATGATGCTGCTACATGCTGCTACATGTAATTCAAAAGGCACAAATCATGGTATTTTGAAGAATTATAACAGAAGACAAATCTGATTGTAAAGTAGTCTGTTTTTAAAAGGTTACTAGTAGCTGAATAATCAACTTCATTTTGGGTGCTAATCATGGTAGATATTGTCATTTTATGACACAACTCGATAACCATAGATGAGGAATCTAGATACCTTGGGCTGGCTAACGTGATGTATATTGTCCTTTTTAGTAAGAGCCTCATACGCCTCAGGGTTGACTGGTGAACCATCCATTGCATGGCATCGAATCATGTTGATGGGGGATTCTTTCAATCTGGTGAAAAGAAAACGAGACATTGTTCTAGAGTCAGATGAAAAAAAAAAAAATTACATCTCACTTATACCACATAAAGATCAAGAATATAGTTCTATGATACCATTAATAGATATCAGGGCTCGACTCTTACAGGCGATCGGGACACATGGGCCACAAAAATCGATTAAAGTCCAGACCCCCCCCCCCCCTCAATTGTTGAAGGTTTTTCATAGGATTTAGTAGTAGAATGGTAGTAGAATGGTTTTTATTAGACAACTTCAAAATGGTAGCCCGAAAGCTAAATTACATTGCAAGTTTTACAAGTATTATACATACAGACTGTACAAATTTCAAACCAGACCCCCTTCTAATAGAAGTTAGTGTGGAGCCCTGCTTAGGACATAGTTTTACAAAATTACATGTACACATGAATATGATATAATATACAAGAGAGATAGAAAGCAGGAGAAGAAGGAGAAGAAAATTACATAGTTGCACAAACAAATGAAGATGAAACAAAGGAAGAGAGAGAGGGGACAAGAACAGGAGATCGAGAGGAGGTGCAAAAAAGAAGACATAAAGGCAGAAGAGAGAACAAAGTGGTTGAGGGGAAAAAAGAAAGAATGACAGAAAGAAATATAAGGAGGAGAAAGAGGAAAGAAATAAATCCATGATAAATACTTGCAGAAAAGAAAGGGATATATGAAGGAGAGAGAAAAAATATGTACACTACAGCAATGGTGATCTGAATGAAAGAAACACAAAGTAGGAATAGGGTACAGAGAGGAAAAGAATAAATGAGCAAGAGGTAGACAGATCAAGAAAGTGAAAGTGTTCAGAAAGAAAAACAGAACTCACCTGTACAGAGGATGACTACATAGGTGTGCCGAGAACAGAATGGCTTCGTATTCACACGTACTGGTCTCCTTGAGTGATAAGATGTCACCTCGACCGTTCTTGTCACATATATACTTGACCCGGGTCAGCCTTGGGGTGTTGCTCTTCAGGTCACAGGGTGTGCCATTACCCATGATCACTTCAAAGAATGGAATGTCCTTTCCTTCCATGAATAGTGTAGGCACCTATAATTTGAGTTTTTAAAATGAGACCAATGCAATGTCCAAATGGATATATATACGAAGGTCAAGAGTTATAGAAAGCAGTACTGATGGAGAATTAATTTTAACAGCTTCATTACCACACATCAAGAATAATTTAGCATTTGAATTTTTTTTAAATGAGACCATGTATTGTCCAAATGAATATACGAAGTCAAGAGTTATAAAAAGCAAGTATGCACTGATGGGAAATAAAGTTTAACAGCTTCATTACCACGAATCAAGAATAATTTAGCATGTAACAGCCTTCTGAGCTAAAAGTGTATGAAATTTCAATGCGATGTCGGACCTTTTTTTCCTTTTGGAGCAGATATATTATCATTTGTTATCATTTTTGTAAATCTCAAAATGATCATAGCTTCAATTTTGCATGGTATGACCTATCTATAAAGCTTTTGAGTCCATTATTAAAAAAGAAAATTAATAGGCATTTCAAAAGAAACACCTTTCATTCACAGATCACTACTATGGTATTATGCCATATTAGTAACAGCTTTCTTGAATGTATAATGACTGTCATTGACAGACTTAACATAAGGGCTCTACTCCACACCAGCTGTTACTCATCAAACATTTACATGTATATTTATTCTACATTGACAGCACATCGCCAAATTGTTGATAACAATTGATTTTTCATTCTCTGTCTACAATATTATGTTCACAAACATGGCTTGATGATGATGATGATGATGATGATGACGAAGATGCAAATCAACTCACTTTTATATCTTTTGCTGGACCTTTTATCTTTGATATATTTTGACAGGCAAACTGCTCATCTGGAGGGTATGCAAAGTCTTTTCCCAGGAAAAATTCTTGCTTTTTAGTGTCCTGTAAACAAGGATAAAAAAAAGGATGAATACTTCACATATTGATTCCTACTTCACTGTTTCCAAACTGCACAATAGCCCAATTGTGGCAACAATCAAAATGTGTCAACATTCACACAGATATAAAGAGAAAAATAATTTGTTTAAATAGCTTTACTTCCCTGCTAATATAATTTCTATTTTGCTGTGGAATAAACCCTGTTAATTTGGTAATCGTCCAATGTAATTCAATGTTATTGCAAATGAAGCGATCCACGGCGAGACGGCCCGGTGGCCAAAACCGCCCCGCCTAGTACCGACTCAGAAAATGTTAAAGTATAGCTTTAGTTCTTGAAGTGTAGAAAACGAAGATAAATCAAAGTCACTGAAACAAATTCTTGATTGGAGTTGAAGATTTATTAAAATAAACGAAGAATTAATAAATCACGAAGTTCATGTTTTGGGGCTGGGCAACCCAATCGAAACAAATTAGCAACTCATGTCGATCGTAACGGAAAAGAGGTCCCGCTCTAGAGACGCAACTCGGTTTTTATACCCCCGAACTGACACGCCTCGCGCACCCAAAAATTGAGGCGTGTCACACAGACGCATTGCGTAATATCAATCCACCCATAATTAGTTTCCGTATTAAAAGGTCCTATATTTCTTGGCGAATTTACCCCCAGGATATAAGGCGCTCCGGATGATCCGCATCTCTATTCCTCACATACTTCTTTCACGCACCCACCTGTGTCTCTTACATTCTAATCTTTCAAACAAGAGATGCAAATCACCCGGAGACCCAACAACCCTGGAATATAACAAGGGATAAATGTTGCTATGTCCGTCCACACTAGCGAGCCCACATGCTTCTGGCTATTACACACCTGTAATCCTCACTTCCCCTCTCATACTATTTCGATAGTGTGAACAGACCCGGCAACAAGGAAAAACCCTTCCAATTGTAATACAAATCTATTGCCCAAATTTGCCTGATTAAATTTAAGTCAACTGTGGCGACACGCCCAGCGACACCTAATCCAATCGGCCAAGCCGAAAAAGTAGAGCCAAAATTAAGAGCGCAACGTCTCGGAACAGGTGTTAAAAATAGCATACAAGGAATTTGCCTTGTATATGTACGTCAATGAACCTTTGAGGAAAACGTAAACACGAGAATATCCATATCATTACACAAACAGTAAACAACTCAGCTTGTGGTTGTGAATCTTTAAAGTAAAAAGATTTTTTTTTTAAAGGGGGGGGGGGGGGGGGGAGAAGAAAAATGAAAAAAAAATCTGTTAACATTCATTGTCAGTTCAGTATTCAATCCATAGTATGAAATATAATTACCAATGCTAAGCATCTATATCTATTTTCTTCAACACCACAGAAAAACGTCATAAAAAGAATTATATACCTCACTTAAGTAATCCAGCAATCTGATTGGTCGAAATTGCATTCATAAACTTTAACTGTTCCCGAAAATTCCCAGTAACCATGGTTAAAACAGTTCTAAAATCGAGGATACCGTACGTGTGCGAAGAATTGGTCGGTAATTTCAATACAATTGAATCTTGATCGATCTTACCGACAATTTTATCTTGCATTGTTGACATGAAGACGAAAATAAACTTCCAAAAACAAAAAAACAACATCTGCCGATAGATCTTGATCTAAGTTCGTGCCAATATGCATTGCAAAAGTAAAAGAAGGGCCCTTTAATGGAGCAGCGGCGAAGCATCCACCACGCGAAGCCGTTTTCAATCCATTTTAATGTATATATTAGAAACTAGATGGAATTCGACTGCGCGCAGTCGAAAATGATGCCTCCGTCATAGAGCAATTTTACAAACCAAAACAGAAGAAATTTTTTGAATTCAAGTTCAATTGTAATCCATTGACAGGTTCTCAGAATATTGTGATTACAAGCAATTTCTCATATACATATATGACCCTTTGATCTTTGACCTCATGACCCTAAAATCTACTCAGTTCATTGGCTCTGCAAGATGTCCTGAGTTAAATAGTAATCCATCCGTCAGTTCTAATGAGAATGCGTTCACAAGCTATTTTTGCATACATAATGAGCCCATGACTTTTGACCTTTGACCTTATGAACCAAGAATCTACTCAGTTCATTGGCTCTGCAAGTAACATACATGACCTAATTTTGGCAGGAATCCATCAATCGGTTCTTGAGATAACGCGATCACGAGCTGTTTTTGCATACATAATGAGCCCTGTGACCTTTGACCTTTGACCTCATGACCCCTAAATCTAATCAGTTCATCGGCTCTGCAAGTAACATACATGACCTAAGTTTGGCGGAAATCCATCAATCGGTTCTTGAGATAACGCGATCACAAGCTGTTTTTGCATACATAATGTGCGCTGTGGCCTTTGACCTTTGACCTCGTGACCCCAAAATCTAATCAGTTCATAGGCTCTGCAACTAACATACATGACGTAAGTTTGGCAGCAATCCATCAATCGGTTCTTGAAATAACGCGATCACGAGCTGTTTTTGCATACATAATGAGCCCTGTGACCTTTGACCTTTAACCTCGAGACCCCAAAATCTAATCAGTTCATTGGCTCTGCAAGATACATACATGACCAAAGTTTGGCAAGAATCCATCAATCAGTTCTTCAGATAACGCGATCACGAGCTGTTTTTGCATACCTAATGAGCCCTGTGACCTTTGACCTTTGACCTCGTGACCCCAAAATCTAATCAGTTCATCGGCTCTGCAAGATACATACATGACCAAAGTTTGGCAGGAATCGATCAATCGGTTCTTCAGATAACACGATCACAAGAACGGGACGTACGTACAGACGTACGTACGTACAGACGTACGTACGTACGGACGGACAACCCGAAAACATAATGCCTCCGGCTACTTCGTAACGGAGGCATAAAAACTGCTATATATGGTGACAGAGCGTGCTGGCCGAGCGGTTTAAGGCGCTGATTTTAGTTACATCACCTTTTGTACGCAAGAGATCAAATCCCATCTTCGACAAAAGTTTTTTTATTTTTTATTTTTTAGTCTATTTTTTTTCGGCATATAAAAGTATTAATGGGAATGTAGTGATGATCCAGAAGTTATTGTAGATAAATTCAATGAATATTTTTGTAATATTGGCCAGAATTCGTCGCGTGTCATCCCAGAGTCTCAAAAAACATTTCAATCTTTTTTAGAAAACCCTAATCATAATAGTTTATTTTTATTGCCAACGACTGTAGAAGAATTATTTGATATTGTACATTCTTTAAAGAATAAGAAAAGTCCAGGTTGTGACTTTATAACAAATGAGTTGATAAAAAATGTAATTGATGGTATTGTACAACCCCTCGTACATATATTTAATCTATCAATGACCACTGGTGTTGTACCCATGAAAATGAAAATTGCAAAGGTTGTGCCCATTTTTAAAAAGGGTGATGCCCTTATCTTGAATAATTATCGTCCTATTTCTTTGTTGAATTCCTTTTCTAAAATTCTTGAAAAGCTTATGTATACTCGGACGATAACATTTATGATGAATGCTAACATTTTGTCTAATTTTCAGTTTGGTTTTCGTGAAAAACACACTACCACTCATGCTATTCTACATTTGGTGGACAAGATATCCAGTGCCTTAGATGCACGCATGCATACAGTTGGTGTCTTCTTAGACTACTCTAAAGCGTTTGATACTGTAAATCATTATATTTTAATAGATAAACTGTGCCATTATGGTGTAAGGGGAATAGCATTAGATTGGTTTAGAAGCTACTTAATTAATAGGAAACAGTTTGTTACTTTAAATGGAATTGATTCAGATTTGAGGGACGTCACTTGTGGGGTCCCACAGGGATCCCTTCTAGGCCTGCTTTTGTTTATTGTCTATATAAACGATTTTCAACTTTCCGCAAAAATGTTATCATTCATTTTATTTGCAGATGACTCAAGTGTATTTTTCTCTCACAGAAATCCACAAACTCTTTTGCAGACTGTAAACTCTGAGTTGACAAATGCGACTTTGTGGATTCATGCAAACAAGTTGTCTTTAAATCTTAAAAAAACTAATTATATGCTCTTTAGTAATTCCCTGGGTATATTGCCTGGAAATGTAATGTTCAATGGTGTTGAGATTGAAAGAGTATCTACATTTAAATTTATTGGCCTGCATATTGATGAACATTTAAATTGGAAGTACCATATTAGTAAACTTTGTAAATTATTGTCAAGAAATACTGGTGTAATTTATAAATTGAAATCTGTGTTCCCACTGAATATTTTACGTATGTTGTACGGAACTTTAATTTTGCCATATTTGCACTATGGTGTGCTAGCTTGGGGCAACTCGTTCAAATCTCAAATGGATAAATTACTACTGGTACAGAAAAGAGTAATAAGAATTGTTTGTAATACTCACTATCTTGCGCATACAGATGTTCTTTTTTATAATAGTAGTGTTTTGAAAGTTAAAGATATTTATCATTTACAACTAGGAGCTCTAATGTATGAATTGAATGCAGGTCTACTACCAGTAGCCTTGGCTAGAATATTTAAGAAAAATAACCAAGTTCATAGTTATTCCACACGTCAGGCGCAAGCATATCACTTGCCTCTTGTTAGAACGCAATTTGCCCTTACTACTGTGGGGTCCACTGGACCTAGGTTTTGGAATTCCCTTGAACCAAGAATAGCGCAATCAGTCAGTATTTATGTATTTAAGCGCAAACTGAAGTTACTATATTTGAGTCGATATCGTCTAGATTTATAGTTGTGATCAATATTTAAGAAAATTAATTACTATATAGGTCAGTATAATTCTACTCCCATCTCTCACATCTATTCATCTGTCTGTCTTTTTTTTTTTTTTGTCTGTGTTTCAGTCCTGTTGCTCGTTGTATTTTCCTGTTTCTCTTGTTTATAGCCATTATTTAGTAGTCAGTAGATTTTATTATACTTATTTATGTTTATATTTTATCAGTTGTTTAGTTAGTTTAGTTTTGTCAGCACTTAAATGTATGCATTTATTCTTATCTGACGAGTTTTGTTCTTTGTATTCATAAGCTACTCATGAGGGACCTTAAATCCACAAGCCTTGCTTTCAACCAAGGTCACCTCATCTTTCTTTTGTAACGCCATATTCTGTAAACTTGTTATATTCATGTCATATTTGTAAAGTGTGTTATGAAAGAAAGATAAATAAAACTTGAACTTGAATTAAAGGTAATACAAAGTTTTGGGAAATTTTGAAAATTTGGTGGATAGTGATTCTTTACAATTTTGATATATTTGGACGCCCCTGTGGATGTATTGTAAGCACTAGAAAATTGAGCGCCTAAAACACTTCTGCTTTTGAGAAAATTTGAATATAACAATTTACCGGTGCTCCGGGTAAATTTTGATAAATTTCAAATAGCGCCTACAGCCGTACAATGGTAGCTTTGACCATGAAAATCTCAAAATATGTAGTTGTGATATATAATTTCCAAACGGGAATAGCTAATAGGTCGAATTTAGTCAAGAAACATTGTTTTATAGATTAATTAATATCTTGACCTTGAGAGGGAGCTATACAATATAAAGAGTTATATATTTAAAATTTCATAACTTTAGACTCGATTTCAACCGCGACAACGATCACTGAATATTGTAGGATCGCATACGCTTCCAATATGTTCATTGGAACCAAATTCATGACCCCATACCAAAACTTTGTAATACCTTTAATGACTGCTTTAATATTTGAGAAATAGTTGTTTTTATATGCTCTCGGGAAGGTTACAATTGGGCTATTGCCCTCGGCACGCCTCGGGTAATAGCACAATTCTAACCTTCCCTTGAGGGTATAAAAACAACTATTTCTCTCAAAGCAGTCATTAATACTATAATATTGGCCAAGACTTTGTGTAGACATACTGTACATTTAGCACTATAACATTTCAAAACTAGATATTGCACCTACTACATGAACTGCACCCCCCCCCCCCCCTCCCAGTTCCTCTACTGTTCTATTTTCAATACACTTTATCCAGATATTGATTCGCTTTTATTAGGAATTCACTCAATACCCCTCCCCAATGAAGAAAACACATTTCCCTATATTCAATATGCTGGGGGCTCTATTGGAGTCTATTCTGAATGACTGAATATTTCTCAGCCACTGAATTCAAACATACACAAAACAACAATTTAAATGACTATCGGGGTGTTGCAAGAAAGTTGCGATTTGATTGCAAGTTGCAAAATTTGCAATCGATAGCAACTCAACTTTCTTGCAACGCCCCACTAGTCTCCTAAATTACCTAGGATTTTGTTAGGATACAAGTTTTAACAATTAAATTAAATCTCTTACTAATGGGGCGATGCAAGAAAGTTGAGTCGCGATCAATTGCAAAAATACAATTAATCGCAAGACTTACGCTTGATTTTTGTGGATTTGCAATTGATTGCAACTTTCTTGCAACGCCCCATAAGTTTGTTCCAGACCATATCAGCAGAAGAACTCTGTAACAAATCTTACCTTGCCTGGTAGTTTTTCTTCATGAAACTGTCGTAGGTGCATGCCATGACAAAGCTCATAAGTCCAATATGTTTCAACCTGCAGTTGACAGAGTACAGAATATAAATTGAGATAAATCAAATCGTATCAATCAAGTAACTAAATGTACGATCTATTGACAAAGATCATCCAACTCACTATTCTATAAAAATTCTTTGATCTACCAGTTTACCAAGTATAAAGAGGTGGCAACATGATGTATGAATACTAGCACACAAATACTACTACATCGATTATTTCAAGAAAAGAAAGCTACTACCACACCTGTGAACTTGTGAAGAAAGTATCAAACCTTTCATAGATACAGGGTTTACCGTTTTTTTTTAAATTAGCTCCTTTAAAACATTTTCAGATGGTCCAATAAGCCAATAGGTACAAACTGTACAAATACTTTAATCATAACATGTTTTAAGTTAAAAATTCAAAGTTTGTGTTAAAAAATAAAATTAATGCAGTTCCCTACAACAACAACAGAATGGTTAAATTTGACAACCCTGAGTAGCAACCTTTAATCATAACATGGTTGGAGTAAACAAATTAAAGTTTGTATTTTGTGTATGTGTGTGTGCAATTCACAATAAATGACAATGAAAGTTTAAAACTGGCAACCAAAGTGGAAAACATTAATTCTGTTTGTCTGGCAACCTGAATTGAAAGTGATGTGGGAGCTCTGCTCAAGTGGTAATTAAATTCTTAATACTTGCCCTCAAAGTACAGGATCCCCCTTTCAAGACAGGTTCCATGAGCTTATTGGCTGACGGGCCATCGTATGATAGAACATTCTGTGCATTGGGGTCATTCTCAGGAGGAACGATACATTGGTATTGCTCATTGTTGGCAGTTGTCATGGTGAGAATGTTATCTGCATACTGCTCCATCTGCAAAAAAAGAAGAAAAGAAATAAAACACAGATTAGACTATAGATCTAGATCTATAGAAGATAAATTGGCCAATATATTAATTTTTAGTCTGATAGGTTTTTATTAATAGTATACTTTATTTTTACAGGGACAAAATCAGGAAATCTAACAAGTAACAGTAACAGTAAACTACAGTTTATTTAGGATAGATCAGTAGGGGCGCTGGTCCGATAATGAGGATTGTCCTCATATTAAATGAGGATGCATTTTTGCAGACATTTTTTTTTCATCGGCGATCTGCGGGTTTCGGATTACCATGAAAAATGGATTCCGCGTAAGAAAATCACCCTAGTTCACCGAAGCCACACAAGCAGATCGGCCAATGGGAGCGTGTAAACTCACTGTACAGGCTACTGCGCTCAATCAAAAAATGTGCAAACTTTCTTCGTGCAAATTAAGAACCATCAAGAATTTTGATCTATATTCCATCTGTCTTTCCTTTTTCGTCAATCAATCTTCAGAGTGTATAGATTGTATAATGAAAGAACTATGCTTAAACCTTAAACTCAAATTCCCCTCTAGCTCTGAAAACAAAGAAAGGATAAGGGAGGGGAGTTGGCTCAGTCGGTAAAGCGTCCGTCTGTCGAACCAAAGATCCCGGGTTCGACTCCCACCCAAGCGGATGACTGAAGCATGCGTTGTGTGTTAACGTGCCCCTTCCCTTGTTCATAGATGCAGGTTATGTCAAGTGGAAAACACTCCGTCCCTCGGATAGGACGTTAAATGGAGGCCCCGTGTAGAGAAGAGTCACTAGTTTTTTTGACTCCTTTGCACGTTAAGAACCCACTGCACTATTCGTATAAGAGTAAGGGGACACCCCGGTGTAGTGGTCCACCTGCACACCCCCAGTATAGTACGATAATACTCTGTAAAGAGGTCTGTACTCAAAAGGAAGAAGAAAGAGCTTCCTTGACTTGTGGCTTTGTGCAATGCATGCATAGACCTACACCTCATAGATATCAACACCTGGGACCGAAGGAAGAATATTTACTTACTTGGCCAGGGGAAGAAGCACCAGGAAATTGCAACTGAAATAAGACATTGTCACTGTTAAACGATGCACAAGTCGCCACTAAAAGAAAGAATAAAATGTTTAAAGATGTGAGCCACGCCAGGTCTAAATTTTCCATTTTTAACAGGCAGTTTTACATCGTTCAAAATGAGAAATTACGTGTCAATCTTCAGGAATGATAGTGTAGCGCAGCTCGTTGCATAGCTCGCTTGAGCACCACTGACCTCAACAACACGCGCGTAAATGTACATGTACTGTAGGGTCCCCAGCTGCACGCTATATGTATCTCAACCACTGACCTCTACACCTGGACATTTCATTGGCTCACAGAACTGACTGCGTGGGTCCGCCATGTTGCACTTCCGAAAAATCGACGTGCGAGAGGGTTGGAATACAGATGTGTGTACAATTCGACTGCTGGTTCTGTTTCTGAACTTTGTGTTGAGAAATGTAATCGTTGAAAATGCCTACATGTGCTGCAATTATTTGCTCAAACCAGTATTATAAAGAATGTTGACGGACCGGACATTACATTCGAAAGTTCAACTATGTTTTCTATGTATTTTAAAGCTTATCTGCCGTAGTTTACAGGAGGGATTAGACCGCTCTACAAGGTCACTGGACAGGTGGTTATCTCATCAACTCAGTTAACATAAGAAAAAGAGGATCACCAATGGTCACCGATTATGCATTGTTTGTTATATAGAGGGCGCAAGTAGCTACCAGTAGTGCAGTGGGCCTTTAAAAGCAGGTTGGAATTTGGAAGTAGTTGGCGTCAAGGGTGTCGATTTGTATCCGTGGTTGGGGGGATGATAGGTGCCAAAATATTGTTGGCAATGGATCAAAGCAACCAAGAGGTAGAAGCGTGTGGCAGGTTACACCCCCTCCCCAAGTGCGTAACCAGGATTTCATTTTAGGGGGTGGTAGTGAGCACGCGAAGCGCGTTCCCAGGGGGTTGGGTGAAGGAAGGCGGAGTTTTCCCCCTCCCCCGCGAAGCGCGGAAGCTTTGACGTTTCATTAAATTATTAGAGAAAGAAGACGATTCGTTGGACCGTTCTCGACTCTGATCCTTGTCTTGAATTCTTCCCCCCCCCCTCGCGCGAAGCGCGGAAGCTCTGACGTTTCATTATATAATTAAAGAAAGAAGTCGATTCGTTGTACCGTTCTCGACTCTTAATCCTTGTTTGTAAAAAGTTCCTCTTCCTCCTCGCGTAGCGCGGAAGCTCTGACATTTCATTAGATTATTAAAGAAAGTAGACGATTCGATGTATCATTCTCGACTCTTAATCCTTAAAATAAAAATATAAATAAAATAATAATAAATTTATATAGCGCAGCTTTTATACAAAATATATTCAGCTGCGCTGGTTAAGAGCTCCTTTTTTACTAAATTCTACAAATTAAATAAGATCTCTCAGTTGAACAAATAAGTTTTTAAATTGGATTTAAAAACATTGAGAGATGGAGTGCTTCGTATTTCTATTGGCAAGATATTCCATAGTTTGGGGGCAGCAATAGCAAAAGCACGGTCCCCAAGAGTTATTTTAGTTTTGCCATGGGGAATCTGAAATAATAATTTATCTGTGGAACTGCGTAGGCTATGACTGTGTGATTGGACTTTGAGTTGGAGTAATTCTGTGATGTTTGTTTGAATCAAGTTCCCCTTCCTCCGCGCGTAGCGCGGAAGCACTGACGTTTCATTAGATTATTAAAGAAAGAAAATCATTCGTTGTACCATTCTCGACTCTCAATCCTTGTCTGAATTCAGCCCCCCCCCCCCTCCCGCGCGAAGCGCGGAAGCTTTGACGTTTCATTAAATTATTAGAGAAAGAAGACGATTTGTTGTTCCGTTCTCGACTCTAAATTCTTGTCTGAATTCAGTTTCCCCGCTCCCGCGCGAAGCGCGGAAGCTTTGAAGTTTCATTAGATTATTAAAGAAAGAAAAACGATTCGTTGTACCATTCTCGACTCTTAATCCTTGTCTGAATTCAGTTCCCCCCCCCCCCCCCCCGCTCCCGCGCAACGCGCGGAAGCTCTGACGTTTCATTATATTATTAAAGAAAGAAAACGATTCGTTGTACCATTCTCGACTCTTAATCCTTAATGTTTGAATCAAGTTCCCCTTCCTCCGCGCGTAGCGCGGAAGCTCTGACGTTTCATTAGATTATTAAAAAAAGAAAACGATTCGTTGTACCATTCTCGACTCTAAATCCTTGTATGAATTCAGTTTCCCCGCTCCCGCGCAAAGCGCGGAAGCTTTCTCCTTGTCTCCGATTTCATCACGAATTCGTCACAGAGTTCATCTATGTTTACACTGTCCAGGATTGTCTGATGTGCATTGCAGATGGCTACTTTTGCGCTTCGCGCTTAAAGGTAAAGACCAGTAATGGTCATGCGATTGCATTGTGAAAGAAACGTTGTGGAATCGATCAGAAAAGGTCGATCATCTAGCATCTAGCATCTGCAAGGTTCTGGAATCATCAAAATGATAAGAAATTTGGCCCATTCTTCGTAAAGTTACAAGCACTATACACAGAAAGATGTATATGGGACTACCCTATCTCTCTCACCAGACCATGAGAGAAATAAATTTACCAAATATATGAATTAGTAGGCGGTTTCCCGGCAAATTTTTTATCATCATGTATTAGTCAAAACATATTCTTTCACATGATTGGTAATGAGAGCTTCCATTTCATTTTTTGAAATTGGGGCGTTGCCAATACTGGTCTTTACCTTTAACAATAGCTCGTTGATTTTTAACGCTGCGTCTTTGCATTTGGCGCACTGCATTTCTATGATGCTGTTGATTGAACAAATTGAATAAATTCATAAATTCCTGATGAAGCCGTATGAGCGAGAATTCAATTTATACTTGTCTCATATACGGTTGTCTCATTTACTTCGTATATTATGTACGGTATGTATTATGAAAATGAGTTGGCAAAATGTGTATATTGATGGTCATCTTGCGAGTAATAATTACTCTCATCGGGCTCTCATCATTAATTTTTCTCTTATTTTTAAAATATTGTTCATGGTAAATTATTTGGGGGGGGGATGATTGTACAGGCCATCCCCCCCCCCCACCTGAAATATTGGGGGGGGGGATATATCCCCCCATCCCCCCCCCCCCCCGGGATCGACACCCATGGTTGGCGTCTACCGCTCTGTGTACGTATCACAATTTAAAGTAATTTAATTCGAAATACTGGAACACTTTTTACAGTCTGGAATAAACCTTCTGATGTAGTTTGTAACTCTGTATGTACGAAGGGGAGAAATATTATGTATAGAAAGAAAGTTAGAAAGAGAGAGAGCAGATAGAAGAACGGATAATAGATATTACAGTTAGGGAGAGAGTGAGCTGTTGGAAAGACATACAAATATAGAATGAGAGAGCAGTTAGAAAGAGAAGGAGAGAAATAAAAATACGGATTGAGAGAGATAGAGTGAGCAGTTAGAATGAGAGAGAGAGATAATAAAATGGTTTACACTATGTGAGAAAGCAGTTAGAATGAGAGAAACAGTTAGAAAGAGAAAATGAGGAGGATTGCAATGCCGACTAAACAGTACAAAAAGAAGAAGAGGCCGTACAATATATTCAAAAATAATTGGCTGACAATATTAAAGTAAAATGAACATTAATATCGAGAGAGAGGGAGAGAGAGAGAGAGAGAGAGAGAGGGAGGGAGAGGAAACGGGATAGCCTTCGAGGAGTTTGAGAAAGTGTTAGGGAACCTCAACTTGCATCTTGTACACTTAATTATGCATTTGTACGTTTTCTCTCTAGAGAATAATAACACAAGGGGCTTGATTTAACTTCTAAGGCCTCCTATAATAATAAAAACTGAAGCGATCCCAGGTAATGCCAGAAAATTAGTACGTAACGTGTAGTGAGCCGTATCGCTCTTGGAAGTGTAAAATGGCCGCCGCGCGTGCGAGCCCACTTCAAGCGTTAGCACGGGCGGGAATGGGCGATGATCCGTCCATGTGTAGAGGTCAGTGATCTCAACTCCTTGTTTGTTGTTTATGAAGCAAGAGTTTACTAACAAGAACGAATGGAATACACCTCACATGTAAAGTAAGAAAATATTTAGAAAGATACCTCAAAACAATACAGGCATGCTTGTATGTAAACAGGCTTCTCTATCATCACTTCAAATGTTTTTTTAAATATAGACTCTAGCTCAGTAGCAGACTACGTCTACGGCAGGACAAATTCCCAGCTATAATTATATGTACTGTACTTCAAATTCATGTATAATATTTTAGCAATACCATATAATTTGTGCCAATGATCAATGTTATTATTGTAATAAATCAGGTGATTGTATGCACATGTTCTTTTTTTGTAACGAAGTCAGTATGTTTTGGAATGAAAGGAATAAGAAATATGATATAAAATGTCTAATTTTAATTTCAAACCAATATGTAATCTATTGTTTGGTATTGATTTTAATTCAAAGAAGGAAAAAGATGTTGATATTATTTTGAATTATGCACTTTTTACTATTTACAAAAGCTTTGTTGGAAAAGAATTTAAAAAGAAAACAACAAATAAGAAACTTCTTCATATTTTAATGACATTATCGTTTACAAATATAGAAGAAAATATTAGAAAACCATGTAGATCTATATCCCTCCAGAAATGGAGGAAAATGCAAAAAAATGTGAATATGTTTATATTATTATGAAACAAATAAAGAAGACCTGAAATGGCTATTTTACCCCCCCCCCCCAAAAAAAAAAAAAAAAAATATATATATATATATATATACTGTACTTCACACAGCCAATCCAAATGAATGCCGTGGATTTTACCTTTCTGATACTCTGTATTCCGCTTCGATTGGACGTAGGGCATATTGCATGGTAATCTGATTTTATAAACTTGCATCTAATATGCGGTCATATAAAAATCTACCCCATTTACTCCAGTAGAGCCCCCTCGGCGCGCAATGAACAGTGCCAACTGTGCCCCCCCCCCCGCCCCCCCCCCCGCCCCCCCCCCATTTGTGCCTTTAAAAAAAAATTGAGTGAAATTCATATAGTATACCCATATTCGTGTCAAACAGATAAATTCTGGACTGTATGTGCTTTATCATGCTGTCGATTTTCACATGCATTCCAATCAAAACAAACCCTTTTAGACAGGATCTACTTAACTTACTGCATGACAGGAAACAATATGTAGCATTAAATTGAATTAAATCAAAGTTATCAAACGATATCATACGGTGCAGCCCCTCAGGGATCCCTTCTTTGTCCCCTTCTTTTTTCATTATATATATATTAATGATTTCCATTTTTCATCTGACGTCCTATCATTCTTTTTTTTTCCGCAAATGATTGGCGAGCTATTTTTTTTAATAAAAATCCTGAACAGTTAATACAGAATTATTAAAATAAAGTTACTTTGTGAATCCGTGCAAATAAGGTATCTTTGAATCTTCAAAAGACAAACTATATGCTTTAAATAAGCAATTCCCTAACAGGCTTTTAGGAGGCATACTTTTTGATGATGCTATATATTATAATTCTTCCAGCAAATTTATTGGGTTACACATGACTTGGGCATCACATTGTAGTAACATTTGTTAAGTTATGCAAAATACTGGTGTATTTTACATATTACGTCCTTTTGTGCCACAAGAAATTGTGCTTATTTTATACACTCTACTCTGAATTTGCCTTATCTTAAATATGGAGTGTTGGCATGGGGGGGGGGGGGGTGTCATTAAAAACGCAACTAAATAAGATCTCTGTCGCTCAGAAAACTAGGGTGATTAGAATCGTTAGTAATGTAAATTATCGTACTCATACTATTGTTTGTTTCATAGTCTATTAAAGGTAGAAGGTATATATCTCCTTCAGTTAGGCTCACTTATGTATGATTATGAAAATGGTACTCTCCGAAATATGTTAGTACAAATATTTAGAAAAAACAATCAAATTAACAGTTATATATAATACAAGACAGGCAACTGCACTTCATAATATAGTTTGAATCAAATCAAACTGAGTGATGTTAATGTTATCGAACAAATTAACAGTGTCCATTTTCCTAAATAAACTATCATTACAAAACTAGCTATAGTGTATCAACGAATGCACGTGAATGAACTGCCTTTGTTTTAGTACATAAGTTGTACTGGTCCCAAGTTTTGGACTTTCATACACTACCTATAGATGTAACTTGTTCTGACAGTGTCTCTGTTTCTAAACGCAAACTGAAATTACATTTATTGAGTAGTTATGCTGAAAATATTTAATGTAAAAACTATGTCATCAAAATATAATATAGTATTTAATTACTTTTTTTTCTTGCTTCGTTTTCTACCCTCCCCCTTCCCCCTCTCCCTCTCTCTCTCTCTCTCTCTTTTCCAGGCTGGTCCTAACCTAGACAGAAATAACCGTCTGGTATGGGTCATTTCTTTAATAAAACTGACATTTGTTGACATTTGTTGACGTTTATTCTATAATCGGAGGTCTAGTGGAGCCAGACGTAGTCTCAGTGGAACAACCGACGATTAGTAGAGAGACTGAAGCTTTTGGTCTAGTCCTAACCCTACCTTACCAACAGTTTCTTCACTTATCAGCAAACTCACTTTGATCAGTTTTGCTCTATAATACTTATTATTTTCTGTCTGTCTCTCTCTCTCTCTCTCTTCTATTTCTTCCCCATCACCATTTACCCTGCATATAGCTTATGTCCTTCTCAACTTTTTTCTGTTGTTGATTTTTGCGCTTTCGCTCGCCATCTATATATTCTCATTTTCTCTTTTTCACATCAACTTTTCTCTTTTGTTAATATATTTCCCATGTGTAATTGTTTCTAGTCTCATATTAGGTAGTTTCGTGAGTTTCAAAAATAATTAGAGCATTCAGGTATTGTATTCTGTTTGGGGACCTTGCTCTAACAAGCCCAGCTAAAAGTCTCCTCTTTCTTTCATGTACAGAACATAATCATACATAAGTAACTTTTTAGAGAATTTATTTTGTTAATGAAAAGAGTTGTATGTTGAATATTAATATTGCACTATAAATTATGTTTGTTATATTGATAATCTGCTGTTCCCGTTACTCTTTTTGAAATCCTATGTACAAAATGTGTGTGAAAGAAGAAATAAAAGGAACTTTGAACTATGAACTACATAACGGCCTAGCTATGTTATTTGAAAATTCATTTATCTACATCTACTTCCAAGTTCCATTTTCAAAATAAAATTTTCGCAGTAATCAGAGTAATGTGTCATAATTATGCCCAAATCTTTTAACAACAATAATTTGTACCATAAAAGTAATACACCAGTTTACAGTTGTATCAGTGCGCATGCGCAGACAGAGGTCAGAGGTTATTGGCCCAAAAATTGGGGCCAATAACCTCTGACCTCTGGTATTTATGCGTAAATTAAGATTGCGCCCATATATGCAAATTATGATGTGAGCGCATGATCGAGTAAATAAATTTAACTAGGCCATGTCATCAGTGTAATCTTTTCACTGTGACGCAACAATACATGTTCATCTGAAAACGATGACATCACTGCCTGCGCGCTGCGCTGTGCGCTCACATCATAATTTGCATGGGCGTAATCTTAATTTACGCATAATTTAATTTAATTTACGCAAAAATACATGACCTCGAGGTCATTGGCTTTGTTTAAAATGGCGCACACAACTGTAAAATACTTAGGATCTTTGTGAAACACCCTCCAGGAGGGTGTTTCACAAAGATCCTAAGTAGAACTTAACTCTAAGTTGGACTTAAAAATTATGGAAAGCCATTAGCATCTTTAAAAACATTTTGTAAAAGTTATTGTAAAAGGCATAAAATGTTGATTCAAATCATTCATATTTTCTATCATCAAGGAGATTTCATGTTCTGGATGTAGAATTTATAAAAAGTCTAAAACACTTGAATTTCTGCTTTTGAATATATTTCATTTTAAGGCTCTAATGGCTGTCCATAATTTTTAAGTCCAACTTAGTGTTAAGTTCAACTTAGGATCTTTGTGAAACACCCCCCTGGTGTATTATGAAAAAGTGTGACTGTATGGTTTATAAGCGGAGAGGGCGAAAATAATATTGGGCTGGCCCATATTTTTTTCCCGTGCGTTGCTATGACTCCCATTGTCCACATTTGATGGGAAAATGGCTACTCTTGTGCGATTACAGCGGAGCAACGGGTCAATAATGCAACAGATATTCATAAGAAATAAGTAAGTGTTATATTGATAGTATACATGTCGTTTAATATGATTATTGTTGCACTTTATGTGCTATGTTATCACTTATAACGACGTGGACATAGTGATAACGAATAGCAAAGTTTAAAGTTTAGTCCCACCCGTGTTCTTTCATGTTGTATTTGATTCAAGATCGAAAGCGCGCCTCAGCTCAACTTGACGCACACTCATTGCTTTCGTCTTTAATTAGCTCTATCAAACTATCAATGATAGTATATTCTATGTTCTAATGTGCCTATAGTCCATGTGAATACTGTTTAAAGACTTTTTTTGTAATAAATAGTACCTAATCCTGACAAAGATGACACAATTTACGAGGCATTTTTTTGCCAGACAATTTTTTTAAATAGAGTCTAGACTAGACTAGACTAGAGTCTAGACTAGACTAGACTAGAGTCTAGACTATTTTAATAATTTCAAAAGGATTTTTAAAATGAAAAGATGAAACAGAAAGATTCCAACATTATAATGTTGAAAGAGGGTCTTTTCATAGCATGTTATCATGTTAGTTATACTTATTGTTGGCTGTCATATCATGTTGATAGTGATACACAAATCAATGATTGAATGAATCATGAATCACATTCACAAACACAAACACAGAACTCGGAAAGATAGAAGTAGAACGATTCATTCACAGTTGCGAGTTGGACTGGAAATCAATGAATTAAATGGAAGAAGCAAGAAAACACACATACAAAATGTGGAAACAGCCTTGTATCAAATAAGGTGTATTATATATGTATAGAATCTAGCCTATGGAGATTTAGCTTATTCCGCTTCACTTGTATCTTGAAAATATGCATGGATTTTAACATGATACAAAATATTGCATAACTAATTGTAGTCTGTAGACTGTGTTTTTAACAGTGTACATGTATGTCATACTATGTGCTTGTTTTTACCCTGGCAGAGAGGCAGAGGAGCAGAGAGATATTGAATACAAGTCGGTGGTGAGGATTCAGGCATGGTTCCGTGGACAGCGCGTCCGGTCGTACATCCTTCATCTCCATCGCTGTGCTACCATCTTGCAGAAGGTGTGGAGGGGGCATCTTGGGAGGAGAGTGTACAGGGAAATGATTAAGCAACTCATGCTGGTGATGAGGATGAAATACTATAACAGAATGGCTACCCTGGTAAGTCGAGTCTCTCATTACGTCTCTCTCTCCTAAGATTGTTGTTTTCTGCATGAATATTAGAAAATTGCAGAACTCTTTATTGTTTGAATTTGTTTTTCTTCTTTTGTTTACATATAGATAAAATGTTAACAAGTTTCTCTCAAAGTGTTGTACTAAAATCAATTTCAATACAAATGTTCTGGTTCAATATCAAGTAGTGGTCATATTTTCTACTTCAACCCTGAACCCAGTGTTTTATTATATATAACTTTGATAAACTAGTCAGGATCAAATTCAACCAGAGCAATCTTTCAACCACCACTCAAAGTATGTGACTGATTTTCATTTTCTCTCGAAACAATTGGTACGTTTGATTTGTAAAATGCTTAGATTTACACCATAGTTATCCTTTAATATATATCTGTTTTGTAAGTTTTTTTATTTTCTGTTACAGGTAATTATCATGATTAATTTCTCTATTTGATGCATTTTCCCCTGGTGTAGATTCAAAAGATTTGGAAAGGATACTACACAAGAAAATATGTTGCCAACTACTTCAGTAGAAAAAGATATCTTGAAGGTCTCATTGTCAAAAATGAAATCATTAGGTAAGTTTGTTGGTGGACTCAACCTAATATATTCTATTTTGTGTTTACAAATAACAGGTATATCCATGTATGTAAACAAAAAACAGATTTAATGAAGGACAAAAGAAATGATTTTCAGTATGTTGGTATATTTCTTACCGCAATAAATTTTATTGGAAATAAAGGAATTATAATTTTCAAAATCATCTTTTAGCTTTGTAAAAGACCAAGAGAATAGATCAAGAATGTGTCACTGGAAGAAAAAAAATGTAAACAAAAGTTGTCACTATGTTAAATAGAACATCTTCATGGGATTTCATTCAGCTGGTTAAGTGAATGCAGTTTAAATAGTAACTCTGACGGGAGATCAATGAATCTTGTTCTATGTATTTTCATTCAAGTTACTATAAGTTAACATTTGTATTATGAATATACTGTAGGATGCACCTGAATCTCGCTATCTAACTTTTATGAAACATTCTTCAATGTATACAATACAAAATTTTTTATTTTGTTAACTGTTTTATTTTTAAATATTTTTAGGAAAGAACTGGAGGAGTACAAAGTGCAGCAAGATGAAGAAAAAGCGCAGAAACTGCAAGCAGAAATTAAAGAAAAAGTGTTTGAAGAAGCAAGAAAGAATCACTATCTCCTTAGTACCGAAGTGGTAAGTTAATGAAGTAGTATTAAAAGTAATTAGTGAGTTAAAATAGGACCTTATTCCTTGCAGGGAATTTTTCTTCTTCAAAATTTGATCGATTCATGCATTACATTTGTTTTGAAATACATATTTTCCTTTCAAAGAAAGCTCTGATGGCTCAAGTTTAAGGAAATTTTGTCAGAATATTGCCTATACTTGAATACGTACATGTATATCAAATAGTTTGTTGCTTATGTTCTATCAATCAAATGTGGAAAGATTAATCATTCCAACTTTCAAAACTGATTTACATGACTTTATTGTGTTGGTCAGTCTCCCATTCGAAGTAACATTAACAATGGATTCCGAAGGAGCTTGCTTATCTTGGATACTAATACCGTTGTATGTTTGCCCCTGCAGGTGCCTGGTGTGTACAACTCTCCCTTCAAGCCTTACCCAGACGAGATGGAATTCATCTTACGGAGTGTCAAGCCACGCCCTCCCCCTGGTCCCAAGCTCATAAGAGAGAACAGATCGGGCAGAGTGGTGGCTCCAAGCCCCCCTCTACCCCTCACTGCCCCCTTGCCACCCATCGGTCAGAAGCCCCAGGTAAGATCTCTCTCTCCCTCTTCTGTCTCTCTTTCCTGTTCTCTTCTCTTCTCTCTCTCCTAGAAACTTGTTTGAGAATCCATAAGTAAGGATTATATTCTCTCGTCTTCTCACCAGGATGCCTGTAGGCCTGTCAGTTGACAACCACCGAATTGGACCCGCCATTCTGCTCTGTCAAGGGCCAAGGATCTCAATTTCTCTTCTTCTCCTCTTTTTGTGTTATATATCTATTTTGGTCTAGCAGAAGGTCTTTTCTCTTAGTTTCCTGTTATATACCGGTTTATTCTTTTAGTGTCTTTGGTTTCTACCATCCTTTGCAAGTAGCCATACCACGAAGTTGGTTGAAACATTACATTTAGTGTGATAATTATTTCAGTGAAAGTGCTATCAAATATTGGGGGGTGGGGGGGGGGGGGTTGGTTGTGTGAAAAATCATATTTTGATAATCAAATATTACTTTTGGCATCTTTGCTCCAGATTTTATCATGTCGGATATATAGATGGTTAGGCTATGGGTGTAGTTTGGGTTTTAGGTTAAGTTTGGGGCAGGATGGGTCAATGTTCGTATAGTATTGGACCTATTGTTGAAGTTACGGGTACTGAAATTAAATGCAATGTTACCAAAATTGGCTGCAGAGCAAGTTTTCCCAGAGCCTTATCTGTGTCGGTAGTGATGAGAGTTAGAAATAGGCCATGGAGTATACTTGTCAGTGGAGCTTACATCCACTTACTTCTCTTTCCTTATCCTTGTTATTCCATTGCAGGGTCCATTCAGGGAGCCTCTTGAAGTGCAGAAGCAGAGGTACAAGCCGCTCCAACCGACCCTGAAAGTGGCCACGTCCTACACGTCTGTGGAGGAGGCCAGAGCGGCCATGAGAGGTCAGGAATGGGTCATGAGAGTCAATGACAACATGTAAGTCACCCATCTACCTTCTCTGTCTATGATAATCATATACCCCCTTTTTTGTGGATAAATGATAAATAAATGAATCATAATAAATAGACATATAAATGAATGAATAACAAAATATTTATAAAAAAATAATAATAATAAATAAATGAATGAATACAAAAAAGAAATAATAAATAGAAGACTGAAATAAATAAATAAAAAAGTAACATATAAATGTAAATTTATCCCCCCAAAACTAAAGAAATATGGGAGCTGGGAGCAATTTGCACCATAACCTTCCTTTCAAAAGCCCCTGTAAATGTAAAAGGAGAGCTACAGTATATAAAGAAATTACATCATCAATAGGATGTTTTGAATATTTACCAGTAGTTGATGATTGTAACAGTTTTGCTAAGTAGTAGTAGATTCCTGAAACTTGAGTGGACTGTTGATGGCAGCCACATGCAGTGCCAAAGAAATTAAAGCAAGGTGGCAAAAGTCAAGGCTGTTTAACTAGTTCTTTAAACAAAAATTGCTTGTTTTTGTATAATTATGTGTACAATGACAATTTTATCACCCACTCTCTCTCTTTCTCTCTCATTTACAGTTTTGTGCCTTTCACGAGGAGAGATCGTGATTACGATCCCTTGCTTCACACGACATCTAAATATGGGCATTTACCCTATGGTACCCACTACTACAGAGAAGGTGATGAAACTAAACATATTACTGCAGAGGTAAGAGTAATTTCTATGCCTTAATTATCTCAATAACTTTTAACTAACTTCAAATTTGCCACATACAGTCAAACCTGAAAGTGACCACTCTAGACGGATGGCCTTTATAGACAGGTCGTTCAACACATGTTGACGCTCAAAAACTGTTTGACCAACAATGAGGGTTGCATCCTACCGGGTACCCATTTAACACCTGGGTGGAGAGTAGGAAATGCAGGTTAATATCTTGCCAAAGGATATTAAAGCCGTGTCGGGATTCAAACCCTTGACCTTCGCATCTCCAGTCAAGAGCCTTAAACCACTGGGACACGACACTCCTATTACCAGTACACATAGTAGTATTCCCCTATAGGATTCCAATTGGCTTTATTTCATGTTTACCCCCCCCCCCCCCCCACCCTTACAAATGATAATTCAAGTATTGTTAGTAGTCTTATGTTTCATTACACCATAATATGTACAGTTTCAATTCAAAGCTTGAAGTCAAAGTAGAATTTGTTCGCTAACATCACATAACTCAATTCCATTTGCTTATTAATCGTCCTTGTGTTCTTTTCTTTTTTGTCTCTACAGAGATTTCAACCAGTTGTATCCCCGATCCCCGTCTTCGATAAGTTAAACGACAACTACTCAAAAGGAATGGAAACGGTACCCTAAAAGAGGAAGGGCTATACAGATCCCTTGTAATATCCTGAATTTTTATGTGTTGCAATATGTTGTCACTTGTTTCTCATTTTGAAAATGAAAAACAATAATATGCGTCATTTGGCTAATAAATTTCTTTAGAAAATGTAAATATAACTAAAGTATGCTTTAATGTACATATCTGTATATTTTGTATGAATTGTAGAAATGTAAATATCTGTATATATTTTGATAACAAAATCATATTATAGCTAATGTATAAATATGGATTCACATTGAATCACAAGTTTGCTTTCTTTCTCTCTCTTTTTTTTTCTCTCTCTCTCTCTCTCTCTCTCTCTCTTCCTCCACTACATTATTAACTGATAAGATAAGTAAATAAACATGATTTCAAATAATGCAGTGTGCATTCAGTATATGTTTTTTATGCTTGAGTCTGGTATGATGATGCCATGGGACATTTTTATGATCAGTGCATGCAAAGGTCATATATCAATTGTATTGTATGTATGATCCCAAGCCCCCCCCCCCCCCCTCCATTCATCCAGTTATCCAGGTGCCTGTTTGTGTCATTATACCAGCCATTGAACATGATGAGTGTTTCATATCCTCCATGAACATGTGATCGTTTTTTAATAAGGCAAACAGGAAGCAACGGGATCGATTTTCAAGCACCATGTATTCCAAGGTTATTCCTGTTTATTCAATGAGGTCTAGCTATTGTCTTGCAATAAACATACGCTTACCGGTATCCATATCTGCCATTGAATTTCCATTTGTTGGATTTCAGATCATATTCTGAGCTTCAGACATGCTAGAGCAATAGAGCATGATAGAACAATCTTTTTTCAAACTGCTCTAAATCTGGTACTGAATTGAATACTATTAGACAAATAATCTTCCTTCTTAAAATTTACAATAGATTCATGACTTTTGCATTAGATATTCGATGGACAATTGGTTCAGACTAAGTTTAATAATGAAAGGGGGCACTTTATGATTGAAAAACCCCTCTTACATATTCTTATTTGTGGTATGTGCAAGTATTTATCAACATGGGGTCACTGTTTATTAGGGTGAAGGCATTTGAACAAACAAATTTAAGATGGAGTTCCGCTTCAAAGGATTATAAAATGCCATAATGCCAGCATTTGAGACAAAAACTTTTTGGAAAAGTTATTGATCAAAAGAATAATTATAACACTGATATAATTAAAAAAGCATGTACTTTTGCAATTCAAATACATTTCACTTTGTTTAAGATCGAGAACAATTGACAAGAAAAGTAGGGTGGGAGTTCGTTTCTAAAACTTGTTATCAATAACAAATGCTAAATTTCTATGACATATTTGCTCTCAGTCAATCAGATGCCGTGATTTCAGTAGCTTATAACAGTAGCTTGTAACTTAATTGTTATTGATATCAAGATTTATGAAACAGGGCCCAGCACTTGGCAGGAGAAAAAATACTGGGAGGAATGTTATGTATATCAGCTTTTTATTTCATGATTGTGATTTGTCTGTTGAGAGCCAAAAGGTTACATTAATCCTTGTGACAGGATATGAGTTAATGCCATTCTAGCTACCGGCACACAAATTACTTGTACAGACATATGTATACAGGTTTGACTGAATGATCATTATATATGATTTGATGAATAAAATAAAGTATATGGTGCATGTATAGATAATGATTGTGTTTTACTGTCCTTCATTTATGATTAACCAAAATGTGAATCCAGAAACCAAATAAATACAAAGTAGGTATATTTTAAAACATATTCAACTAAAAAAAAAAGAACTTTTATTAATACTCATAAATCACTATTAAAGTCACCTTTTACTGTCAGAACATGATTCTTAAATAGTTCGAACTCTGAAGTTTTGATGAATATGAATGATATCAGTGGCGAATTCATGATTCTAGCCGGGAGTGGGTGCTGGATTATATGACGAACAGATCTGGCATTTGTTTTGTAGTTTTGTAGGGTACAGACTTTCTTACTTTTGAATAAAAGTGCGTTAACCACATTTTTTTTCTTTCTTCCAAAAGCCTTTTGGAGATAACAGTTGCCGCCGCCGCGGTGACATTATAGAACGACAATCGTTTCAAGTTTCGATAGCCATGATAAGAATCTAACTCTGGCAACAATAAACCTCATACATGCCCAAACGTTATATCATACATTGGTTACACATTTTTTGTTTTTAGTTCCGAGATACTTGAATTGCACTTTGAGAGAACATGAATGACCTTGACTTTGAAAAAGCTGATTATGAGTTTGGTGAACTGTTCAACTGAACAATAGGGTAACAAAAATAAAATGAAATAAATACATTAACTTGATGTACGTTGACAGAATTTGGGATGGGCATGCAAGTGGGCACAGTACCAGGGAGTATCATGATCGAGAAAGAGGCTGGTGGCGGGGGGCACCCTGCTGATCGATCCCTATTATTGTTCCCGACTCTTGCTTTGCAAAATAAGCAGAAATGTATGAGAATTTGTAGTACATGGCTGTGAAAATTTGGTTTACTTCATTCAGGGTATTGCCCAAGGATGTAAGCAGTAGCATTGACCAAGGAACAAACCTGTATAATATGAAAGTCAAAGAGTCCTCACCAATATACCAAAGTGCCCTATAATATTCAAAACTTGTGTTCGGAAGATTTAGGTCCAATTGATTTCATCATTTCGCATCCAATTCCATCAAACATCATCATCCTCGGTTGCCATTACCACATTGATGTCTTATTCATTCTATTTCCAATGTTTTCTGAATGTTTTCGAGACAACTATATGTTTGTCGATCACATAGTTTTATCTTGCTTTTTGTCCCATGGTAGTTTTAATTGTTGCTGAATTTTAGCAACAATAAATAATGTTTGCCATTGTTCCTCGTTCATTATGTCCATGACATGGGTATAAGCAATTTAGTATCTCGAGACTATATTATGATAATTCGTTTTGCAGTTAATTCGACTGTTCGGGGCAGGCGCGCAGAGGATGGGGGGGGAGGGTTAAACCCCCCTCAAAATGTTCTTTTCTTTTCTTTAGCTCAAGGGGGGGGGGGGGAGTTTTGAAGAAGAAAAAATAACCCCCCACTGAGCGAAATATCGGTCGACGCGATTGTCCCATTTCCAGGAACCAAAACAAAAATATTGCTCACTCCCCCCCCCCCCCCCCCCTCCAACACTGAGCAAAATATCTGTCGGCGCGATTTTCAATTTTCAAACACCTTCCTTACAAAAATCCTGCGTACGCCACTGGTTCGGAGGACCTAGCAAAGAGATCAAAGTGAACATTCTGTGTCGACGCGACGATGTATTATCTTTCTTATTTGTTCATCGTCTCTACAATGCTATCTAAATGACAGAATGACAATAAACAACATTATTTGTTTAAATGTTCGGCCTCCTGGGAAAAGTTTCAATTGTTGTAAAGAAACGCAATCGTAATCTATTGGGTACAAGCCAAAAAGTTATCTACAACAAAAAACAAGATTGTGTTATTATTGTATGTATAGCGTCACATGGCAGATAAATTCAGGTTTCATACCAGGTTTAATCATTTTAAAGAAAACTAAATTTGAACCCCGGTCCCCGGACCATGCTCTCTCTCTCTCTCTCTCTCTCTCTCTCTACGTCATTGACTTATAGAACGTAAAATATGTTATTCTTGACAATAGGTCTTGCAAGTAAAAACAAAACTGGAATCAATGATGATGAAGTCAATATTTGTTATAGCTACTGTTTCCCAGTTTTGCTATTGGTTGATCTCTTGAAGTGAACGATACAAATGAGAAATTTTCAACGTAGATATTTGTATCATTGATGTACATAATGGGGATGGAATAATGTTTCGTTTACACACGGTAGCCTCAGTGTTAACAGTGTTAACACTGCAATCATAATATTATAACACCTGGATTTAGCACTTTGATATTTTATTCCCTGATGGCACTCACATGGCAGAAAAATTCATCATATACCACGTTAAATAATTGTAAAGAATACTTAATTTTAACTTTTGACCATAATCACCCCCTCTCTCTTCTTTCTCTCTCTCTCTCTCTCTCTAATAACTGTCCCATTAATTTCGACACGTGCCCCTTCCTCTTCTCATAATTACCCCCATTTCATCTCTGATAAGTGCCCCGTTTATTTTAACATGTGCCTCTATTTCAGATGCGATAAGTGCCCCTTTTCACCTCTGATAATTTCCTTTTTAACAATAATACGTGCCCCTTTTCCTTTTTAATAAGGGACCTATCCCCATTTCATAAATGCCCGGCCTTTTCACCTCTTATAAATGCCCCTATCAAAATCTGATGGGTAGGCCTATCCCTTTTCAGTCGACAAATGCCCATGTCCATTTTCATAAGCGCCTTTCTCCATCCCTGGTGAGTGCGTCATTTTGTAGGTGAAGTACCCCCTTTTCATCTCTGATGAATATCCTTTGTACTTTGACTCGTGCTCCTTTTCTTTTCTAATCATTATCCCTTTCGATAAGTGTCCCCTAAATTTCCTCTCATCTTTAAACGTGCCCCTAATGTCAAGCGACTATTAGAGCAATTTCCTCCAAAGCTTGCTTGCTACGCTACATTAATTATCAAAGGTCTTTTCAGTCTTTTTTTATTAGAATGTGCTTATAACTCCATCAGGATTTTTTTTTTCCTCTTTATAAGATGTAATTTTTCGCACTGCGACCTCGCAAAGCTTACAAATTTTCTTCGCAGGCAAATTAATTTTCAGGCCATCACAACCATGGGCGTCGCTAGACTCTTTTCAGTGGGGAGGAGGAGGGGGTGTAGATGCCATTGATTGCCGACAAAACTAGCCACCAATTACCGATAAATATATCAATGCCAATGTCCCAATGTCTCCAAATTTAACCCTATGAACTCGGGCCAGAGGCTAAATTATTTTTTAATCCCCCCCCCCTCCTGCGCGAAGCGCGGAAGCTTTGACATTTCTTTAAATTATTAGAGAAAGAAGACGATTCGTTATACCATTCCCGGCTCTTAATTCCTTTTTCGCCCCTTCCGCGCGAAGCGCAGAACCTATGTTGTTTCATTTAATTATTAGAGAAAGAAGACGATTCGATGTACCGTACTCTACTCATAATCCTTGTCTGAATTCAGTTTCCCCCTCCCGCGCGAAGCTTTGTTTGTTTGCTTGTTATTTTGTTTTTATTTCCGTATAAAATCATCACAACATAAAAATACATACATAAATGAAAATTTACCGCGGTGTATTAACAAAATAGGCCTGTTCTTTCAAAGGGTCCGGATAATGACGTTTCATTCAATTATTAGAGAAAGACGATTCGTTACACCGTTCTTTACTCTTAATCCTCGTCTGAATTCATTTTCGTGTTTCATTAAATTATTAGAGAAAGAAGACGATTCGTTGTACCGTGTTCTTGACCGAATTTAGTTTCTCCCCTCTCGCGCAAAGCGCGGAAGCTTTGACGTTTCATTAAATTATTACTCTTAACCTTATCTGAATTTAGTTCCTCCCGCGCGAAGCGAGGAAGCTACGGCGTTTCATTAAATTATTAGAGAAAGATGACGATTCATTGTACCGTTTGCGATTCTTAATCCTTGTCTGAATTCAGTTTTCCCCCTCCCGCGCGAAGCGCGGAAGCTTTGCCGTTTCATTAAATTATTAGAGAAAGAAGCCGATTCGTTGTACCGTTCTCGACTCTTAATCCTTGTCTGAATTTAGTTTTCCCCCTCCCGCGCGAAGCGCGGAAGCTTTGATGTTTCATTAAATTTGTAGAGAAACAAGACGATTCGTTGTATTTTCGACCCCTAATCCTTGTCTGAATTCAGTTAACACCTTCTCGCGCGAAGCGCGTAAGCTTTGACAATTTATTGAATTATTAGAGAAAGAAGACGATTCGTTTTTCAACTCCTAAAGCCCCACGTATACTGTACTACTTTTAGCTACTTGCTCCCTATATATAGAAAACAATGTATAAGCGGTGAACGTTGGACCCCCATCATGATGATCCTCTCTTTCTTATGTTAATTGAAAGCTCAGTTGATGAAATAGCCACCTGTCAGTGACCACGCTGTGTGGTCTAATCCCTCCTGGCCAAACTAGTACAGACGGCCTTTAATCCTTGTCTGAATTCAGTTCCCTCCTCCCGCGCAAAGCGCGGAAGCTTTGACGTTTCATTATATTAGAGAAAGAAGACGATTAGTTACCGACTCTTAATCATTGTCTGAATTTTCAAAAGTGTTTCTTTGTCCGATGAAAAGTTACAGTTCGTAGGGGGAAAAATGCCGGTCGACCGACATAATACATCTCATCGACTTCAAACTTCTGCATTGATAATATACACGAGGATCTAGCAAGAATACCGACTCAGCGGACCCGACACAGCAACATAATTATATATGCATATCTTTCCTGCTCCCTGGAAGTGGCGACTCCAACCAACATCCCCCTCTCTCTTTAATACTCCCACCCCTCTTCTCTCAGGCTCCTACCCCCTCTCTCTCTTCTTTTTCATTCCCCGTTTCTTTTGTTTCCCTTTAATCCTTTATTTTCCTCTCCTTCCTCTTTTTCTTTTTCTCTTTCTTTCTTCTCTTCTCTTTCCTTTCTTTACCTTTTCTGTTTTTCTTTTCTTTCCCTTTCCCTCTTCGATTTCCCCTCCCCCTTTTCCCATTTTTCCCGACATCAGCGCAATTTCGCCGACAATATCCTGACATGTGGGGTGTCGCCAAAGGGGGGGGGGGGGGGGTGTGGAGGGGTGCGACACCCCCCCCCCCACCTGTCAAGATTTTGTCGGTAAAATAGCGCTGCCGTCGGGAAAAAAAGAGAGGGAAAGAGAAAGAAAGGAAAAAAGAAAAAGAAAAGAAAGGAAAAGAAAGGAAAGAAAGGAAAAGAAAGGAAAGAAAAGAGAAGAAAGAGAGAGAGAAAAGAAAAAGAGGGAGGAGAGGAAAGAAAGGAAAAGAAAGAAAAAAAAGAAAAGGAAAAAAAGAAGAAAAAAAAGTAAAAGGGAAACAAAAGAAACGGGGGATGAAAGAGAGGAGAGAGAGGGGAGGTAAGAGCATGAGAGAAGAGGAGTGGGAGTAAAAGAGAGAAGAGGGTTGTTGGGTGGAGTCGTCTCGTCGAGAGAGCAAGAAAGACACGGTCAAATATGTTGCTGTGTCGGGTCAGCTGTGTCGGTATTCTTGCTCGATCCTCGTGTACTAATATCAATGCAGAAGTTTAAAGTCGGGGAGATGTATATTGTCGGTCGACCGGCATTTTTCCCCCTATACGAACTGTAACTTTTCATCGGACAAAGAAACACTTTTGAAAATTCAGACAATGATTAAGAGTCGGTAACTAATCGTCTTCTTTCTCTAATCTAATGAAACATCAAAGCTTCCGCGCTTTGCGCGGGAGGAGGGAACTGAATTCAGACAAGGATTAAAGGCCGTCTGTACTAGTTTGGCCAGGAGGGATTAGACCAACTGTGACTTTTTATCCGCTGTGACGACTTCGAGGGTGACTACAACTACAATACTTGTATTTTCTCGAAGTTTCACTTTCCTATAATATCAGCTAAAGCCCGCCCCCCCCCCACTCAGTGTTATTTAGGGTACGCATATGATCGTACCCTCTTTTTGAAAGCACCCCCTATCTGAGGACTGCCAACATTTCCGAACCCCCCTTTCGCGGGCATTTCGCGGGCTTTTCCTGCCTTAGAGACCCCCCTAAATCAGGAAAAATGCTCAATGTACCCCCCTAAATTTCTCAGGAGTCCAAAGAGATGAGAGAAAAAAAGAAAAACACCCCCTTTTTAAAGAAATCTCCAGGTGAAAAGTCAAATACACCCCTTTTGTTTACAATTCTCGGGCCGGACTTTGTCGCACGAACAGTACCCCTTTACCGGACATTTTGGCAACACGCATGCGGTCATTCCGACCTCTGAGTGGGGGGGGGGGGGGGGGGGGGGGCGGGAGGTAAAGAAATCAGAGGTTTAACATTTTCGGGGAAACTAGATTCAAACAAGGTTCAAGAGATTCAAACAAGGTTCAACGACGAATCGTTTTCCTTTCTCTATAATTTATTTTGATGAAACGCCAAAGATTCCGCGCTTCGCGCAGAAGCGGGAAAATTTGATTTAGACGAGTGGAGAACGGTAAAACGAATCGTCTTATTTCTCTAATAATTTAAGGAAACGTCAAAACTTCCGCGCTTCGCGCGGGAGGGGGAAGCTTCATTCAGACAAGGATTAAGAGTCGAGCACGCGGTTCAACGAATCGTCTACTTTCTCTAATAATTTAATGAAACGCCAAAACTTCCGCGCTTCGCGCGGGTGGGGGAGAACTGAATTCAGATAAGGATTAAGAGTCGAAAACAGTACACCAAATCGTCTGCTTTTTTCTCATAATTGAATGACACATCAATTAAGAGTCGAGCACGGTTCAACGAATCGTCTACTTTCTCTAATACTTTAAGGAAACGTCAAAGCTTCCGCGCTTCGCGCGAGAGGGGGGAACTGAATTCAGACAAATATGGCTTATTAAGAGTCGAAAACGGTACAAAATCGTCTTCCTTTCTCTATATTGTGGTGAAACGCCAACTTTATTTAGACGAGTGGAGAACGGTACAATGTATCGTCTTATTTTTCTAATAATTTAAGGAAACGTCAAAACATCCGTGCTTTGAGCGGGAGGGCGAGAACTGAATTTCAGATAAGGATTCAGAGTCGAGAACAGTACAGCGAATCGTCTGCTTTTTTCTCATAATTTAATGAAACGTCAAAGGTTCCGCGCTTCGCGCGAGAGGGGGAAAAGACTGAATTCAGACAAGGATTAAGAATCGAGCACGGTTCAACGAATCGTCTACTTTCTCTAAGTTAATAAAACGCCAAAACTACCACTTAAGCAATATCTTGTATGGTGTATGAAGAGAAACAAAAAATGTAATATTGAAATCAACTCTGATAAATGACAATGTAGGGGTAGGCCTATACACCAATCAGGTCTAAATTTGTTTGTATATTTTCGTTTTGAGATTTCCCTTTGTAGGTGTCATTTTTTTCTCTCCAGATAGTGCCCTTTATGTAGGTGTCCTCCACCCCCCCCGCCCCCCCCCCCCCCCCCCCCCCCCCACTTTGGAAGTCGCTCCGCCGCATTTACATCTGTTCCGAGTTTTGCTTGGTTATTTTGTACTGGAGGATTACAATGAATACAAAAATATATATATAAAATATCACATTTTTGTCCTATTCATTTTATTTCTATCAATATTTTCTTACTGTTTCCAAGACAATATCATTGTAAAGGTACCCTTGTGCATATCCTGAACACATTATGTACGAGGGTTCGATTGCAAGGTTGTCGATATGTTAATTAGAACGAAAAAAAATGGTCTGTCAATAAGATTATTTTTAAGATGAAGAAATATTGCTAATGTTTATTTTAACATGTAATTTTTCCGACATCAACAATAAAAATCTACGTCATTTTATTAACAGGAATCCTGAGCATAGATCGTCGGAAAGGTGATTTCAGTCGATTCGTTCCCCTCACTATGAACATGAATGAGAGCGGACAAAATATACAGTTCCTCAGGTAGACAAAGGAACATCCCTTCACAGCTATTATGTAAAAAGGTGAATATGCATGTGACACCTGTTCTACACATTTTTACATAATAGCAGTGAAGGGATGTTCCTTTGTCTACCTGAGGAACTGTATATTTTGTCCGCTCTCATTGTCAGTCATGTACATAGTGCCTAGCCAATCCCAATCAGACACCGGCCCACAGTGGGCCACGGAGGCACCAAAATGCGCCAAACTCATTTATTTTATTACCAACATTTTTTCTGTCTAAGCTTTAAGTTGATACCAGATTTGGCTGCCCGATTCCGCCCGTTATCATGTTAGAGCCGTTTTCCTTGCAACTGCCCGGTAAATGTGTTATTTTGGTCCGCGGTGTCAGAACAAGCGGCGCGGCTTCGCGCTCGCCCAAGACACCGGCGACCCTCGCCCCTATAGCCTAGCAAGATACATACGCGCTGCCGCGGTACGTACGGTACCTGTACGTTTACGGTTTTGAAACATATATACCGGTATCTGAGGTCGATAACTATGACAGGTGCACTGCATGTGGCATGTGCGAGGTTGATTAATTGACTGAACTAAAATTACACGCCGACTGCACTGATCTCTCTATCTCCACCCATGCAGGGATAAAGAGTTTAAATCCCTGCTCCACCCAAACAAGCCCATGCAGTGACCGATATCGTGAGTATTACAGATTTATTTATTATAAACTATCAGTATCACCGCTTTAGAAATCAACAGATGTGATTGAGGGTACGGTAGACCCACTTTCAATCTGTAAGTTGAATTCAGATGGAAGAATTGTTGGTCATACTTAGCCTTAAGGGCTCTCTCGAATGTTTTTTTAATGATAGTATTCGAGAGAGCCTTAACTGGCTCCCATACCCCTGCATGGAGAGGTAGGTAAACAACATCAAAAATGTGTCAAAAATCACACTTTACCGCACCCGACCAATATTGGACAGTGGCTTTGATGAATGTTATGATATTTCTCCTCTTAACTATGTACTGAATTTAAAAATCGGATATAAAAATAAGAAAATAAGGGCAATTTTCTTACCAGAATGCCGGAGCTGGGGAAGAAGACACATGACAGCGTGAGAATGGCCGCTCTACATATCAATGGCGCTGACCTCTGACTTGGGTTGGCGCTGTTTCCGGTGAATGTGCTGTTTATAGATGAAATGCATGCAGTGCGACACTGGGATGTTCTGATGGTTGTGATGTGGAATGCTAAATGTTAGCGTGCTAACGTGCGGTTTTGCCAGTTGAGATCGCCATAATATGCCATGACGTGCTTATCACGTCATGGCGATCTCAACTGGCATTGATATTAATCAAGCACTGCTAGATCGCCATTATGCTGGTATTTTTTTAAATTTCATTACAGAACATTGTGAATTTTACAAAGTCCGATTATTTCTTTGATAATTCTGTTGAAATATTTCTCCTTTTTAAATTTTCTCTCTATATCTCTCCCTCTGATTTTCCTTTGTTTTTCTTTGTATATTCCTTTCCAAATCTCTTCTCTACCAGGGGCGGATCCAGGAATTTCCAGGGAGGGAGGGGTAAGAGCTAGGACATATATATATATTTTTTTGCTCCCGAAAAATTGAAATAAGAGGGATTAAAAGAGAGAGAGAGAGAGAAGAACTAAAGGGAAATAAAAGAGATTGAGAAAAAAAGATGAAGTAGACCCAAAAAATATATAATAATATATTTTTTGTATTATTTCAAATTTTCGGGAGCAAAAAAATATATAGATACATAAAGGCACGTACGTCCATGGCTGTGACAGTCTTTCGCTTGGCGTGCTCGCAGTAAGTGACTGCATCACGGATGACATTCTCGAGGAAGACCTTCAGTACACCGCGTGTCTCTTCCATATAATTTCCAGGAGGGAGGGGTAAGAGTGAATGAATGAGGGTGGGTGTATGTTTGTTTTGATAAGTTTTACAATATTTGTTATAATAATTTGCTTGTATGATTACTTTTGTACAGGGCCCCATTCTCACAAGCTTTGCTTTTCTTGGGGTCCTTCCGATTTTGCTGTTAATTTGATATGTATTTTATTTTGAATTTTAATGAAAATAAATGAAATGAAATGAAATATATATTTTTTTTTTTATTATTTCAAATTTTCGGGAGCGAAAATTTGAAATAATAAAAAAAATATATATATTAGTGCATGCGCACTAATATATATATTTTTGGGTCGGGGGGGGGGGGGCACGTGCCCCCTGTGCCCCCCCCCCTGGATTCGTCCCTGCTCTACTTCATCTTTTTTTCTCAATCTCTTTTATTTCCCTTTGTAGTTCTTCTCTCTCTCTCTCTCTTTTAATCCTCTTATTTCAAATTTTCGGGAGCAAAAAAATATATATATATGTCCTAGCTCTTACCCCTCCCTCCCTGGAAATTCCTGGATCCGCCCCTGGTAGAGAAAGAGATTTGGAAAGGAATATACAAAGAAAAACAAAGGAAAATCAGAGGGAGAGATATAGAGAGAAAATTTAAAAAGGAGAAATATTTCAACAGAATTATCAAAGAAATAATCGGACTTTGTAAAATTCACAATGTTCTGTAATGAAATTTAAAAAAATACCAGCATAATGGCGATCTAGCAGTGCTTGATTAATATCAATGCCAGTTATTCGACTGAAACATGTCTAATTCATTTGACTGATTATTTGAGGAGAGAAACTTCCCAAGGGCGCTTTGTTGGTATGGTGCTCCTTGATCTGCAAAAAGCTTTTGATACAGTTAATCATTGCGTCTTATTGAAGAAGTTACAACTAATGGGTTTTGCTAAGGCAAGTTTAGATTGGTTCAGATCCTACTTATCTAATCGGCACCAAGTAGTGGCCATTCATGATATTCGTTCCAAACTAATGCCTATAACATGCGGTGTTCCTCAGGGAAGCATTTTAGGCCCAATTCTATTTTCAAGTTATATAAATGATATGTGTATTTGTATAAAAGACTTCAAACTATTATTGTACGCAGATGACAGCGTACTACTCTATTCAAATCCTGATCCTAAATATATTGAGGAAAAGCTCAGTGAACAGCTGTCTACGTGTGTCGATTGGATGACTGATAATAAGCTTTCTTTACACTTGGGAAAAACAGAAAGCATTTTATTTTGTTCTAAAAGTAGTTCTAAAAAGTCATTTGAATTCAAAGTGACACACAATAATCAAGCAATCAAGAGAAAAGAGTCTGTGAAGTATTTAGGCATTGAGTTGGCTAGCGCAATTTCATTTTCATCTTTAGTAGAATCAGTTGTAAAAAAAGCAAATTCTCGTCTGAAATTTTTGTACAGATATCAAAGTTGTATGGATTTAAAAGCAAGACGTACACTCTGTTTTGCTCTTATTCAATGTTTATTTGACTATGCTAACCCTGCATGGTATAGTAACATAAACAAGTCAGATCAAAAGAAGTTGAAGATTATACAGAACAAAATGGTGAGATTTATCAACTGTTCTGGTCCAAGAACTCATGTTGGCTACAGCGAACTTTCTAAAGCTGGTTTTCTTGAAGTCGACCAAAGATCAAAACAACTCGCATTGCATCACGTGCATAAAATATATCATACTAGGTCGAATCATTATATTCGATCCAACTTCGATCTTGTTACTGACGTACATGATTATAATACAAGAAATAGACGATTCAACTTTAACTTACCAGAAAGAGTAGGTAGTATTGGAAATTCGTTTTATTACAATGCCATAAAACATTGGAATTCCCTTCCCAATGGTGTAAAAGAAATAGGAAACTATGATCATTTTAAGAGGAAATTAAAGGAATACCTAATACTTGACAGTCAGAGAAGAGAAGTGAATGACATGTTATATGATTGAAATTTGTATTCTTCTGTCGGTTCATACCTTTTCATGTTGTATATACTTATGTTTTCGTACGTTATAGAAATTCTACAAATTCATCATTATTTTCCTCTTCTTCCTTCTCCTCTTTTTCTTCTTCTCCTTCTTCTTTTTCTTCTTGTACTTAATATCATTTCTATCATCAGTTTAATGTAGTTATTATTATTATTATCTTTAATAAGTAGTTCTTTTAATTTTCTTATCTGTCTGTAAATATTACTATTTTAACTTATTAATTTTATACATGTCTGTAAGGGACCCCACTGGAAATAAGCTCTCGAGCTTTCGTGGGTTATCCTGTTCAAGCTGACTTATTTTTTATCTGTTATTATTGTATATTGTTGTATGTTGGAAGCTTGTCGAATAAAAATCAATCAATCAATCATAAGCACGTCATGGCATATTATGGCGATCTCAACTGGCAAACCGCACGTTAGCACGCTAACATTTAGCATTCCACATCACAACCATCAGAACATCCCAGTGTCGCACTGCATGCATTTCATCTATAAACAGCACATTCACCGGAAACGGCGCCAACCCAAGTCAGAGGTCAGCGCCATTGATATGTAGAGCGGCCATTCTCACGCTGTCATGTGTCTTCTTCCCCAGCTCCGGCATTCTGGTAAGAAAATTGCCCTTATTTTCTTATTTTTATATCCGATTTTTAAATTCAGTACATAGTTAAGAGGAGAAATATCATAACATTCATCAAAGCCACTGTCCAATATTGGTCGGGTGCGGTAAAGTGTGATTTTTGACACATTTTTGATGTTGTTTACCTACCTCTCCATGCAGGGGTATGGGAGCCAGTTAAGGCTCTCTCGAATACTATCATTAAAAAAACATTTCGAGAGAGCCCTTAAGGCTAGTCATACTTAGGCTTTCGCGGTAGCGAAAGTGTACAGTACTACAGGTTTTGCTCGCAGAAGTTGAGGCGTAACCGGCCGGGTGGCTTGCACGATGTTTACTCGTGAGCCGCTGGTTACTGACTGTGCAGTGTGATGTCGAGCCCCATATCTGCGTATTGTAACATTTCACTAGAAAGTTGAAATTGACAATAATTTACTGTCCTTATTCCCATAATGCTTGCTCTCATCTTAATCCTGTTAATCATATTCTAAAGAGTAAGTGTGCTATAATCTCATCAAAGTTCGAGTAGACCTATTTAGTAAAGCACAGCGTCATTTTCACAAGATAGGGCCAAGTTCGAAAGTGAAACATTACAAATTGAATTGTTATTCCTTCAAAACACAACCCAAAGTCCAGACAAAAGAAGAATTTATTATTGACAATATAACAATGAATTTTGCAACATTTCACTTTCTACTTAAAGTTGATACTCTAAGACAATCCCAAATACTGAGATAATTACATAAATAGAAAGCTTTTAACCCCCATAATAACACCAAATGGTGTCCACCCGACAAAACAAGTTTAGAATAATGAATTTATTCGAGTAAACTCTACCAAAATATCTAAGTCTGAAACCCGGAAGTGCACGTAAAGTCGGGCCTCTATCCGTGACGTCACGAACGGGAGTCATGGGCTCAGTGAGAGTGAATGGCAGTGATATCCCTACGTAAATGCTATCCTGTCAGAGCTTAGATTTGTTGTTGTTAAGGAGTATACGTATATTTGATGGATTTTCTGTTTTCATTTGAATGAAGAATAACGAAGCAACATTTTCCAGTCGCTGATTTCTTTTTATATCCTCATATTCACCTATTTGGTAGAGATTTAAGACGAGTTTACTGCTTAGGAATTGAAGTTAAATCGTGCACTTATGAATAGGCGGATGCATTATATTGTCATCAGATGAACATGAGCAGTTTTGTAAAACGAATAGGTCTAGAAGTATGATAGTACTTATCATAGATGTGTGTGACTGCCTCAAAAAAGGATACAGTACCAGTTAAACATTTTATGTTGTAAAATATCAAACTTGAACGAGATCATGCAAGCGCGCTTCCTCTATAATATTTTGGCGAGTGATGCGGCTCTTGCATGAACGTTTGTGGAGCGAGCAGAATCGGGAGGTAAGACCAAGCCGCTGCTCTAGGCGCTGCTTGCTTGTGATGGTTGCTTGTGATGTGAAGGCAATTGCAAGAGAATGAAAGCGACGTTGCCAGCTAAGAAAAACAACTAACAAAGACTTGCTCCTGACTACCGGTGTCAGAATTGGTAGATGAAGGATGTTCAGGGCCAAGGAAGGCGAAAGACATGGGAAAAAGGAAGAAGAAACCATCGGGAGATCGCTGTAGTGTATGGTAATGAATTGTGCATGGGTAGACAGCTACTGTTCACTCCGTGCCTGGGCCGATTTCAACACCAAAACAAAAATTACATGGTGAAAATATCGACTAATAGCACATCGTTGGCATGTATATGTCATAATTTTTAAAAGGGGAATTGATATTAATACTATGAAGTACTAGGGGAAGGTAAAGAATTGTACATAGAATTATGATTTATTAGACTTTTCAGCCTTTGAAACAAAAATATGCAGAAAATCGTATCACTCTGCACATGTTTGCTATGGAACATCCGGGTACGTGAATATACTCTCTCCCGGACGTGAGGTCATAAATAGTAGACCAGCGTCGTGACTGATTTTCTATGCAAAGAGAGGCGGATATTTTAGACATTTCAATTGAGGATTTCGAGTAGACAGAATTTTTTTGTGATATACTAAGTAATTGAAAAACTTAAAAATAACATATACTTGCCGTAGGTAACAAATTAAGGGACATTTATTTGCTTAGAGTATCAACTTTAAGCTTCGGTCACAAAAGCCATTACGAACTGCTACGAGTACGAACGCCGTACGAATGATTTTCAGACAATGGAAATTCTGGAAGACAATGGAAAAACAGAGATTCGTACAAAATTATCGTTCGTACGAACTTTTGTAACAGTAGCATTAGCTCCATATTCAGGTGTACTGCACATTCCTTGATTACTAATACAATATATTGTAAAATTTTGTATTGTTTTACTGTACCATTTTTGATCCCCATGGAAGACCAGCGACATCATAACGATACCACTGAATATAGGCTACCCAGCCGTTAAGTTTATCTTGTTATTTGATACTGTCTGTTTTACTTATTGCATGTTGTCTTTTTATACAGAATATTAAAAAAAAAAAAAAAAACGAACGAACAATTACTTTAATCATTATTAATTGGGCATCATTGTAGGGGAATAAATAAACAGACCTTTCAATGATGTCAATGTCAAATATAATAACAGGAGAGGTATCAATGCTAAAACATGAACTGTAGAACATTTTTGGGGGATTTTTTGAGGGGATTGAATTTGAAGAGTTATCTGTCTTACACTTGAGGTCATTCTTAATCCCTAAACATTAACATGGTCCGGCCAGGCTATATATCTAAATCTCTTGAACTGCATTTATAAGAGTACATGTAGGTCAGTTTGTCAACTTGTGGAGTGTTATAGTGGAGTAAAGCGTCGATCTCTAAAGTGTTGGGAGCCCCAAAACTTTGATGGCAAAAATTCACTTCAATAAGTTCAATTGTATTAAGCTTTGTAAAGTGCATGGAATTGCAAGTAAATTGTGTCTCACCAAGACTTGCTGTAGCCATGTTATCAAAGTCACAACACGTGCTGTTTCCTGTTTGATAAAGGGGATGTGATTAAACCGATAAGTGCAGGGCAGAGCTGATAATATTTCTACTTAATTTGAAACCGATAAGTCAGAATAAGGAGTACAGTATTAATTAATTTTGAGTAGAATACACACACATTTGTTAATGTTGGCTTTCTTAAACATTATGTGTGAAGAGTTAAAATTAGACTCCTTCCATAGTTGTATTTTGTGACAATAATAATTTGTTTCTTTAATCTTTTCTCCCTATACATATTCATTTCATACATGTATCATTTGCTTATTCACTTACATATATTCATTTACTTCAATTCTCGCTACCCCAAATAGCGATTCTGCCGAGATCCGGGGAAAATCCTGAAAACGCGCATTGCATTATGGGATAGCTTTTCGACATTACAGCTTCCTGTGCAGGCGCTATATTACTAGGCGCGATAGCGTATGCACCGAATATGTCGTCTGCTCGGTCTTGTTTTTTTTTCGCAAATATTTCAACGTTTATTTGAACATTTCATTCGTTGTTTTTTGCGTCTTTTGACATCAGTGACGATGTTTTTCTTTTGTGAGGCTGCACAGTGCTGGGCTCATGATTCCAAGCGTAAGAACCCTGAAAAATGGGGGTGGATGAAGGCCGTGACTTGGGATGGGACTCTATACCGGAAGTTGTAGTGACGACCCGAGAGAGTGAAAATTACCTCGTCTCGCGAATTTCCAGATTTTCATACCTATTTAGGGTAGCGAGAATTACTCAACCTAATTCCTTCCTCCATTCAGCTCCTCTCTGCATACCAAGTCTTCCATTTCACCGGGGGGGGGGGGGGGGGGGGGGGGGGGGGGGGGCGTTTCACAAAACTTGTCATCAGAGACAAATGACAGTTTTTGTTATAAGCTACTGAAATCCTTGCTTCTGATTGGTTATCAGCAGATTTGTTACTGATTTTTGTTATTGGTCATTGAAAGAAGGCTTTGTGAAACGGGTCCCTGGTATTTTCCTTTGTCCACTTTTTGCTTTTCATTGATTATCTTTTCCTTTTCCTTTTGAATATTCATTCTTATTGTTAAATCCTATTAGTTAGTGCTTTATGCCTGGTGTATTTCATTTGAATATACTTTGCTTAAAAATCTTTAGAATGATGCTGCATACACCTGTAGCATCCTACAATACAACAGACAGACCTACACTAGACTTCTTATTAGTTGCATTTATTTAGTACTTTTAGTTGGAGATTTAGGAGAGAGGATTTATTTGAGTTTGGCAGTGACATTTGGATGATTATTTTTAATTTATATTGGTGAGAGTTGTATTAATTGTAATTTGTATTACTTTACATGTTTAAGGCCTATAATAAATGAACATGTGTGCTACCGCTTTTTAATATGTTTAGGAAATAGGAAATGATCTGTAGCGAGTTGCAAATTTATGCAAATAGGATCAGAGTAATAACATGATTTATGTGTTTATTACTGCTGGAAATATAGCCATTTAAAGTTGATACTCTAAGCAAATAAATGTCGCTTAATTTGTTACCTGGGCAGGTCCAAGCTATTGTCCCCTCTGGGGGTCAAATTTCATCTTTATATATATTTAACAAACTATACCTCATTTTAAAGCTGAAACTATGAATTTTATGAATCTGATAAAAATTAAAAAAAATTATCAAAATACGACGAGTGCCAAGGTCACGAACTTCGATTTGTATTAATTAGCGTGACGTACGGGACATTACATTTTTATTTTTGTATCTCGTTTGAATTATTTGTTTAAAATTAAATATCTCAGGAATTGTAGACCATCATACTAGAAAATAGGAAAAAAATATAAAAACTTTCAAAATTAATTAATTATGCAAATGAGGTAGGTTCCAAAATGTGATGTCCCGTACGTCACAATTTGATCACAATTTGTTTAATTTTAATTATGAAAATAATTTTTTTTTTTAAAGATATTCTCGGAAGTTCTAATTTAGATGAATACCTAACAAAAAATAGGTTTAACAAAAATTACAAAAATTCTGTGTTGATTATATAATCAAATTAAGAAATGTGACGTACGGGACAAGTGTGTGACGTACGGGACAACCCCATATAAAACCAATGCAAGATGTGAAAAAAGAAATGACCAAAAGGAGAATATATACTGTGTTAGGAAACTTGTTGTATACAGGGATATATGAACATTTCAACTGGGTCCCTTCTAGGAATTTACTTGTTTGTACTGAATTCGATGTAATTAGTCTTCAAGCCAGACCCCTGGTATTATCAACTTTGGTATTTTGCCAGTTGATGTCCCCAACATCGGCAGGATGCTAAATATGTAAATCATAATAGTGTACTAGTTCCTGGAATGGGTCTAATGAAATTATATGGTAGTAGATGCACCAGAAGCTGGCTTTTACAACTCATAGATGCTGCAGGTAAGAATCTTAGCACATGTGGGTCATTTCACGTTAAGTGTACACTTTTTGAAAAATGGGGTTTTCCCCATTTTGGCATCTTTTAAACAATTATTATTTTATGTTGGCCATTTTATTTGATGGACCTTATCAACAGCAACCTACAGTTCAATTTTCATAACACTGCAAACATTATTTCTGTTAATTTCAGCATTTTTAGTGCATTTTTAACGGAAAAGGGATTCTCATTTCATAATTTTGATAATGTTCATTGATATCTTACATGAATCTATTGAGAGTTGTGTAAAATTTTAATGTTTTAGTGTCAGCACAGCCACTATGTAACATCATAAAACTTATTTGACCAAATTTGACCAATAAATGTGAAAATGATGAATATTTTTGTAAAAGGCATCTTTTCCGTTAAAATTAAAAAACATGTCCTCTCCATAACATTGAGGCCAGCAGCAGTGACTTAAAATGATATATATGGGCCTAAACTCTATTTAAATAATCTTCAGAATGTTTGAAAATGAGGACATGTCTCAAATCAATGAACAAAATATGTGATATATATTTTATTGCTTGGTTAATTTGATGACTTTATTTTCCGTTAAAAGTGTGTCCTCTCCATAACAGGTATTTTCTTCATAGTGTGACGGATATATGAAAATCTTTCTCTTTCTTACTCTTTCTCTTTATATATTCAATACTTGTAAATATTGTGACCATTATAAATATAAAATGTCTTTTATAATCGTTACTTATTTGTGACATGTTTTTAATGGATTTGCTCTGAACGAGCGGCTAATATAACAAGTAGCATGTGCTCTTGTTGATAAACAATGCTTAATTTATTCCACTATTGATCGATAACTTAATATTCATGTATAATTCATTAGTTTAAGGCGCGATCCAAGGTGCGCAGCCAATTAAATGATTGCAATTGCGCGTACGGCTTTCTTTTCCATGCGCGACCCAACCAGTATAAATAGTCCGCGCGTGGGTTACTGGGTTACCCAGGTACGTGACTGACAGTTTTTACAGGTAGTACGCGACTGACAGTTTTATTTGCAGGGTATTACGCGAAAGACTATGAATATTTGGAAAGGAAGGCTTCGGTCCTTTGTGACCTAATTAAGGCCGAAAGTCACCAGTGCCTCCGTAGTTTAATTTATATCATTTAATATTGTATAACGCTTAAACTTATAACAAATGTATTCGTCTAGAGGGCGTGATACTCCGTAGATCTTATAAGGATGTTTTAATGAACTTGATATTGTATATAGATATTGTATAGAAAGTGTATATAAAGGATCGAGAGATTTGGAGAAACAACTTTGTCGTATATCTACAGTTTATTATCTACATTTATTTAATGCATATATAACAGTTTATTACAGACAAGAGTGTAACTCCCCCCCCCCCCCCTTTTTCTCCTTCTTCGTCCTGTCTTGGAAGGGACAGTGTGTCCTTCAACCTGGAATGGACACATAGAACGTTATATGTATAGACAATGCATGGGCTTGTCTTGGAGGACACAGTGTCCTTAGATTTGGACATGGACACAGTGTCTCTTCTTCTTACTCCCTTGAATTGCACTCATTATTTGTATATAGCATGACATGTATATCAATAGAATGTCATTGAATAGTGGACAGTTGAATATGTACACTCGTAGTTAATTAATTAAATAGCTGCATTTACGAGCCTATCTAAATCAGGCAATTATTACTATTACTACATAATTAAGAGGTGCGAACTTAAGACAGTAAGGGACGAATTCAATGGAATGCCGGTTATCTTTGAATTTAGAAAGTCAAATCTTATACAAGTATATTCTGGAGTAAGTTATAACTAGGAGATAAATACTCGAGGCTAGTTTATAACGGTGATGATGGATTTATATAGGTACAATGTTTAACCGACACAGTGTGTTAGCTTGTTACATAATAAAGGAGTGGAAAGACTGTTGAAAGCCTGGTCGGAAGGGTGAATTGGTTTAAATGTTTCATTCTTATAGAATGGGGACGATAAAGGGACACATTGGCCAAAAGGTGTCAGGCGCAGGTAGATAGTTGTGTCAGGGGTAGGAGTACCGAGAATACTAGTAGTCGGTCAGAATAGAGTAACTTGGAATAGGAGTTAGAAAGAAATGTTAACTTTGGTTTGACAGCCATGGTGGTTTGTAAAGTTCGTTAGTAAAGCCTCTATCTAAGTTCAGTAAGTTTATACATGTACATTATTTAAATCGTATGCAGTCTATACTAGTCAATTAAGTGTTGACATCCTGTAAATATAAAGCTAAGAAATACTGTATAAATAATACAAGCAGTAAACATCTATACAATAATTAATTAATGTATATCTAGTAGTAGCAATCAGTAAGTTAGTAAGTTCATGGAAGTATTTCTATTCTTGTTGAGAGTTTTACAGTTCTTATATTGTTGAACAGTTGCCTAGAAATGGCTGATTGAATAATAAATTCATTATTCGACTTTAGATCGATTTCAAGTTACAAATCTTGTTAGTCTGGTTTGCCTAGTAAATTAAGTATGCATTGTTGATGATCTATAGTAGATTTGGAACTACTGTAGGATTTATTACTAAACAGGAACACAAGGACTTCGTCTGTATATTTCAGACAAACGGACTCAGGTCATCGTGCCTTATAAATCGCTCGGAAGTGTGAAAGGGAATAAGATACTATTTTTGTTATTTAGTGAGTGACTGAGTGGAAGACTTAATACACAGAAACGAATGCATGGGACATGATTATGGTCTAAATGGTGTTGTGAGGCTTGTTAGAGAGACAAAAACATGATTAGTTCCTACTTAATGATACTTAATTACGGTATCAGGGGTGAGAATAACACTCACCTATAAAAGGATGGAAGATATTGTGAAGTGGTTTGAGACTCTAGAAGCTAACTTTGAGTGGAAATGGCCAAATCAATACAGGATTTTCCCAGAGTGAGACAGTGCGTCTTGCACGTGACGAGAGACAGATTGGGAAAGGACGAGACAGTGAGTCCCAAAAGGAAGCAATTGCCATACGTCACAATGACTTTAAGCGTATACTAGTAGAAGGACGCATGGTCCGGTTTCTTAGGAATCTGTGTATGTAAGTGAGAGTGTATCAGATTACAGAGTGAATGTAAACACACAAACCGTGTTGTTTTGGAGATCCTAGCGCTCCAGATTAAGACTAGGTGGTGGCAGCAACCGTCAGAATTAATGGTATAAGAGACTGACATAAAAGTGGTTATTAATGTAGTCTTCTTCCAGACTTGTTTTACTTGTATTCCCTATATTGATAGAATTCGCTATAATGGTAGCAGGAGAAAGTTTATGTAGCGATGGGGATGATTTTGGGACAATGGTGGAAGCATATTAACCACCCCCTCGATTCCCCGATTCCCTAGAAACGTACCAATGGTGGCATTTCTATCAACCCCCCCCCCCCTTTCTTCCCTGATTTCACGCTAAAACCGTCACAATATATTAAAGCACCGAGGCTTGCACTATCTATGGCACTGGTATACAATAATAATATGCCTCCATTTAATATCATGAAATGTGATTTTCCATCTACATATCTATAGATGGTCAGTATCTCACACTAATGCAATGTTAAACTGAATGTCCTCTCCATAACAGAGTTACCCATTGTTAACAATGTACAGAAACAATTATTTTTTTATAGTATAATCACTTCCTTCATGTAAGAAAACATTGATATGTTGTTCCACTCAGTATAAGAATTCATTAAATATCATGTCAACAGCTATAATTTTATTTTGGTATTGATTTTCATTAATTCCTCTATGTAATTGGGTAATTTCTGAATGCAAAGACAGAAATATTCTCACAACATAGTCTGATATTAAATACATTTTAAAGTGCAATATTTGTAAGTGTGTAACTGACAAAATCTACTGATCATTGCAATCATTTACCACCCTGGTAGCAATATAATGTATGCCATTAGGTTGTTAAGGAGAGGACACATTTTTTTAACCAGGCACTTCAAGTAGGGAAAACAAATCCTCTGACCTTTGCCCCATATACAGTATCCATCAAAATAAACTATACGTTCGCTGTAACGTTTAGCGCAGTAAATGCAGGTGCGCGTTAAAAGGCCCATTATTGCACTTATTTAGTCATCATTAGTGCGATAGCTGCGCCTGGGTCCGATAGGGCTTATTGCACTTATTGCACTTATCGCACCTGCGCCTGGGTCCGATAGGGCTTATTGCCGGCCCTCTTGTTGCACCTCTGCGCTAGCTTCGATAGGGTCTACTAACCTACTAGCGCACCTGCCTTGCCCCTCGAACTGCACTGTTGTATAGAAAGAACGAAGGGAAAACGAAATGGCAGAATTTATGGTACGGCATTAATAAAAGGAAGAAATATCAAATGAAATCGTGAACGGAATGATGATTTTGAATTTCATTCCCCCGTTGAAGTACCGTCTTGTTGTCCTTGAGTACTAATATAAATTCACAAGGACCGATTTAGATTTGAGGCGAACGTAATTTTAGGTGAATGTGGGAGAGGACTATTTATACGTCTCACTATTCTGATTGGAATTATCAAACTACAACTACAGTAATTTGTTTTCCCAGGTCCACGATCGAGAGTCCCAGATCCCAGTACAGTATGCACTCATTTGCATACAGCCAATCAGAGCAATACGCTGTCTGTGTGTAGAGCTTCGCACCGTTTCGCATCACGAACAATTGTTTATAGAAAAATCAGTTCTCAACAGTTCTCAACCTTTACAAATAAAGTGCGTTCGAGAAAAAACGAAACTTTGAATTGTCGATGTTTTATCATATCTTAATCTCAATTATAATTAATAAATGACACATATTTGTAAAGCTGAGATCCCCTTCTTTCATTTGATTCACATGTTGCAAATTTAACACACGAGCGCTTTAAAACAATTTGAAGAAAGGTTACCAAAAAAAAATCATTTGGCGAACTGTATCTGAATTTCAAAGAGAAAATCACATTTCTAGAAATTTCATTTTCTACCTCTTTATATGAAACCTTAATCAGGAAAAATGAGCCAGGAATAAAAAAAAAGTTCTGTTTGTTTAATTAAATGCTTGCATTTCCATAATGTTATTAAACGAAATCGTTTTCACTTGCTGCAAGCAAGTGCCTTGTTATCTGTGAAGAAAAAAAAGTTGTTAAAGACAATTGTTTTGTTATCTGTTTAAAATAGAACGGTTTTAAAGACAAGCAAGTAACTTGTTACAGTACCTGTTATTCATTTATCAGTTAGGACTTTCTGATCAGTTATACCAACAATTATGGAAACCTATATTCTCATATTGTTTTTGCAGGAATTTAAAGTAAGATGTTTTTTTTTGCTTATTACTCACTATAAATACTAGTTTAATTGACAATATGCATGGTATCGGGACATTTCCTACCTTATATTGCGTTATCTAACTTGGTATATGAAAATAAAAAATAAAGACTGGTGAATGTATTGATTACAAAAAAAGTAAATTGCATTTAAACATTCAGATGTCACTGTTAAACAAAGTGTCCTCTCCATAACATACAATGTATATCAACGAGTCACTCTTTGAGAGTTTGGATTATAGAAAAAATAAATAATAAGACTTGTATATAAAAACTGGTGTATCAATAGACAATATCAGTATTGTTTTTATTGTAAAATACTGTTTAAATAACATGAAACAATGTATGAATAACAAAACTTTCACGCCATATATTCTGAGATAAAGTTGGAGTTGTAATGATGGTGAATAATTTGAAGTTTATCCTCTCCAATATATGTCACTTGGCTCATATAATGTTCCAATAATCTATTGGCATGTTCTTACAGAAATGTTAGAAATGAATGATGCATAGCAATTTACATATCAACTAATATAATAAGAGTTCATATTGCTAAGATTTGTTGTTAAACAAATGTCCTCTCCAAAACACGTCAATGAATTAAGTTTGGAAGCTCATATTTGATTAAAACTTGCATTCACTTGTTTTTTTTTACACAGCATCAAATAATTTAGACATAAATGCAACACTGTATACCAAATTTGAAGTCTATATAAGAAGAAGGACAAGAAATTATCATGTCATTAAATAAATTCAACCTCCCCATAATTCAGTTTCCTATAAAATACACTAATTTTATGGCAAAATATGGCTTAAGTGAATAGGAAATAAGTGCATCAACATCTGATAAGTATAAAAAGGCATATAAAAGTACAGAAAACTATGTGTATACCATTTACAGGTATAATAAAGCTGATGTGTTCTTTGTTAAACAAAATGTCCTCTCCAAACGCCTATTTTTGTTACTGTATTTCAATCGAATATTTCTATATGTAAACATGGACTTGACGCTCTATAATTTTACACATTTCTGACATATACCCCAAACTTTCAGAATCTGTGCATCTTTTGCTCTAACAACAATTTTCATTTTTGACCCCCAGTGAGAAAAAAAGTGTACACTTAACGTGAAATGACCCATGTACATGTATGCTATCAAGCTCTCCATGTGAGGTTTTTTTGATATTCTATTTAAATGTCATATTATGATGGTAAAGGATTACAGCATACACTGTACATGTTATGGAGCAAGCTTGGGAATTTTGATCTCCTAAAAACTAAATCATAACTTTTAAGGAAGGATAGCCTTTTTGAGTATTTCACACTCTCACCCACTTAAGATTGTTATCACTTTTACACCCATGCATTAATCTTTTGAATTGTGGAAAAGGTCTCACAAACCTTTAGGGTTTTAATTTCTTATATCTGGTGGTGTTAATAAGATGTCTTTAATCAATACAAAATACATTCAAGATTTATATTTTTGTATCCATCTTTCACAAACATGTACATGTAGGCTACATTAATGTACATCTAAATTCTTGAATATATAACAGCAACATATACATGTTCTAATCTGTGATAAAAGGATTTAAAAAAGACAATATGTTCAGCATTATCTTTGAATTCCTTCAAAATTCTATGATATTACTATCAAGTAATTCAAACAAGCTATGAAGAAAAGACTTCATATTTTTAATGTATCTTTGTTCACAAACACTTAGAGCATAAGAAATGTTCTTTGACAAAATATGATGTGCCGAGTGTGCCCCTGTGTTTCAAACAAGTTAAATAAAAGTTTTCAAGTTCAAATTCATCTTCTTCATTAATTATTATTTAAAAACATTTTGCAATGTTGAATGGAATGGATAAAAGAAATGAGAAAAGAAGCATGACTGCGCATGATAGATGGGTAAATGGAATAAAAATGGTAATATACATGTAGTGTGTATGAATATATTAATTCAATTTGTTTTCTTTGTTAAAGTAATATTTGTATTGATTTACCCCATAAATTAACACAGAGGACATTAAGTGATGGTCAGATGATCTAATTGGGTTCTAAAACACTTTAATTGTCACTGATTTAAGTTAAAATTGTTCACATTTAACAAATTTTGACGAAAATTCTTCATTTCAATGCATTTTCCCATAGGGAAAAGTTGTCCCGTACGTCACATGTCCCGTACGTCACATACACACATTTATGTTTTGGTATATTACATAACAACGAAAGGTCAGAAAAATATGGTAATAGTTGTGATTAATGCTTGATTCCATAATGAATTAAGATATCATTACCATAAATCTCATAACTTAACAAATTCAGAGAACTTTTATGATGAACTTATTTTTGAAAAAGTCAGAAATTCTCTGGTCCCGTACGTCACGCAGCACATTAATTACATTAAAAATTAATTTATGAATTGGTCAGAACTAAAACTTTCCACAAATGAACTAGCCCATAATAGCCACAGACTCATACCAAAAGATAGCCATATAAATAATGTCATCCATTGTTATTTCTTGTTTAAAGTCTCTGAATGTCCCGTACGTCACAAAGCAAATAGCTTGGACCTGCCCACCTACGGCAAGTATATGTTATTTTTAAGTTTTTCAATTACTTAGTATATTACAAAAAAATTCTGTCTACTCGAAATCCTCAATTGAAATGTCAAAAATATCTGACTCTCTTTGCATAGAAAATCAGTCACGGCGCTGGTCTACTATTTATGACCTCACGTCCGGGAAAGAGTATATTCACGTACCCGGATGTTCCATAGCAAACGTGTGCAGAGTGATACGATTTTCTGCATATTTTTGTTTCAAAGGCTGAAAAGTCTAATAAATCATAATTCTATGTACAATTCTTTACCTTCCCTAGTACTTCATAGTATTAATATCAATTCCCCTTTTAAAAATTATGACATATACATGCCAACGATGTGCTATTAGTAGATATTTTCACCATGTAATTTTTGTTTTGGTGTTGAAATCGGCCCAGGCACGGAGTGAACAGTAGCTGTCTATACCCATGCACAGTTCATTACCATACACTACAGCGATCTCCCGATGGTTTCTTCTTCCTTTTTCCCAGCATGTCTTTAGCCTTCCTTGGCTCTGATCGAAGATCCTTCATCTACCAATTCTGACACCGGTAGTCAGGAGCAAGTCTTTGTTAGTTGTTTTTCTTAGCTGGCAACGTCGCTTTCATTCTCTTGTAATTGCCGATAAACATATAACTAGCGCACGTACGTTCCATCACAAGCAAGCAGCGCCTAGAGCAGCGGCTTGGTCTTACCTCCCGATTCTGCTCGCTTCACGAACGTTCATGCAAGAGCCGCATCACTCGCCAAAATATTATAGAGGAAGCGCGCTTGCATGATCTCGTTCAAGTTTGATATTTTACAACATAGAATGTTTAACTGGTACTTTATCCTTTTTTGAGGCAGTCACACACATCTATGATAAGTACTATCGTAGTTCTAGGCCTATTCGTTTTACAAAACTGCTCCTGTACCATATCTGATGACAAGATAATGCATCCGCCTATTCAAACGTGCATGATTTAACCTTGTTTCCAAAGCAGTTAACTCGTCTTAAATCTCTACCAAATAGGTGAACATGAGGATATAAAAAGAAATCAGCGACTGGAAAATGTTGCTTCGTTATTCTTCATTCAAATGAAAACAGAAAATCCATCAAATATACTCCTTAACAACAACAAATCTAAGCTCTGACAGGATAGCATTAACGTAGGGATATCACTGCCATTCACTCTCACTGAGCCCATGAGTCCCGTTCGTGAAGTCACGGATAGAGGCCCGACTCTACGTGCACTTCCGGGTTTCAGACTTAGATATTTTGGTAGAGTTTACTCGAATAAATTCATTATTCTAAACTTGTTTTGTCGGGTGGACACCATTTGGTGTTATTATGGGGGTTAAAAGCTTTCTATTTATCTCAGTATTTGGGATTGTCTTAGAGTATCAACTTCAAGGATTTATTCAGGAAGTTGCTGAAGTATTGCTGTTGACCTCTTTTAATCAAGAACATTAATGGGTACATGCATCATGTTTGCAGAGAACTTTACATGCACAAGCTCTCACATGTATGGAAGTCCATGCAGAGGCGGCGGAGCAACTTCCAAAGTGGGGGGGGGGGGCACCAACAAAAAAGGGCAATTTCTGGAAAAAAGGGCACCTACAAAGGGAAATCTCAAATTGAAAATATAATTTTTTTAGACATTGGTATATACCCCTATAATTTGATTACATTATCAGGGATGTTTTCAATATTTGTTTCTCTTTATACATCGTATAAAATATTGCTTAAGCATCATACCTTGCAGTTGGGTGTGATGGTCGAAAAAAAATCATTTGCGACCGAGCAAAGCGAGCGAGCAAAAATATAAGATTTGTGAGGTCGCAGTGTGAAAACTACGTCTTATAAAAAGGAAAAAACCAATTCTCATCGGGTTATAAATAAGCACATTCTCATAACAGTAAAACTGAAAAGACCTGTGATAAGTAACATAATTATACATCTATAAATGTGAGCGAGCGTAGCGAGCGAGCTTTGGGAGATATTGCTCTTAGTCGCTTGAAATTAGGGGCACGTTTATAATGATAAGAGGAAAAGGGGACACTTATCGAAGGGATAAGGCACTTATTAGAAAATAAAAGGAGCACGTGTCAAAGTACAAAGGGTTATTATCAAAGGTGAAAATGGGGCACTCACTAGGGATGAAAAGGCACTTTATGAGAATGGAAATTGGGCATTTGTCGACGGAAAAGAGGCAGCCATCATATTTTGATAGGGGCATTTCTGAAAAAGGGATAGGTTCCTCATAAGAAAGGAAAAGGGGCACGTATCATTGTTAAAAAGGTTAACTTTATCAGAGGTGAAAAGGGGCACTTATCGCATCTGAAAAGTGCACACACCATATATGAAAGAGGCACTTATGAGAATGAAAAAGGGGCAGTAATAATAAAGGGAAATGTGCATTTGTTGGAAGTAAAGGAGCACCGATCAGATTTTGATAGGGGCACTATATTGGAGTTGAAAGGGGGCTTTTAATGAAAAGCGGATATTATGAAGGAAAAAGAGCATTAATTAGGAAGGAAAAGGGGCAAGTGTCAAAATAAAAGGGGGTGTTATTAGAGATGAAAAGAGCACTTATCAGGAGGAAAAGGGGGCACTTGTCAAAATAAAACGAGTATCTCTCAGAATTGAATAGGGTCATTTACCAGACATGAAAAGGGGCACTAGTAAGAGAATGAAAAAGGACTATTTTCATAGGTGAAAAGGGGCATTTATGAAAAGGCGAAGGGCTCTTTGTTACATGGGGGCACTTATCATAAGGAAAAGGAGCACTTATGAGAAAGGAAAGGGGGCACATATGAAAATATAAGGTGTGCCTATCCGAGTTAAAAAGAGGTAGTTATTAAAAGGGAAAGGGGCACTTCTTACAAAGGAAAATGGGCAATTGTCAAAGTAAAAGGGGCACCTCTACGATTTAAGTAGGGCAATTATCAGAGGTGAAGGAGGCGCTTAACAAAAGTGAAAAAGGGCACTTCTCGTACCATAAAAAGGGGCACCTACTAGAGATTAAAAAAGGCACTTATGAGAATGGAAAATAGACACTTATTGCAAAGGAAACTGGGAACTTGTCAGGGAAAAGAGGTACGTGTCAAAATAAAAGGGGCACATATCAGAGGTGGAAGGGGGAGGGGGCACTTTAAAAAATTAATAGGGGCACTTATCAAAGTAATAGGGGCACTTTTAATGTAAAAAGGGGCGCTTCTTACAAAGTTAAAGGGGCACTTTCCCTATGGAAAAAGGGGCACTTTTGGGGTACTTGAAAAAGTGGGGGGGGGCACTGTGCCCCCCCGGCTCCGCCGCCTCTGAGTCCATGTATCTGAGAGCTTGTGGCATTGTGCAACCTTTACATGATTGATATGCACAAACTCTCACATGAAAGTCCTTGCGAGAGCTTGTGCATATACAGTATTAAATGTAAAGTTCTCTGGCACGTAACTTCACATGCTTTTATAACTATAAGAGGTATAGAACTTCACAAATAAAAGAAGACATTTTATAAATTAATATATACAAGCTTAAATGTACTTTCAATTAACATATCCAACTTGTGAGTAGTTTGGTTCAAGTATTTTTTCTTCATGCACTAAATTATACTCATAACAAGCCAGCTAATTCATTTTTAAAGGTTGATTTTATCATCATTCTAGGCTAGCTAAGCATACGTACTGTTTTTGTAAGTGATTGATGTGCACTTTAATTTGAGATCAAGGTACTGGGTCTGTATTACATTAGTAGAATTACACTCTGGAGTGCAGTAACAAGGACAGTATGTATTGAAGGTCTACATGAAGCTTATAAGACAAACGGGCCTTGACCAATAAACAATTGAGCCTTGTGTGAATCTTGGCAGATCACACCTGAAACAAAGTTAACCCTTAGTTATTTCTAAGTTTTAGAAATATTGCACCGTTCAAAGCAAGCAAAAATAGTAGGCGCGTCTTCATCATCTCGAGATAGTGAAGACAGGCCTAGTGTGTATGTGTGTGTGTAATTGGGTTTTTACAGCCGTATATCAATCAGATATGACATATTTACGTCTGGGGACCGTCTGGAAAAAAGTACATCAACAGGGAGAAAATACAGGAAAATACACCAAAAGGGAAAAAAGGCAACAGGATTAAAAACACAAAGAATAATATAAGGAACAGGGTTTGGACAAAATATTGACTTCTAAAAATTTGTTTTGCACAGCTGAGATCATCAGGATGTTTTGCATTAACCGAAAAAAGCAACCTACATATACATACATGTATGTATCATTGAATGGAAGAAGCTGGCAGTACTGGTACTAAAAATATTAACATGAGGTTAGAAATTTACACACTTTTTTAATTTGAGATAATCAAATCAGGAATAATTTCTGCAATTACTTGTATAGGCCTACAGTAGTGGATAGGGAAAGATCATTTGGACCTCGAATGGCTAGTTTGCTGAATGGATGATTTGAGGAATAAATGATTTCAGGGTTGGAAATACTCATGATTGGAAGAAAAAAAATCTGATGTTTAAAATGTATATAAAGTTTTTTAAAATTTCAATTGTTTGATTTTAAGCTCGTCTGTACTAGTTTAGCCAGGGGGGATTAGACCTTAGTGTGGTCACTGACAGGTGGCTATCTCATCAACTCAGCTCTCAATTACCATAAGAAAAAAGAGGATCATGGGGGACCAATGGTCACCGGCACGCCTACATGTAGGCATTGTTTTATATAGAGGGAGCAAGTAGCTACAAGTAGTACAGTGGGGCTTTAATACCCTTTTTGTCAAATCAAATATATATTTAAAATATGCTCTCATAGTTGAGGTCAGGAAGATATCTTGCATTGACTGTGAAGCAATCTATCATTCAAAGAAAGATGGTTGTAGTTTAATATACTTACATACTTGCATATATATATACAAAAAAGTGTACCCTAACTTTGGTAGCTTCTAATCAAAAAGTTATAATCTGTGTGACCTTGAATCATATTTTATTGTAAAGAAGAACTAGTATTCTGTCATACCATTATCATAATTGTGCTGTCAAGGATGACTGAACAGCAGGCTTTTCAAAAGGTATTGTCAAAATCCTCTTGTACCAAGTTTGGGCTGAAGCAATGAAAGTGGGCCAAAAGTCATGTGTGTGTTATCTCAAGAAGTTACCAGCAATGGAGATACAGCTAGCAATTTTACGACCAGAAGTATTACGCAACGCGCGAGATAACGACCGACATCAGAGTGCCGCTCGCCGGAATTTGCCCGAAGGCGACAGCTAGGCCGCTCTCTGATGTACAAGCTTACAAGCCGCCGTCCAAACCCATTCACATTGAGTGGAGTAAAGATTCGCAAACGAACAAAGCAACTGGGCGTGCGCAGTACCGACCTACTAGTCGTGAGCATGCGCAGTTGTTGTAATTGAATTCCAATTGTTTTTCTGATTCCAACGATGTATTTTTCGTCAAATTCTACCATGAAATGGGCTAGTTATGATACTTTTTATGACTCCATATTAAATTTTAGTATTAATTTCATAATTCGTTATAAATATGTTCCGATCATTTGCGGAATTTAGATTGTATTTCATTCGAAAGAGCATGTTTTTATCTTTGAAACCCACCCTATCGGAAGAGTGCCCAGGGGTGCCCATGCGTTTAGATTTGCACGTGAAGATGCCTATGCATTTGGTCAGCTTGGTTTGCGTCGTCTGCTGGGGAAAGATATGCCAGCCCTACGCGTTTAAATTCGTGTTCTGTGCACCTAGTGATTCTGATTTTCTATTTGGCTTGTTTATTTTTTTCTGAGTGCAATCTAACGAATCACTCTAGATCACGATCTCCATAATTTTACAGGGTCTAACGTCTATATATATAAAAGTTAATCTTTTTATGAACAATTACGTTAGAGCCTAGTTATAATATTTAGAATCTATAGTGTTTGGACTTTGGATCTCGACAATGATAAATCGAGTCTAATTTTGCTAAACTCGCTAATATAATAATACTAGAAGTTTTTGAAAATAATCCTTGATCATAGTCTTAATTAAAAATCTAGATTAAAAGTTACTCATGATGGTTAAAACTTCATTTTAGCCATCATATGTTTTTTTACTTTGTTGTTTTCAGGACTGTCCGAGTGTCATTTTTCCAGGGCAAGGCTAAGGAAGGAGTAAGGTCTAGACCCTAGGCCTAGTTTATTTTGATGGAGGGGGGGGGGGGGGGGGGTAGTGGTTCAGGAAATAATAATGGCTGTATTTGTGTTATAATAATAGGGGGGTCTAAAGTGTTTGGCTTGGATCTCGACAATGATAAATCAAGTCTAATTTTGCTAAACTCGCTAATGATAACACTAGAAGTTTTTGAAAATAATTCCGTTGATCATTGTCAAAATTCAAAATCTAGATTAAAAGTTACCGACATGCATTATATCATGCATGATGGTTTGAACTTCATTTTCAGCCATCATGTTTTTTAATTGTGTTGTGAACAAAGAGTTGCTCCTCATGTACATGTAGATTATATTTAGTTCCTAATAGACTCCAGAGGGGTCTATACATAGAGGTCCTAGGCTACGACCCAAGGGCAAGGCTAGAGAGTAAGGTCTACTATATTAGTATTAGACCCTAGTTGATTTTGATGAAGGGGGGGGGGGGACCGGGTAGTGTTAAGGAAATAATAATAGCTGTATTTTTGTTAGCCACTTCATTCTGTTTAATCAGGCAATTAATATGTTACTTAATGATATGAAAACCATTGAAAAGATATGTGAAAAGCCTGTCATAATCGCGCAAGGCTATTTCCTCATAACATTGCAAAACCGACACGGAATGCAATGTACGGGACTGAAGACGAAGTCATTACTCAAACGTTTGTGCTTCCTTTTAATAGATCTAGTCTTAATCGTAATAATACTTCCAACAAACTCATTATGAATTCCGATTTTCGAATCATCATGAAAGAGTTTCAATTCACCGATTTCAGATAACAAAGATAACTCGTCATTTAAATCGAAGTCGTACTCGGAATCGGTGCTTTCAGTCATTGTTTACGATTGTCAAAATAGTTAGTCCAAGAAAGCAAAATACGAAAGTAGCAACTGCGCATGCTCACACTGCGCGATGTCGAGAGTGAACCCAAAACAGCTGTCGTAAATCATCTTGCGAACACCCGCTGAGTTTACGAGTCGGCTTCGAACCTCGCTCAGACGGCTCTCGCTAGCTAGTACTCCATGGCTAGTAACTTCTTGGTTATCTCATTTAAAAACAATTTCTCATTTATTTACGTTGACTATTAGGCAGTTGATAAAAAAGGTGTTGATATCAACTCAAACTCAAGGAAATACAAAGAAGCACCGAAGCATGAGGCATCGATTTACATTTATAAGGAAAAGACCAAAGAAGCACATTCATATGGCCTGACCCACATACTGTAAGCCCAAACTTGGAACAAGGCAATTTTTACAACACTTTTTATAGACCCCGATGTTCAGTCACCAGTGGCAAAAATATTATGAATAGGGTATCAAGTAACTCTTCATCATGAAATTGATTCAAAGTCATATTGGTTATGACTTTTCAATTAGGAGCTACTATACAAATAACACACATCAGTGAGGGCATTAGTAAGAATTACCCAATCAAGGTACCTTTGGAACAGTCTAACACGCCCGAGGCGGTAGCAGTGGATGTATGGACTGTTTTGGTGGGTAATTTGTACTAATGCCCAAACAAAATGATGTGTATTATTTGTTTTATAAGATGATGTTTTATTTGTTTTATAAAATGATGTTTTATAACATGATTTTACTGGTCATTAGTAAAATTATGTGTTAGGCAAAATGAATGCCTGGTCCACCTCCCTGGTCACGTGTACACTCTCAACCAATCATTTGATTAGGATCTGCTTCATGATCTTATAACAAAGTATATCCCAATGTATAACACACACACACACACACACAAGATAAAACATGACATTCAAAATTGTATTTATTTTAGATTGAGATAATTAAACTGGGTATAATTTCGACAATGTATAGGCCTACAGTAGTGGGTTAGGAAAGATCATGATGGCATAAACACTTGTAAATAAAGCTAATTTGGCTAGTGAATGAGATCAGAATTAAATAATTTTGTTTGAAAAATGTTCCCCAAACGTTGGAAGAAGGATAGAACGAAAATGGATAGGTAAAGAAGATGAGAGGAAAACAAAAAGAAGAAAAGATAATAGAAGGATAAAGCTAAGAAATAAGGAAAGATAGAAAGAATCTCTTTAGTACAGCATTAAATAATAGCTCACATTTATAATGCGCCTAATACTTTGTTTTTAGGCGCAGCACTCGGTCATCAGATTCAGGCTTACCCGCAACACAATGTATGCACATTTTCCACTCCCTGGGGAGCATTCCGGCCAGTCGCATTTTACAAGCGCCACTTGCTCATCCAACCACATTAACTTTCGCATTCTACCGGGTACCCAATTTTACACCTGGGTGGAGAGTGGCAAAAGGTAGACCAATGTTTTGCCAAAGGGCATTACTGCCGCGACTGGACTTGAACAGCAGACCTTGTGATCAATTCAAATTTAAGAAACTGATCACTGATATATGCCTTGCAGCAAAAATAAGCGCTAAGAAAACCCATGACTCTGACTGTGTTTGTGTGTCACATTATCTGTACACTTAGGTTACTGTAGGTTGCTTATTCACACAGAAGAGTACTTGACTTCTCATGGATGTAATTAATTGATAATTATCTGTTAATTATCTGTTATCTGTTATCTTTCGAGTGTAAACAGCATACTGTATCGTATTTCCGCTTGTCCAAACAGATCTAGGTCCAGGTCGAGACTCATTCTTGACGTCATCACGGCAGGCAGGCAGGCACGTCTGAAATATATCGTAGAACCTTGCACAAGCCAAGGGCAGCTTCCTCTGCAATCTTCTTGATCTGGTGTGTCAACAGAGCCGTCCTATCATGGCTCCTGGGAAGGATGAAGTAACACCCTTGCTAGGGCATCACAGCCATATATCTGCAGATGGGCACAGAAGCAGGTGCTCAATTCAGCAACGTTGTAAGACCATGACGACCAGACGGTGGGTGTGTTACGCCATCCTGATAGTACTTGCCTTGGTGCTTGTCCTGTCGGGCCTGATTGGGATACCCTATATGATGTCGGCCATTTACAAATGGGTCATCAATACAGTAAGTCACCTTAGATTTAATATAACACTGGGGAAAAGAAAAGTAGTATAAACATACTACTTTGTTTCATCTTCTTTTTTTAATACCATGGCCTCAATGTACCTTGTGCAATTTTATCTTGTTTTTCGAGACTAATGGCAAATGAATAAGGCCTGCATTTATCTATCAATAAACTTTATTATCAAAGTCCAACAGTCATTGTAATGATTCATTCATAATGTCATATGCAAGTATTGTGTTGAACGTTGTTTGTTTGAAACATTGAGATATTCTCGTATATCTGTGCGACAACTGTATGCGAATGTGTATTTATAGCATTCTGTATTATAGATCTTCTAGTTAAATGGATTATATTTTTCAATTACTTGAGTAACAAAGGTAATGTGTCATCTTTGTAATATCTGTGTGTTCATTTTATTAGTTTGGGGAGTTAAAGCTCTACTCTCATAAGTATGACAAGTACATACATGTATTAAAGTAGTAGCACACTAAAGTACTTGAATGAAATGAAAACTGTGTCACTGAACTCCAAGGTCCAAATAAAATGGAAGTGTATTGTGGATTGGCCATTTTTTATCATGAGAAAAGTTACAACTTTTATGCCTGTTTATTTGTGCAGTATGTGCACAAGTAGAAACAACATTTGGGCAATTCTACACTGTAAATGTTTTTTATTTGCTTCAACTAAAAGCTGTATGGTATGTGTAACTTGCCTTGAAATTCCATGTTTTATATCACAAGTTTTATATCACATTCACAACAGTCCTCTTCAGGACTCCCCAATCCTCCCCCCCCCTCTCTCTCATGGTGCCACAGTAAGCCTAAGTATATGTTTTATATCCTTGTTCATAATGATGCGAATTTTTCAATTTTCTCTCTCATTTTCTTATTTTTAGATGATGGTACTGGATCCCTCCTCTCCTCTCTTTGTAGAATGGGAGACACCAAACATACCTATGTTTCAATCCTTCTATTTCTTCGACATTCAAAACCCGGAAGAGTTTAAAGCAGGTGGAAGGCCAAATGTTATCGAGAGAGGACCCTATGTATATAAGTGAGTCCCTTTTTCTTTTCTTTCTTGTTGAAAAAGTTTATCAGGATAGTGCAAATCACCAGGAATTAGTTCTTTGATACATCAAAACAGTGTTTACCAGTGACTGTTTCGATATAGTGTTCAAACACGTTTCTCAGAAGTGTACTGGCAAACTTTGGTGAATCAATCACCTAAAAAAGTAATATTTTTACTGCAAGAGTGTATAAAAATCAACCTCAACAACAATTTTCCCGGCATTCTATAGGCCCTATTCCATGCTGGCATGTACGGGTGCGTCAAATACTCTACTCACACATCGTTTGTATAGGGAGTGTATTTCAAATTGCAGTATCTCTTTATAGAAGGAATATTTGAAGCTCATATTTTGAATATAGTTCATAGCCACATTGAACCCCTACCATACAGAACAAAATATTTTTGGGGGTGATTGGTACACTTTAAGTGAGCTGCCACTTTTTTGTTTCCGACCACAAGTTGCTGTTTTAGCGAATACTTGTATGTGCCCCTGTCTCTGTTCATGTTGTTTAGTGTTGGTTTAGTCCATATCGTTTCCCAGGGCCAAGTCTTACAAAGAGTTGCGATTGATCCAAATCAATCGCAAGTCCTCCAATCAATCGCAACTTTGCAGTCTTATCACATATGTATGTACATAGTTGTGATTGATATCAACTCTTTGTAAGACGGGGCCCTGCAGATCTATCTTTTTAGCCTGGTTTGCCAATACACACTTGACGTTGTGGTCTAAACCATAGAGGTTGAAACTGCCACAATTGAATACCCCTAAAGCTATGGTCACAAATCAGAGCAGCGACCGACCGATCAGTAGCCTGCTCGGTCGCTGCTGGAATTAGGCATCGCCCAGCGATTAGGTCGGTGCCCGGGCGGCGACCGCCCAGGCACCGAGCGTATTTTGGGCGGCGAGTGAAAAGTGAGCAGGCGCCGCCCAAATTTTAACTCCGCGCTAAAACTTCAGCGGCGACCGAGCGATGCCCTAACAACGAGCGGTGCCTGGGCGGCCGCCGCCGGGCAGAATTGGTTAAAAACTCGCCGCTCGGCCGCCGAGCAGTCTACTTTTGGGTAATGTGACCATAGCATTAGCTGTGTCATATGTGTCTTTGTTATTTTCTTTATTTGATACAAATGAGTCTTTAGACACCCCTCCCTCCATCCACACACACACATGCACATGCACACACATTTTTCTCCATTTAGTAATTGCAGTAACTGACAAGAATGACTGCATCAATAATGATTGTTCTTAGCTTTTTTATTTTTATTTGATGTGTTACCAAACTATTAAAGACTCTCTGCATTGTCTCTAAGTATGAAACTGACTACATTATCAAATTATCTAAATAGTTTTGATAGGTAGTTTTTAAACAACAGGAGCGCACATGATGAGATACTGTATCTTCCCATCAAAGCGTCACATTGGTTTAAAGGAAATATGTTTAGACAGTGGAGGTGCATGTATGCACTATTATACAAATAATTAATGTTTGCATGTGCATTAGTGAAGATGTACAGCATAATGGTTACCTCCCAATCAGATAATGAGCCTGACAAGTCTCTTTGAAATGCCGAAACGGATGGCACAATACCGAGGTACTTGGAGAGACACCTGATATAGAATTCTGACTGGGTCATTGAACCTGCCATAAACTGACAGATCACTATTGATGATGAAGTCTCTATGCCGCCAAACAGTGTTTAAATCTGCATCTCAATGTGGGCATCAATGTCCCTGTCTTATGAAAATTTGTGCATTTCATCACATTTTATCTTTGTACACGTCAGAGACACGTACAGCCCCCATCCCCCAACCCCCTGGGATCCTCCTATTGAAAACAGAGATTATCTTAGAAAGTGTAAAAGTTGAGCCTCAAGTAGATTAATCTACACATCGTTTTTGGAATTACAACAGTTCTGTACAAAGTTACAAATGGAAAATGTACCGTATGAGAAATTAAACAAGTTATGCATTTTACAAGAAACAAAAATACATGTTGATGTAGACCTATGCTTGTTTTTGCACCCAGGATAATGACTGGTCAATGCCAAAAGAATGTGTTAGAAATAATAAATACCTGGTCATGCATATATGCAGCCAATCATTTAATTAGGATAACGTCACCATTATATAATGCACGATGACATTGAGCACAAGAAACTTAATAAGATAATAGGAGTAACATTAGACTTGTGCAAGTAGACAACAGAGTTTATCAAAGACCATTTACTTAAGTATTTAGAAGTTTTCAATGTAAATACCACAATGACAGTGACTCCATGCTAAGAACACATTCTTGACATTATTGGTATGAAAGGTTGGTTTTACGGGTTAGTGGCAGTTTTGCGATCACCGGTAGTGCTTCTTAAACTGTTTCATATGAACGAACCCTCCATTTTGTTTGGTTGGGTTCAAGGCAGTAATGATTTTTGCTGAATGAAATTTAAAAAAGTAGGTCCAAGTTTTGTGTGCATCTGTTATGTTCAAAATCAAGTATGCCACATTAAGTTTTACATTTGTGAAAATATCCTGATATGTTAAGTCTTGATATGATGAGTAAACCGCCACCACATATGACATGAGTGGCAACTGCCTACAACACAGGACTTGCGTGTAGTCACTGAGGTCTGTGTTTTAAAAACAGAAATGTTAAACGTATTACACGTTACATCATCTCTTTTTTTTTAATGCAGTGGTTTTGCTGCATCATATCTAAACGAGCCTTTAGAATGTGTATGTCCTCATGCACCTTATAATAATAGTACCGGTATGCATCCTTTGTGCAACTAATAATCAATTCAAGATGAGGACTGTTTTTATTTGATTTATTTGTTTGTTGCTAATATAACATTAGTAGGGCAGTGGGGAAAAAGAAGACAGGAGATGAAGGCAAATTTGCTCCCCATTTCATCACCTGTTGAATACTGTGTAGCCTTCAGCTGCATAATAAAGCCAATGAACATTAGGGTAATTAACGTTGTATGAACCGCCCTCATGTATTAACCGCACTCCTCTTTTTCGCCCTAAAAAAAAAAAAAAAAAAAAAAACCCATGCACAATAGATGCACTATGGAAAATCTACTTTTATCCATTTCAAAAGGAATTTCAAACATTTATCCATTTCAAAAGAAATTTCAAACATTTGACCAAGTTAAGAGCAAATGACCCACAGTTTGGCACTTTCCAAATTCTGGACAAAGAATAGATATGTACACTTTAAGTCAGTTGGAATACTCCTTTATGTGATGAACTGATTTTAGTCTCCTATATTTGACGCCTTATTGACAGTATGACATAACCACTATTTGAATACATTATCATGATTTTCATTCACAGTAGATCTGTCCTTGATTTCTGGTGCCTCTAAACTTTCCTACCCATGCTACCATGTCACCTAGAGCTCCTTAAAATGGTATCAAAGTGAACATTTCATTTTTAGTTATGAAATTCGTACTCTTGAATGACCTTTCAATTTTGGAAATACTAGTCCCAAGCTAAGTATTTACAATTTTCTGATTATCAAAATGAAGATGTATTTACCTTGGAAACGGAGTATGTTTGGGCAATGAAGTGCGTACAAAGGGATGATGTAACTGGGATTTGTTCCTTGTTTCATAAGAATGGAAAGAATAATTTCCTTTAAACACGTCATTGAATAGATGTGGGAGATTCAAGCTTATGGAAATTATCCATAAATACCAAGTAACTTCATTTAATGAGGTCTAAGACGTAAAGAATTCAGATCATGGAACAAACAAGTACTTGGGTTCACGTTTAATCAAATTATGGAAATGCAAGCATTACTTTAAACAGAACTTTGTTATTCCTGGCTCATTTTTCCTGAATGAGGTGTCATATGAAAGGGCAGAAAATGAACTTTCTAGAAATGTGATTTTCTTTTTGAAATTCAGATACCCCCCACCAAATGACTTTTTGGTTTCCTCTCTTCAAATTGTTGTTAATCACTCATGCGTGAAATATGCATCATACGAGTTGCATCAAATGAAAGAGGAGGATATAAGCTTTAAAAATATGTGTCATTTATAAATTATAATTGTGATCAAGTATAAATTGTAAAACATTGATAATTCTCGGTTTTGTTTTTTCTGGGACGCACTGTATGATTAGAACTTGTAATGATACGAGCAGCAGGTTCTTGTAGAATATGAAGTTTATGTCAATTGATTTTGTTAGTATTTCCCCATAAAATATAATAATAATTGATTGGGGTAAAATAATACTGTTGTAAATAGTCAATAATATATTTTTTGATAAAACTTTTTTGAAGTGTGATAGTATACCAACACCTCTTGGAATTACAACAGTTCTGTGCAAACGCAAAATGAATGAGAATTTAAACAAGTCAAGTGCGTGCATTTTACTTAAAAAACAAAATACATCTTGATGTATGCTTGTTTATGCACCAGGTACATGTATAATGACTGGTCAATGCCCAAAATAATGTGTTACGAACAATGAATGCCTGGTCATGCATATGCAGCCAATCATTTTATTGTAATATTGTTATTTAAACATATTTGTGGCTTACACCCAGTAAATAAGATCGATTGATCGATCTGTAATTGAAAAACAAGTCAGAAAAAATCTTGGAACCAGCGGGATTTGAACCTGCCATCTTACTGGGTGTAAGCCAAAAATATGTTTAAACTATTGAAATTTCTCCCAGGAAGCATTACATTTATTAACAAAATAATTATAAAAAAAATATTGTTATTGTTATTAGTATTTGGCGTCACCTGTGCCTGAGAGGCAAAAAGCAAACTGAATCACTGTAACCCTCAGCTCTCCTCCCGGTATAACTGATTGGGGGTGTGTAGGTGGACCACCAAACCGGGGTTTTCCCCTACTCTATACGATTGGGATTTATGTCACCATTATATAATAGACAATACCATTGAGCAAACTTACATAATAGGATAATACAATTAACAATAGACTTGTGCAAGTAGAAAACAGAGTTTATCAAAGATCACTACACAGGGGTCCCCCCTACTCTTGTAGGATTAGGATGAAGGTCACCATAGGTGTAGACAGGGGGAGGGCACATGTGGGCCAGGCCCCTCCCCCCCCCCCCCCCTTCAGCCCCTAAAATAATAATTAAAAAAAAAATACTGCATGCTTCATATAGGAGTTGTATACATCCCCCGGACTCCTACACGCGTTCCGATCACTTTACCAGGCCCGAGCATGCAATGCATGCACTCACCCACACGCACTGGTTTACTGATGGGGTGGGGGGCAGTGATTTACAAATGATGCTAAAATGACATAATTTTCTGAAATTTGTCTCACTTTTTGGTAAATTATACTTACCGTATTATGCACATGTTGGAAAATGCGAAAATTCACAAATTTACAGTCAGGCAAGAAAGATGCCTATTTAGTGGCCTACATGCTTCTGGGGGCTCTGCCCCCTGGACCCCACACCAATTAGTGTCCTGACAGTGTCACAAATCAAGAGTGGTGGTGATGCAGATATTTATGCTGCTTAGTCGATCCTTCACGTTTGGCCCCCCCCCCCCCCCCCCCCCCCCGCCCCCTACTGAAAAATCCTGGCTACGTTTGTGGGTCACCATTGTATTATAGACAATAACATTAAGCAAACTTACCTAATAGGATAATAGGATTAACATTAGACTTGTGCAAGTAGAAAATAGAGTTTATCAAAGACCATTTACTCAAGCATTTAGAAGTTTTCGATGTAAATACCACTGTGAGGTTTTATCAAAAAGTCTTCATAAGGTAAATATTTGACAGTGACTCCATGCTAAGAATGTATTTCTGACATTATTAGTAGGAAAGGATGGTTTTAAGGGTTAGTGGCGGTATTGTGATTAGTGCTGCTTAAACTGTATGGCCCGAATTCACAAAGCAAGGTTTGAGCTCAGACCAAGGTTTGAGGTCAAACCTCCTTTTGTTTCGCCAAACCTCCTTTTGTTATTTACAAACCTGGTTTGTAAATAACAAAAGGAGGTTTGAGCTCAAACCCGGTCTGAGCTCAAACCTTGCTTTGTGAATTCGGGCCTTTAAGTTTCATATAAAACAATTTTGTTTGGTTGGGTTCAAGGCAGTAATGATTTTTGCTGAATGAAATTTAAAAAAGTAGGTCCAAGTTTTGTGTGCATCTGTTATGTTCAAAATCAAGTATGCCACATTAAGTTTTACATTTGTGAAAATATCCTGATATGTTAAGTCTTGATATGATGAGTAAACCGCCACCACATATGACATGAGTGGCAACTGCCTACAACACAGGACTTGCGTGTAGTCACTGAGGTCTGTGTTTTAAAAACAGAAATGTTAAAGTAGTCACCCGAAGAAAATTCATGACAACTGATAATTATGGACAAATTATACATGGATGGAAAGATTTTCTCTTAAAAAATCGAATAATTTGCTGATAAATCATAAAGATATCATGGAAAAGCATAAAATGCACTTTTGTGGCTAGCTGTGTCCCGTGACGTCACAAAGCTTGACGCTCTACGGAGGACCGCTGAAGGCAGAAAATCTAGATCTCTAAATTAACATTTTTGAGAGATGATTACGGCAGGCCCCAAACATATTTTGAAGAGGGAAGTCGTTATATTTGATCAGTAAGACTTCCCCTTCGCAATGATATGAAATTTGCATCAATTCAAAACACTTGTGATTCATTCGGTGTCTACTTTATGCATATTACATTACATATTGTTTTGTTGCATCATATCTGAATGAGCTTTTAGAATGTGTATGTCCTCATGAATATTAGAGAAATAGTATGCATCCTTTGTGCAAATAATAATCAATTCAAGATGAGGACTGTTTTTATTTGATTTATTTGTTTGTTGCTAATATAACATTAGTAGGGCAGGGGGGGGGGGGGAGGGGAAGACAGGAGATGAAGGCGAATTTGCTCCCCAATTCATCACCTGTTGAATACTGTGTAGCCTTCAGCTGCATAATAAAGCCAATGAACATTATGTGAAAATAGCCATAGAACATTGTTATTATCCTCGAAGGCTGTGCATGTATGTAATGCATTGAATTGCTGGAGTTAAAAGAGTCGGCATTCAGAAAGGAAAACCTGTTCTCAGAAAGGTTGCTAGTTGGTGAATTAAATATACAATAGAGGTAGTACAGACACTTCAGAATCTGGTTTTGCCTCATTTGTCCTTCGCTCTACTTTGGCTTTTCAATAAACATAATTCCTGTTTATTGCTTTGAAAGTCTTCCATTGTGCAGTATTTCAATTGAATTAAATCCCCTCTAAAGTGTTCGGAGCCTCACGAAGGTTGAGTTCTGGGAAGAGGCGATCAATAATTTGTGAGCGATATCATTGTATTATGCAAGTGTGGAAGAACATTAGATAACAAATGTTCCCTGAAAAGCATGGCTCTTCAAATTCCTTAATATTTTAAATATGGCATGTAACATCATACAAATCGGGACGGATTTTTATGCTACATGTTCGTATAGTCCCATATACATCTTTCTGTGTACAGTGCTTGTAACTGTACCAAGACTGGGCTAAATTTCTCATCATTTTGATGATTCCAGAACCTTGCAGTACACACCAATACTTAAATGCTAGATGATCAACCTTTTCTGATCGATTCTACAACGTTTCTTTCACAATGCAATCGCATGACCAGAACTCAACTTTATCTTTAAAGGTATAGACCAGTTTTGGAAACGCCCCTCTAGTCCTGTAGATGTTTTTCAGACCCGGAAAATTTCACATGATTGGTAATAAGAGCTTCCGTTTCATTTTTTGAGAGAGTAGTCCAGTAGACGGTACCATATACCATGTACATGACCTGGAAAAGTTGATAAGTACAAGGTTTTTTTGTTGATTTGTGTTCTAGATGGGTATTGAAGTAAATTCAGCTTGGTTGCCAGCTTGGCAACCTTGGGCAACTTTTTTAATAGCCATATTAGCATAATCATCTAATTAGCATATGTGCAATATGTATAATGTTGCTAATCTCAATCCAGGAAGCCTGAAAACATGGATAATACGACTTTTCAAGAGTTTTCTATGACAAGGAATTCATTTATGACACCAATTTTTATTTTTAAGTAATACAATCGTCTTAAATATCATAATTAGCATAATATGTACAATATATGGACTTCATTGTCATTGTTTATCTATAAAGCCTAAAAATGGTGCAATGCAACATTGTAAATCGCTGTTGAAAGATTAATCATTAATTCATGAGAAGATATTCCATGTATATGTAGTATAATTAGCCTAATTAGCATAATAATGTAATTAGCATATATGTGCAATTTGTAATAATGTTGCTCATCTCAATCCAGGCAGCCTGAAAACATGGATAATACGACTTTTCAAGGGATTTCTATGACGAGGAATTCATTTATGACACCAGTTTTTTATTCCAAGTTATGCAATTGTCTTAAATAGCACAATGAGCATTAATGAGCTAAACCATGTGTACAATATATGGACGTCATTGTCATTGTTTATCTATAAAGCCTAAAAATGGTGCAATGCAACATTGTAAATCATTTTTGAAAGACTAATTATTAATTCAAGAGAAGATATTCCATGTAGATGTAGTATAATTAGCCTAATTAGCATTATGTGCAACATGTAATAATGTTGCTAATCTTAATCCATCGGAAGCCTGAAAACATGGATAATATGACTTTTCCAGGAATTCTGCCACAAGCTTGAACAACGTCGGGCTTGTACTCCTAATGGTTCTGGCTTTGGTAAACATAGGGTGCGTTCAATCGAATTTTCGAAGCTAGAATCACAAACATGAATCACAATTCAAAACGCCGTTACAAAAAGCAAGGTCACTGCGGTTTGCGTTCAAGCGATTTTTCATCAACGCTGATTCTAGCTCATTGCGAGCCAAACTACTGCGCATCACACTGCGCAGTATGGCCCAGGAACTTCGGCGCGCGCTTTCTGGAATTGTTTACAGCCGACTGTCGACTGCTGTTTTGAGCATAGATCGCAATAATAAGACAAAGAATGAGAAGGTGATAGAAGGAAGAAACAAAGAATAACATAAGGAAAGACAGAAAGATAAAGTCGATAGAATGATTAAAACAAAGAATAACATAAGAGAAGGTGAAAGAAGGAAGAATCGAAGAATAACATAAGGAAAGACAGAAAGACAGAAAGAGAGAGTGATAGAATGCTTAAAACAAAGAATTACATAAAAGGTGATAGAAGGAAAAAACAAAGCATAACATAAGAATAGAAGGAAGAAACAAAGAATAACAAAAGAGAAGGTAATACAAGGAAAAAACAAAGAATAACATAAAAATAGAAGGAAGAAACAAAGAATAACATAAGGAAAGACAGAAAGAGAATGTCGAAAAAGGAAGGAACAAAGAATGACATAAGGAAGAACAGAAAGAGAAAGTGATAGAATGATTAAAACAAAGAATAATATAACAGAAGGTGAAAGAAGGAAGAATCAAAGAATTACATAAGGAAAGATAGAAAGAGAAAGTAACAGAATGATTAAAACAAAGAATAACATAAGAGAAAGTGATAGAATTATAAAAACAAAGAATAACATAAGAGAAGATGATAGAAGGAAGAAACAAAGAATAACATAAGGAAAGACAGAAAGAGAAATTGATAGAATGCTTAAAACAAAGAATTACATAAGAAAAGGTGATAGAAGGAAAAAACAAAGAATAACATAAGTATAGAAGGAAGAAACAAAGAATAACATAAGGAAAGACAGAAAGAGCAAATGATAGAATGATAAAAACAAAGAATAACATAAGAATAGAAGGAAGAAACAAAGAATAACATAAGGAAAGACAGAAAGAGAAAATGATAGAAGGAAAAACAAGGAATAACATAACGGAACAGGCCACGATGGTATAGTGAACGCAAATTGCATGCAAAGCGGGCGCGCGGTTTTTCCCAAACCGGAAGAGGCTTCGTCATACAATCATGATTGAGAACTCCGTCCGTTCAATCGAATTTTAGCGACCGTGATTCTTTTGAATCATGATACAAAACGCATCTTTTTCAGCGTTTCATGTTTGTGTTTTCAAACACGTTTATTTTTACGACCGACGAAAAAATCGCTTGAACGCATTGCGTTTTAAACTAAACGTCTTTAGAAACCGTGATTCTAGGGTGAAAAAGTGTCGATTAAACGCACCCATAGACAGATCATAGTTCGCACAGTTGTATTCGACATTCCTGGCCTATGTACGTACCTGTCTCTACACATCATCAATTCCATCATTATCATCTGCTTTAAACATCTTCAGTGTTTCCGACAGTCTCTCTAAATCCAATGACTGAAGCCCAACCATCAATGCGTATGATGACCCCGTCATTTCCTAGACATTTCATGAGGTTCGACAACATTGCCTTAAGACCAACATAACCACCACATTGGACATAAAATTTGTGAAGCTAAATAGAGTCCCAAATAATTGATATTCTACATATATTATGCTAATTAGGCTTATTAGTACAATAATTAAATATTAAGCCAATTGTATTGCTTAAAAATAAAAACTGGTGTCACAACTGAATCCCTCGTCATGGAAAACCCTGAAAAAGTCATATTATCCATGTTTTCAGTCTTCCTGGATTAAGATTAGCAACATTATTACATATGGCACATACAGTGTATATGCTAATTAGGCTAATTATACGACATCTACACTGTACATGGAATATCTTCGAATGAATTAATGTGTAGTCTTTCAAAAGTGATTTACAATGTTGCATTGCACCATTTTTAGGCTTTATAGATAAACAGTGACAATGAAGTCCATATATTGTACACGTGCTAATTAGCTCATTATGCTCATTGTGCTATTTAAGACAATTGAATTACTTGGAATCAAAAACTGGTGTCATAAATGAATCCCTCGTCATGGAAAACCCTTGGAAAATCGTATTATCCATGTTTTCAGGCTGCCTGGATTTAGGGGCGTCGCTAGACCTTTTTCAGTGGGGGGGTGTAGAGGTCAACGATTACCGACAAAACTAGCCACCAATTACCGACAAAATAAAATGTCCAATATGTACAAATTCAACCCTATAAACCTGGGGCCGAAGGATAAATTGTTTTTCCTATGGACTATCTACAGTACTTGCATATGCGCAAAATGGTCATTTTCCTCAGCATAGTCAGCATCATAGCTATATATTTTAATGCAGGCGCGGAGCTAGGATCTTTTTTTAGGGAGGGGCGGTAGTGAGCAAGATAATCACTTAAAAGCGCGCTCATTAGGGGGACGTGAGTGATGGGCCTCCCGCGCGAAGCGCGGAAGCTTAGACGTTTCCTTAAATTATTAGGAAAAGAAGACGATTTGCTGTACCGTTCTCGACTGTTTATCCTTGTCTGAATTCAGTTTCTCCCCCTCCCGCGCGAAGCGCGGAAGCTTTGACGTTTCATTAAATTATGAGAAAAAGCAGACGATTCGGTGTACTGTTTTCGACTTTAAATAAGCTCTATTAATTTTGTCTGAATTCAGTTTCCCCCTCTCGCGCGAAGCGCGGAAGCTTTGACGATTCCTTAAATTATTAGAGAAAGACGATTCCAGACGATTCGTTGTACCGTTTTCGACTCGTCTAAATGAAGTTTGTCCTTCCACGCGAAGCGCGAAATTTTGGGCGTTTTATCAAGAAATGAAGACGATTCGTCGTACCGTAGTTGACTCTTAAACCTTGTTTGAATTTATTTTCCCCGAAAATGTTAAACCTCTAATTTCTTTAGCTGATATTATTGGAAAGGGAAACTTCGAGAAAATACGAAGTCGTCACAGCGGATAAGATGTCACAGTTCGTAGGGGAAAAAAACTTGTCGGCCGACCGACAATATACATCTCACCGACTTCAAACTTCTGCATATAGTACACGAGGATCGAGCAAGAATACCGACACAGTTGACCCGACACAGCAACATATTTACCCGTGTCTTTCTTGCTCCCTCGACGAGACGACTCCACCCAACAACCTCCTCCTCTCTCATACTCTTACCTCCCCTTTCTCTCCTCTCTTTCATCCCCCGTTTCTTTTGTTTCCCTTTCACTCTTTTTTCTTCTTTTATCCTTTTCTTTCTTGTCTTTCTTTTCCCTTCTTTCCTCTCCTCCCTCTTTTCTCTTTCTTTCTTCTCTTTTCTTTCCTTTCTTTTCCTTTCTTTCCTTTCTTTTCCTTTCTTTCTTTTCTTTTCCTTTTCTTTTTCTTATTTCTTTTCTTTCCCTTTCCCTCTCTTTTTTCCCTCTCTTTTTTCCCTCTCTTTTTTTCCCTCCCCCTTTTCTCTTTTTCCCGACGGCAGCGCAATTTTACCGACAATATCCTGACAGGTAGGGGGGTGTCGCACCCCCCCACACCCCCCCTTTGGCGACGCCCCTGCCTGGATTGAGATTAGCAACATTATTACATATTGCACATATATGCTAATTTGATTATTATGCTAATTAGGCTAATTATACTACATATACATGGAATATCTTCTCATGAATTAATGATTAATCTTTCAAAAGTGATTTACAATGTTGCATTGCACCATTTTTAGGTTTTATAGATAAACAATGACAACGAAGTCCATATATTGTACATATTATGCTAATTATGCTATTTAAGACAATTGTATTACTTAAAAATAAAAATTGGTGTCATAAATGATTTCCTTGTGATATAAAACCCTTGAAAAGTCGTATTAACCATGTTTTCAGGCTTCCTGGATTGAGATTAGCAACATTATCACAAATTGCACATATGCTAATTAGATGATTATGCTAATATGGCTATTAAAAAATTTGCCCAAGGTTGCCAAGCTGGCAACCAAGCTGAATTTACTTCAATACCCATCTAGAACACAAATCAACAAAAAAACCTTGTACTTATCAACTTTTCCAGGTCATGTACATGGTATATGGTACCGTCTACTGGACTACTCTCTCAAAAAATGAAACGGAAGCTCTTATTACCAATCATGTGAAAGCATATGTTTGACTAATAGGTGATGATACACATTTTGCCGGGAAACCGCCTACTAATTGATATATTTGGTAAATCATTATATCTATCCTGGATAGATATCGCGCACGTGTCGCATAGTCCCATATACATCTTTCTGTGTGCAGTGCTTGTAACTTTACCAAGACTGGGCCAAATCCTTATCATTTTGATGATTCCAGAACCTTGCAGTACTTATTTGCTAGATGATCAACCTTTTCTGATCGATTCTATGTTTCATTCACAATGCCATGGCATGACCAGAACTGGTCTATACCTTTAAACTGTATCATAATGAGAAAGAGGATGTCATTTAAAGAGAAGGTTGAGTTCTGGGAAGAGGTGAAAAACAATTGGTGAGTGTTATCATTCTTATTATGCAAGTGTGGAAGAACATTAGATAAAACATGTTTCCTGAAAAGCATGGCTCTTCATATTCTACAAATGACAGCGTAAAAATCGGGATGGATTTTTATGTTACATGTTCATGTAGTCCCATATACATCTTACTGTGGACAGTGCTTATAAATGTACCAAGACTGGGCTAAATTTTTCATCATTTTGATGATTCCAGAACCTTGCAGTACACACCAATACTTAAATGCTAGATGATCAACCTTTTTTGATCGATTCCACACCGTTTCTTTCACAATGCAATCGCATGACCAGAACTCAACTTTATCTTTAAGAAACGCTTCTGCAAAGATTTCCCCAAAAAAACAAATGTTTGAATATGAATATTGATGAAAGAATACAAAATTTAGGTTTTCTGCACACAACAGAAAACCCAAATTATTTATTCTTTTGTCAATATTTGTCTTCAAACACATTTTTTTTTTTTTTGGTGGGTGAATGTTTGCAGAAGCGTGTCTTAAATTACATCCTCTATCACATTTAGGGCTCCCAACACTTTAGAGGGGCTTTAATTTGCCTTTCCAATGAACATGATGCCTGCCTGTTATTACTTTGAAAGCCTTCCATTGTACAGCTTTTCAACAGTTTAATTTGGCGAGAAGATCAGGCGGCACATGTAGGGTAATAACCTGGGCAACTCAGCGTAATCCAAGTGTATTGATGAACCTCAGGAAATGTGAACATATTATTTCTTCATTCCTAACTTTATAAACACATTCTCATTTAGTATTTTTTGGTGTCTTTTTTAATGTACAGGTTGGGATTCGACAGACCCAACTTGACTTTCCACGATAACGACACTCTGTCCTTTTATCCACGATATTTCTATTCATTTGATGAGGAGAAATCAGCCGGGCCGGAAACAGACAGATTTATCACCTTGAATATGCCTTTAGTGGTAAGAACAAACACGTATTGCTATTGACAATTTACCAAACTTTAAAGATACTATATGTCCCTTTTGCAGCCAACATCAAATTCTGTAGAATTTGCAGGATTATGTCATGTATGTCCTATCTATGAAATTTAAACATTCAGTGTCCTAGTATTCACATGATGCTAGAAAACCTGTTTACCTTCTAGACTTCACTGTCAGACACTATTGAGTGACTGACTGACACCTTTTTTTTCTTTTGTAACATGAGCTGTAACAGGTACATGGGCATTTGTCTACATCAATAACCCACTACTTGTAATGGCCAAAGATAAACTGATTGAATCTTTGTGCGACACACAAAACACACGACCATTCGGTAAAAGGGTCTGAAAATCAGACTATTACTTAGGTGATTGCAATCACTTAAGTTGATTTGACAACTAATGGATGTTATTTTCCCACTAAAAGTCATTTTCAAGCCCTTTAGTTTTGAGGGAAGTTCTAAATTAGTTTGTCTTTCAAATGCTGTTAGAATTTGTTGGCCTGCAAATGGGACATATTACCTTTAAAGGTAAAATTTTGAGTTTAAAATGATTTTTTTTTAAAGGGATCCAGTAACTTTGTCTCAGATTCTGATACAAAATCCTGGATTTAGCTCATGCTGCAATGATAATCATTAAGGTCAGTCAGGAATCGCCTGTCTGATTAACAAGATATTTATGATTGGAAATCGAAACCAAATTTTGCGTTTTCATAACACTACAGTCTATTGGGGAAAACGAGTATGGTAAAACCGGTCAATTAAAGATTTTTACTTTTTTTGAGGCACTTCTTGATCGTTTTGAGGCGCAATTTTTTAGGGCTTCATTATTACACCATATCACAGACACTGATAACACATAGGGCCGTGCATCTCAGATTTAACATTTTTAAACAATGCCTTTAATTATGATCATAATACGCATTGTAGAGCTCATCATCATCATCATTGGCTATCACTCTTTAGCGAGTTTTATTGTTTAGTGAGGAATTAGCTACATGTAGTATGATTTTAGGATATCAAAAGATAAGAGGTTATACACCCCTGTAAATGGCTTAAGAGACCAATCCTTGAGCTGCATACACGGCAGCATGCATCTCCCCCTCTCTCTCTCCCTCTCTCTTTCTCTCTCTCTCTCTCTCTCTCTCTCTCTCTCTCTTTCTCTCTCTTTCTCTCTCTTTCTCTTTCTCTCTCTCTCTCTCTCTCTCTCTCTCTCTCTCTCTCTCTCTCTCTCCGATTCCTCTTCTGTTCTTTCTTAAGGCCATGTAAACAAATATTCATTTTCAGCGTCTCCGCCCGCTTCCTTTTTTGGGTCCGCCTCCTTTTTCTTTTGGAAAGATAAAAAAAAAGGAAAAACACTGCTAAAATCTGGGTTTGAAAGTAATCTTTCTGATAGATCTCAATATGTAGTTTATAATAATAATTCCTCCAATTTTTCTTCTATTACATGGTGTACCACAAGGTTCTATCCTAGGTCCCAACTGTTTTTTTAATTTACAGTACCGTAATGATCTTACACACACAAAAAAAAAATCTCAGCAATTTTTTTTTTTTTTTTTTTTTTTAAGGGCGAAAAAGAGGGGTGCGGTTAATACACGAGGGCGGTTTATACAACGTTATTTACGGTATTTTTATTTATATTCGTAAATTCACGATGTATCAGCTCTCAACTGTGACTTTGAATTTTTGTATATCAATGAACCTGGTTTAATAATTATATTCAATTCAATGTCTGCAGACAGTAGCCTACTTTGTGAGGAACGCTGGACCACTAGTCCAGATCCCTGCCAATGCCCTGATGGAAATGCTAGGTGAGAGACTGACTCTCAACCTGACAGTAGAAGAGCTCCTGTGGGGTTACGATGAGCCGCTTTTCAAACTCATTCAGCCCATCATCAACATTCCAGGCTACGACCAAGGGAAGTTTGGCTTTCTGATGTCGGTGAGTTTTGATGGGTCTTTAATATTGCTTGGAGAGGTAATCTCGGACTAAGAAAACTGGTGAATTTTTGCAAAAATCCAATGCTCCAAAATAATGTTAAAGTAATTAAATCACAATTATGGGATGTGCAGCTTGTATGTTGAAGTCTGGTAAAGGTAGTTTTCGACCTTATTTTTATCAGGTAAAGCATGGGAGAAATGTAAAGTGGGAGAGAGAAGAAGTTAAACAGATTACTTTTCCTTATTTGATTTTATTTCAAAATCTGATTTCATTTTGTAAGAGTGTACATGTAGGTCAAATGTTATATTCTGCATGTGATCCTCTATATAGGACTTTAATAGTTTTAGTAGGAGACTAAAATGAACTTGCCATTGGGTACTGTGATATATGTAACCCCATGCATATAGAAATGATCCTTCAAAACATTATTTCATGGATGCGCCTTCCTTTCATATTGTTATTGGGTCAATTTTGTACGCTTTAAATATGGATTGTTGATTGGTAAAATGGTATTCTGATTTTGTTGTTCTTTTCTGCTTTCAGTTCAATTATACAACATTAAATCTCTACACTGTAAATACTGGGAAAGAGAATCAGACATTGCTGAATGATGTTGTCAACTTCCAGGGCTTGCCAGACCTTAGCTGGTGGGGGACACCAGAAACAAATGAAATATTAGGGACAGGTGAGTAGCCTATCTATTCCCCATGTTTGATAATTATATTGATAACAGTGGGTTCTTGTATAGCGCTGTCAAACTTGACAGTCCTGGTGCTCTGTGATTATAACCCCAGCTTTAGCACGGCTGCCATTACGGCGCTCTAGCATTTCAAGGAATCGATTCCAGCCAGGTACCCATTTACCTCACCTGGGTCGAGTGTGGCAAATGGATATAAACGTCTTGCCAAAGGACATTAGGGCAGTGGCAGGACTTGAACCATGTGATCCACAGTCTTGTGACTTATCAACTAGTCACATGAGGAGGGGGGGGGGGGGTGCATGACATAGGCAAGATTGTTTGCTCAGTTTGTTGACTGATGATAACTAAACTGATATTACTTTAATAGTATAAAAGATGCTTTGCTGTTATTCGCTCCAGGGTGTATGATGATGGTGGTGGTGGTTGTGATGGTGGTGTTGGTGGAGGTGGGGGTGGTGGTGGTGGTGGTGGTGTTGGTGGAGATGGTGGTGGTGGTGGTGGTGGTGGTGTTGGTGGTGGTGGTGGTGGTGGTGGTGGTGGTGGTGGTGATGATGATGATGATGTTGATAGTGGTGGTGGTGGTGGTGGTGTTGGTGGAGGTGGTGGTGGTGGTGGTGGTGGTGGTGGTGGTTTTGGTGGAGGTGGTGTTGGTGGTGGTGGTGATGGTGGTGGTGGTGGTGGTGGTGGTGGTGGTGGTGGTGGTGGTGGTGGTGGTGGTGGTGGTGGTGGTGGTGGTGGTGTTGGTGTTGGTGGTGATGATGATGATGATGATGATGATGGTGGTGGTGGTGGTGGTGGTGGTGGTGGTGATGGTAATGGTAATCATGATGAATAATGATGATGGTTTTATTGAAGGAATATATTCATGTTAACCGATAGAGGAACAATTTGATAAATTAGCTTTTCCTCTTCAAATTGTAATCAATTTTATTTTTTGATGATCTTTCAATCTCTATGTATATCAAACTAACCCCTGTGGGTTAATATACCGGTACTACAATGCAAAAGAGCCATTTTGTATTTAGGAAATAGTAATTTTTTATTCCAATTACAAATTTTACACATTGCCATTTTCAAGAATTAAATGGTAGTTCTGGCAGGAACAAAATATTTACTGGAACAGAAATGGATTTATGGTATATTTTTCAGTCCCTTTCTGCTCTTCTGTTACCTGTATATAATGTAGACAAAAATCTATTAATAATGCAACAATGTCAACATATGGTAAAAGAGTTATACAGTATCTGTTAGTGTTAGTAATAGGTTGGTTCAGCTTTTCCTTAAAATTTACTATGCAAGAGTAAGATTAGTTGCTAGGTCTGTAAAGCTTCTGACAAGTTTAAAGACCCTCATCGCCTGGAAGAACTTTGGTATTGCAAATGATAGACATGGTTTAACTTTGATTTTCTGGTATTTATCTCTTCTTGTTTCTTAGATGGTACTATGTATCACCCATACATGACAAGAGAAGAAAACATGCATCTTTTTCACCCAGATCTGTGCAGGTAAGCATTGCTGATATCTTTCTAAAGAATACCATAATGGCATTCATTTATATGTATGTTCGTGTTATTTTATATGCTATTCGCTGATATGGAATCGCAAGTTTTAATTCAATGTATTGAACAAGTTTTTAGAATAAATTGAATTGAATCGATTAAAACTGAACTGAACTGATTTAGAAAAGAAATTGTCTTATGCTTTTTTGTATCTCTTTTTGTATGCTTTAAGGAATCCCCATGTGTGTTGGGGTTTATTAGTGAACTTGCGAGAAAGAATTCGAAATTGGAATCCTTACATCATTTTCAGGAATTGTGTAATTGTGTTTGCTTTGTAGAATCGTCACATAACTTTGTATGATTGACGTCGATCTTTGTTTGGTTTCAATTTTATCATTGTCTAAGATTATCTATTTTTGTTTGCTTCAATAATCATCAATTAGTTATTTCAGGATTTATATAACTCTGATTGCTTTCGAAGTTTCGAAAGAGAATTCAAAATTGGAATCGTTACATCATTTTCAGAACTTGTGTAATTTTGTTTGCTTTGTAGAATCGTCACATAATTTTGTATGATTGACATCAATCTTTGTTTGGTTTCAATTTTATCATTGTCTAAGATATATTATCTATTTTTGTTTGCCTTGATAATCATCAATTAGTTATTTTAGGATTTATATAATTCTGATTGCTTTCCATAATCATCTCAAAGGATCATGACCTACATGTACAATGTAGTTTGGTGTGATTAATGTAGATTTTTGTTTGTTTTCACAATTATCATTTTGTAGGAAATAATATATTTATGGATTTTATTGTGTTTGCTTTCATAAGTTCTCACATAATGTCAGGATTCATGTAGTTGTGTTGCCTTGAAGCACAATCAATGAATTTCTTAGGTTTTATCTTCAATCATTTTCTTTCAAGTGTCATTACACAATTTTTCAGATTCATATATTTTCTTCCAGAACTTTGAAAAATCGTCACATAATTTCCAACGGTTCTTCTAAAGTCTTTTTGTTGTAGCATCAACAGTATTTGCTAATTTTCCTTCAAGGAGCATTATGTAATATTCAAGATATTTTAGGTGGTTATCTAATTCTATTTAAAGGGATAGTTGAGTTCGGTTTTCCGACCGCAAATGCCTTCAAAGTGCATGGTTATTGCTCTTATTCTTAGCTATGACATTTCTACTAACCTTTTAGAACCTAAAATTGATATGAAGGTAATTTTAGACCCCAAATGTATGAAATTTTTATCCAATAGGACCATACCAATTCAGCTCCACTTTCCAAAAATACGATGACCGTTAATTAATTATTTGATTAAAAATAACAATGCACGGGCCGGCTGGTTGTGCGTAATATAACCAAAACGAAAATGCTAACAAAAAAGCCAACATTGGCATGGGCTGAAATATGACGTAAAAGGCGCTATTTCGTTTTTTCAACAGCTTTTTCAAATCATCTAATATTTGTGGTGGTACACAAGTATTAGAAATCGTTATATTTATGGATATTTCAGCCGTCTCTGAACCGATTTTGATAAAACAAAGATGATTTTGTCATTTAAATTTTATGTTCTTTCAAATTTGACACTCAGGTTTTTCATTATCTCACAAAAAAATTATTTTGTGTAGGGCCCTCTGCAACAGAACTCAACTATTCCTTTAAAGCATTATATATTCAAGGATTCATATATTTGCTGTCAAAAATCAACTTAAAATACATTGTATGTTTTCATGAGGTATCATCAGATGTTTATCGGATGTGTAAATTGTCTTTCGGTGGTGCAGATGCAGTGAGTGGTACAGACATGTATCAATCAGATATGAATATTTTTAAGCTGGGGACCGACCTTTAAACGTCACCATCTGAAAGACGTGACTTAGTTTCAAACCTGCGTCCTCGGCTGAATCAGTTTGTAACTTCCATTGTTAGCTGGATTACAGGCGCACGCCACAACGCCTAGTTTAGATAAGGACTTTACCATAATGGGGAATTAAGAGACAGAGCATTACATAAAAATGTTGGTTATAAAACTGATAGATAATCCTGATGATTGACAACACCTGTTATTGGATGAACACCCGAATGGTGTCAAAGTCCCCATGAGACTCCACTTGTAGGTGTCTTTAAGATAAATGGTGAAGACTCAGATCAAATAAGGTTGCAGGAAGCAAGCAGCCTTTTCACACATGGGTTAAATTCATTGTATACTAAACAGCTTTAAAGTAAATTTTCCTTGTGCCAACGTTTTATACGATGTTCGGACAGATCAGAGTCGCGATCTATACGCCGGTCAGAGCAGGCTGCAGATACGAAGTCCGTATCTAGAGAGCAAGTCATTTTGTGTGTGAACGGATATATGTCCTTAACTGGGCGGGGCTAAGACTTGGCACTACTCTTCAAACGCTCAGTAGGGCCATTGCGCATTTACGACTAGCAGTGAGTCAACTGCTTGTCGCTGAAATTTTCTGTGTGTGAATGATGTTGTATCTATTAAATAAATAAATAAATAATATGGTTATTAATATAGCGCCGGTATCCGCCAGGTTCTGACGCTCATGGCGCTTTACACATATTACCCTGGTCGTAGCCGAGCTGCCAAAGTAACTAGCGCTCAAGCATATCAGGTACCCATTTACACCTGATTAAAAGCTGATCAGCTTTAAAGAATTTTACCCCGGTGTGAAAAGGCTGAAGGTTATATGGCAGGTGACTTTGATAGAGAATTCCTTGAGATTGCTTATCTGTGATTCTAGTGTTATTTGTACATTAGTATGAGGAGGACTCTTATCATCCCGAAAGGGTTGTCCACATATCATATTTGATACTACTGCTGCTAATTATGATACCGTATTTGCTATACATTTCCACACATCTTACCAACAATTTTATCTTGCATTGTTGACATGAAGACGAAAATAAACTTCCAAAAACAACATCTGCCGATAGATCTTGATCTAAGTTCGTGCCAATGCATTGCAAAAGTAAAAGAAGGGCCTGTTTAACGGAGCTGCCGCGAAGCATCCAGCACGCGAAGTCGCTATTTTGAATCCATTTTGATACACAAGAGAGAGGCGCAATGTATACATCACAGAAAACTCCATATGCTAGTATCAGTGCGGGATGGCCGAGCAGTCTAAGGCGGTGATTTTAGTCACATCAACATTTTGTACTCAAGAGATCAAATCTCGACTTCAACAATTTTTTTTATTTTTGTTAAAATATTTTTTTTTAATGTCAAAATTGGGGGTGCGGCCTTATCGCCGGCAAATACGGTAATTATTTATATTGCCTGGTATCCATTCCAGGAGATGTTCAAGACCCCTACAAAGGAGTATTATTACCCTGGCTTACGCCCAGCTACCCTATGGCGCTGAGAAGTATGTAAGGAATAAATTCCTGCCCAATACCCATTTACCATACCTGGGTGAAGAGTGGCAAATGTAGATTAATGTCTTGCCAAAGGACATGACGTGATCCATAGTTTGGATCTTTCCACGGGCAAAATTTGTTGATGGATCAGCTCCAAATTTATGCAGGAAATATTGTGTACGGCAAACCTCGGTTCTGATACGGTTGAGGTTGACCCAGGCTTTTCTTGAAAGGTCACTGCCACTTGGTTGCGACGGGGATCTGGGATGAACTCCTTTAATCTCCGACTTTGATTGACAAAGGGTCTGTAAAATACCTATTCTGTGGCACTTTGCTGTTAAGATCCCCCCTCCCCCCCCAAAAAAATAAATAGGGTTAAAAATCAACCTCAAACTTGAATTTTCTGAGAAAATGTTGTTCCAAATCTCTGGTTGCCCTATTAGTGAGCATGGTCAGCGAGTTTGGGGACATCTCCATCGCTCTGGGCAGCGTTTCTCGAAACCGTCATAAGTACAAGTTCACCGACATCTCATTGAAATGCGTGTATTAAGTTTAACACGCGTTTCAATGGGATGTCGGTGAACTTGTAGTTATGACGGTTTCGAGAAACGCTGCCCAGGAAGTTTCTTCACCTCACTGTTTAAATATATTTGTTTTTGCACTTGACAAGACCTAGATTGTTTGCATGATACACAAACTTCACCCATCAAACTGTGTATTCCAGTCTGTGTACACAGTAGATTAACCCTATTATAGCTGTTATATATACCCAAAGCTGATTAATAGCTTTGGCAAGGCTCCAAAATGGTGCATCTAATTCTTAATGCATCGGCAAAATTAAATGTTTCTTTTACATTGTTTTGCATTTCTGTATACTAATTCAGTCGAATTCAATTAAACAATTTGTTAGTGTGTCTTATATTTCTGTAGTTTATGACACACAGATAATATTTTTACCCAATCTGATATGCGCTTTCATACGTTGAGTACCGGGTAAACAAGTTTTATACCTTTGCTACGAAAAAGAAAAAAGGAAGAGAATGAAGCTCCTGTGAAGTTTTTGATCTTTGAGTGAATTATCAAACAAAAAAGAGTTGATTATTAGCAAGGTTATTCCCCCATTTAACTCAATGATGTAAAATAACCAAACAACTAGGTGTGAATGGAGTTACGCAAATTCATCTATTTGGGATTGCTATGTAATGCACTTCTATGCATACAGAGATGGACTGCTGTCAACCTTGACTCCTGTGTTGATAAAATAAATTGTAGATGGAATATCAACTGTTTGTTACATAGAGTACCGAAGCTGTGACGTCATAAAAATCTATTTTTAGAATTTCTCAATTTTTTCTTCATTTTCCAAAAGAGCATCAAAAAATAATGTCCAAATGTCAAAAAACTAATTGAATTAGTTCAGTATTCAGTATACGTTCAGATATGACCATCTGATTAATATATTTCCTATAGGAGCTCAGTGTTATATGCTCTGGCTCCTAGAGGCAGATCCACTGCACCCAAAATTACCAGGACTCGACAGGTTAATTGGCGGTGGGAAGCTGGCTCGCTAGCTTTGTGCCAAAACAACGCCAAATCTTTGTTAAAGATAAAGTTGAGTTCTGGTCCAGCGATTGCATTGTCAAAGATACGTTGTGGAATCGATCAGAAAAGTTGATCATCTAGCATATAAGTATTGGTGTGTACTCCACGGTTCTGGAATCATCAATATGAATTAGATAACCACCTAAAATATCTTGAATATTACATGATGCTCCTTGAAAGCAAATTAGCAAATACAATTGATGCTAAAAGCAAACAAACTTTAGAAGAACCGTTGGAAATTATATGATGATTCTTCAAAGTTCTGGAAGCAAATATATGAATCTGAAAAATTGTGTAATGACACTTGAAAGAAAATGATTACCGGTAAAAATAAAACCTAAGAATTTCATTTGATTGTGCTTCAAGGCAACACAACTACATGAATCCTGAAATTATGTGACAACTTACATACCTGCCAACCCCTTCAGAATAATCCAGAATATTGTGTTTTTCTGGATTTTTAGGACCCCAAAATCAGGAATATTCAGTTTTTTCAAAATTTTGATTTGATTTTTGTTTGTTTTTTTGTTTGGATTTTTTTGGATTTTTTTGGATTGTTTTTTGTTTATTTTTGTGTTGCTTAAGCCAAATTAAGCTTGTTTTATCATGTGCCGCGATGTGAGAGTTCACATATTGCATGTGTTGAAGGGCTGCATGATTGAGCAGCAAATTTGTATTTGCTTTTTTGCACAGATTTACCGCGTATTGCCAGTTACACTGCCGCTGCATGTGCGAACGCCTGTTAAAAGTACAGATTTCTTATTTTCGAAGACATACCGTGCTAAAAATTCCTAATTCTCATTTTCAAATGTTGGCAAGTATGAACTTATGGAGCAAACACAATAAAATCCATAACTATGTTATTTCCTACAAAATGATAGATGTGAAACCAAACAAAAATCTACATTAATGACACAAAACTATGTGACGATTCTTCACCGCAAACACAATTACAAAATCCTAAATATATTATGTGATGATTTTGGAAAGGAATCAGAATTACATAAGTCCTAAAATAACTAATCAGTGATTATTAAAGCAAACAAAAATAGATAATATATCTTAGGTAATGATAATTGTGAAACCAAACAGAGATCGACGTCAATCATACAAAATTATAGGACGATTCTACAAAGCAAACACAATTACACAAGTACTGAAAATGATGTAAGGATTTCAATTTTGAATTCTTTTTTCATATGTTCACTAATAAAACTCCAACACACATTGGGAATTTCCTAAAGCATGCAAAAAATGATACAGAAAAGCTTAAGACAACATCTTTTCTAAATCAGTTCAGGTCAGTTCAGTTTTATTCAATTCCATTCAATTTAAGATAAAGACCAGTTATGGTCATGCGATTGCATTGTGAAAGAAACGTTGTGGAATCGATCAGAAAATGTTGATCATCTAGCATGTAAGGTTCTGGAATCATCAAAATGATAAGAAATTTGGCCCAGTCTTGGTAAAATTACAAACACTGTACACAGAAAGATGTATATGGGACTATGCGACACGTGCGCGATATCTATCAGATCCAAACAGACAGTGGCGGATCCAGGGGGGGGGGCCCGGGCCCCCCCCCCCCCCCCTTGAGAAAAAAATCATGTAAAATCATGTGATTTTTACCTTTTTTGGGGGTTGGGCCCCCCCCCCCCTGGCGCTCAAGGGGGGGGGGGTGCAAATTGAAAAAATTTCGAGGACCAAAAAAAAAAAAAAATGTGCTCACTACCCCCCCCCCCCCCCCCCCCCCCCACTGAGCGACTTTTCCGCCGGCGCGATTTTCCAATTTTCGGGAGCAAACAAAAATGAAAAAAGTTGGGCCCCCTCCCCTAAGAAATCCTTGATCCGCGCCTGCAAACAGATATAATAATTTAGCAAATATATCAATTAGTAGGTGGTTTCTCAGCAAAATTTGTATGATCATGTATTAGTCAAAACATATTCTTTCACATGATTGCTAATAAGAGCTTCCATTTCATATTTTGAGAGGGGGGCGTTTCCTAAACTGATCTTTACCTTTAATGCTCACAAATTATGTTAAACTTCTTCCCAGAACTCAACCTTATAATGAAATTGCATCTTGAGAGATACTGGGTTGTTTGGGCAAGCAAAACATAAACAAAGGAATGCAAACTTGTGAATTTCAAGGAAAAACGCAGCTCATATATGGTCATCGTTCTTCTGTCGTCCATTCTAGCATTATCAATTAAGCATTGCCAAATAAAAAAGCTGCAGGTAAATGCTATCGCCTACTAAATAAATAGCTTATTCTACCAACAATATTTATCCAGTACTCTTAGTCAAGGTTATCAAGGTTAATCATGAATTGGAGAGGACAAATATTTTGAGATAAATTAACTGATAACAGTAGGCTTGCTTGTCTTCATCAGACCGAAGTTGCAAAATAACCTACAAAACTATCCTGATCGCAATTATCCAGTTAATTTGTGCCTTCGTCAGCCCAAAGTTGCAATTGGCCGGATATTTGGTCGAGATAATCATACCAAGATATTTTGGGCTAGTTTGCAAAATATCCCGCTATTTGTCCGGTGCACGCGAACGCTGAGCAAAATATCTCAAGCTAATTTTATGAGCTCAAGTTTCAAGTTTAGAGGTCGAGTCTCCAGCTGATGAAGACGCGATTTGTAACTTCAGGATTATTTCCCAAATCAGAAATAGTGGACTATTTGGCAATCTCAAAGCTGGTGAAGACATACCTTGGGCATCACAAGGTCCAAAAACCTCCCACATATCACAATGGCACATCTGCATACCGGTAGATGAATTTTGATGTGCTTTCCTCCAAGGAGCACTACTTGCAACAACAAAAAGGCGAGGGGGGAGGGGGTAGACTTAGATGGAGAATGCTCTAAAATAATGTCAAGGAGATTCCACTGTATAAAATGCTTTTCATTCTTTGGATTCCAAGGCAGAGATTTTTTACATGCCACATTTTCAGAGATGAGTCTGTAGGGGATGGAAGCTATTCTTTTAAAAAGTAAACCCCTTCTCTGCAACCAAGTTCTGAAATTTGTCAAAATTAATGTATTTTCTTAAATAATACTTAGACAATACATGTATATTGAACATTAAATAGATTGGGATTTTCATATCTTCTATTTGAATAAAGTTCACAATATAGGTAATTATATACCTCACTTAAGTAATCCAGCCATCTGATTGGTCGAAATTGCATTCATAAACTTCAACTGTTCCTGTAAAATTCCCGGTAACCATGCTTAAAACATTTAATATTTTTAATAACCATGGTTATTAAAAAAATAGGTCAGTCTCCATGGTTACCCCATAGGTTTACATGTTAAAAAATGGTTTGAGCGATGGAGGATACCGTATGTGTGCGAATAATTGGTCGGTAATTTCAATACAATTGAATCTCGATCGATCTTACCGACAATTTTATCTTGCATTGTTGACATGAAGACGAAAATAAACTTCCAAAAACAAAAAAACAACATCTGCCGATAGATCTTGATCTAAGTTCGTGCCAATATGCATTGCAAAAGTAAAAGAAGAGTCCGTATATGGAGCTTTTGCAAAGCATTCATCACACGCGAAGCCGGTTTCAATCCATTTTAATGTATATATCGTACAAAACTGCCATGCATGTTAATAACGCGCGATGGCCGAGAGGTCTGAGGCGCCGACTTTAGATACATCACCTTTTGTACGCAAGAGTTCGAATCTCATCTTCGACCAAAAAAAAAAGTATTTTTTATTTTTTAGTTTATTTTTTTTCGGCATATAAAAGTATTAATGACTGCTTTAATATTCAAGAAATAGTTGTTTTTATACGCTCTCGGGAAGGTTACAATTGGGCTATTCCCCTCGGCACGCCTCGGGTAATAGCACAATTCTAACCTTCCCTTGAGCGTATAAAAACAACTATTTCTCTCAAAGCAGTCATTAATACTATACTATTGCTGATACAGCAAGAAAGCATAGTCCATCCTAAGTTTGTCTAGACACATTGTTCAACACTCAAATAGCATTGTTCAATATTGAAGGGGTCATATTGAAAGTGGAGCACTGTTTCCTAGGGTGAATATATGGACTCAAACTTTGGAAAGTTTGTTGACATGTATCCCCTCAGAATGTTGCAGGCCCTTTTCAGTTTTTTTTATAATGGAAATTAACAATTGACTGGGTCTACATGTTCATCATGAAAAAGAAAAACCCCCTTATCATTATATACGCCCATACCCCTATTTGTAGTTTACGATAGTTGTACCCTTTCCCCTCCCCAAACAAATCCCCCAAAGAAAATTTCCCCTGGTGAAAATAGTGATAATGATTATTTGTTGGTCGGGGGAGAATACGGTCCATGGACTTGTTTTCTGGGTATAGTTAATCCTAATACTACGAAAGAGATAATTGTATAGTAATATAATCATAATGATAACTATTCTACAATTTTAACCCCCCCCCCTATCATTGTTCAATATTGAAGTGGTCATGCAATGTATTGAAAGTGGAGCACTGTTCCCTAGGGTGAATATATGGACTCAAACTTTGAAAGTTTGTTGACATGTAACCCCTCAGAATGTTGCAGGCCCTTTTCATTTTTTCATAATGGAAATTAACAATTGACTGGGTCTACATGTTCATCATGGGAAAAGAAAAACCCCTTTGTCATTATATATGCCCATACTCTATTTGTAGTTTACAAAAAATTTCCCCTGGTGAAAATAATGATAGGGGTTATTTGTTGGTCGGGGGGATATTGTCCAGGGACTGGTTTTCTGGGGAAAGTTGCCCTAATACTATAAAAGAGATAATTTTGCAGTAATATAATCATAATGATTATTATATCCTGCATCAAAAAATTGTTGGCTTTTGATTGGTTGAGAGCTCATCACATGACCAGAAATATTTGAACTATTTTTTAGAAAGTACTATATGAGAGTACTATTTGGGAGTTGAAGAAAAAAATGGGAATTTTTTTTTTTTTTTAATTGATTTTTTTTTTCTTTTTCAAATCTTAATTTATTGAAAACAAAATATTTCAAATCTTTTTAGACAAAAATTGACATTTTTTTGTTCTAAATTTTGTTTCTTCACAAAAATGTTTTATTTTTTAAATTAAAAAAAAAAATTAAAAAAATGGTTATGCAGGATATAAAACAAATATACCATGCCTTCTATTCGAGGTACTGGTTAAAACTATGGGCCTCGGTGACTCCAAAAGTACCGTTTGCTTCGGGGCTGCGCCCTTCAGCAAATGGTACTATTGGAGTCACCTCTTGCGCATAGTTTTAACCAAAACCTCTCAAGATAGTGTATATTTGTATACTATTCTTCAATTTTAATTCCCCCCCCCCTTTTTCCCCTTTTTTTTTTTGGTTCTTGCAGGTCTGTGCCATATGTTTATGAACAAGACACCATCTACAAAAAAGTGCCTTTACTGAAATTTGTCCTAGCCAATTACACATACTCTAATGGGACGGACTACCCACCCAACGCAGGATTCTGTAGCCACGATCAGGATCTCTGCGGGCCATCGGGAATCATGAGACAAGACCCCTGCCGCTTTGGTGAGTAGATCATGGGGTGATGAGATTGAAATGATAAAGCCTTATCTGATATTATGTGTCATATGATTTATGAAAAATTATCGTAAAGCTAGTCAAGTACTTCTTCAAGTCAAGTGGCTCTTTGTTTGGTTTAAATAATTTGATGGGTTACAATCTTTACACTGTACTTGCCTAAAACGTGCATATCTGTTTTTAGAAAACAATTAAATACATATTGTAGTTATTTCTAGTCCAATAGAATATTAAGTTTTGTTGGACAAGATTTGCTACCTCCTTAAGAGAAGGGGGTGATGTGGATATGTTAATAACCTCTTGTGGTATTAAGAAATTAGGCTTCATGTGATATTTTTCATTGTGTATAATATATTCAGGGAGTTTTAACTGAAAAAAATCCAGCAATCGATTGATTGCCACGTTCATGCTAGCGAGCCACCGCTACTCTGCTTTGTGCACGCTAGCAAGCATATGTAATAACAGTCATTGTTCATGCCCATTGCACCGTGCTGAATGCTTTTGCAGTGCTATTGAAAGTACCATCGCGTGCATCAGATTATCGGCTTTGGATTACGCGTCTATGTATACAACAGTCAGATTGGATTTTCTCGAGTAATTTAGCGATTTGTTTTTTGTAAAGATTTAAATAACACGCACTTGAACCAACCCTAAAATTAACTTGGCACACAGGAGATTTGTGACTGGCACAATAGGGATTAGCACTGTGGCACTGGGTGCATTGTATGGGTGGCAGCTTAAGAGCTAAGGGAGGCATTTTACCTGCATTGCTTCTCTCCACCCAGGTGTTAAATGGGTACCAGCACTATAACCGGTAGGATGTCAACGTCAATGTGGTTGAATTGGCCGGGTGCCATTAAAAAAGGTGACTTGCTGAAATGCTTCCCAGGGAGAGGAGAATGTGCACTGTAATGTGCAGAATAGTAATGGAAATGATGGAATCCAGTGACTGGGGTAATACTAAATCTGTATTTAGCGCTTCGGTCTGTTAATAATGGTAAATGCTTTCTAAGAACCAGATGTTATCAGTATGATCTGATCGATTCCTTAATTCTCCCAACTATATTATTACAATTTAGTTACATTTTAGGTCAATGGAAATCTCACAAAGCAATAAAATGGCTCTACATTCCATTCCCGATATTTAAGTGTTGACTGATTTTTTATAGTCTGTTTTATGTCTTTTTTTCATGGAAAAAACGGTTGGGAAAATTTACTGTTAATCACTGTTAGAAGGTGTCATACATCGACGCCTTCAAAGAAAACCATAGATATCTTCGTGGTTTGAGAATTTTTTCAGGATTTTTTGCATGTCAGAGGGTTAGTACAGTAGAAGAAATATAGGAAGTAACATTTTATACAAAAATTAGGCAATTTTTTTCATCAACCTTCAACAATGTTCATTTGCCATCCTGTCTTTCCGAATCTCTCTCACCACAGGTTCTCCATCTGCCATATCCAATCCTCACTTTTTCCAAGGGGACCCGGCTTTGTATGAAGCTGTAGGGGGCTTGAACCCCCAGGCAAAATATCATCAGCATTACATGGAGGTAGAACCGGTGAGTATTTCTGATTATTAGTTTTATGAGGGATTTTTTTTCTCCAAGTACCCGGTATGTAAAGAATTGATTTGTCCCGATTTATGTTTCTTGAGAGTGTGACATATCAAATCTTACATCTAAAAGTAATTAACAACAAAGGCCCTCATTCAACTAGTCCCGTTTTATTCTTTAGTTACAAATTTTTTTTTTTTTACTTGGAGTATGAATAATTAAGTTGTTATGTCAATAGTTTTGGCTGTAGAGGATAAAAATGATTTGCCCCCAAAATCACATAATAATAAATTTATTTTGACAAAATCAGATAGAGAAGGCTTTAATTGGTTAGCATTGCTTTAATTGCAATTTTCTATGTAGGTTCCTAGTCTGGCAAACTAGATGTTTGGACAGTTTGCCGGTTTTGTCCCTTTGTGGTTGTTTACGAGGAACTGCACAAAATTCACACAGAACTATTAAAGGGAGTGTGTCATGGCAAATACTGGTTAACGCCACCTACTTCTTCTTTTGGACAACTACACATCAACGAATGGACTTGATTACCTGGGTCAGCGCGCGCTAGCGTTCGCGAAACAGACCAAAGTTCTCAGCACACTTCGGTTTTGCGTATTTTGCCCGCACGTGGATGCTGCGGTCGCGTCGTCCATAGTCGTATTATACCCGATTTGCCCCGGGTAGGGCCACGGGAAAGACACATAAGTCTCGTCATGACACACTCCCTTTAAGACAGCATTTTAGTTGCCATCTGGGCAAAAAAGGCAGGACTGAGAGGTTGCCCAGCAAGGTTTCAGGTTGTGACTGGCATACATTTACAAGCAACTGCTTATTACTAGTCACCCTCTCTGTTCTCCCATTGCTAACTTAAAGTCCTTATGGTTTAGTTGCTGTAGTTTTTTAATACCTTCAATTATGCTTAGCACAATTCAGACCAGTCATAGATAATGTCGGCTTGTGTGTTTTTAAAGTGACTCGGTAACATTGTCTCAGATTCTGAAACAGAATCCTGGATTTGGGCTCATGCTGCAATGATAATTATAAACCTTTAGGTCAGTCAGCTGATCGCCTGTCTGATTATCAAGATATTTATGATTGAATATCGAAATCAAATTTTCCATTTTCCGAAAAGTTTTTATAACACTACAGTCTATTGGGGAAAATGAGTATGGTAAAACCAGTCACTCAAAGATTTTTACTTTTTTTAGGCACTTCATGATCATTTTAAAGCGCAATTTGTTTAGGGCTTCAATATTACACCATATCACAGACGCTGATAACACCTAGGGCCATGCATCTCAGATTTAACATTGTTAAAGGATGCCTTTATTGTTTGGCCATTTAAGCCCTTCCTCATGGGTACATGGTTTAGGTCATTCTTTCCTTCCTGAAAGTTGTGGAATTAAACTGTTATTGCCTGTGCAATAAAACGCATCAATTCAACACTAGTTTCAAGGCTGTTGACTTGAGCACGAATCTTAAATCAATCTTACAGAACACCTGAGTGAGTACCAACAAAAGCAGCATATCATAAGCATATTGGATGGAAATGAAAAGTACATTTGTTTATTACCACCGATAATTCTCACTTCGTGTTTTTTAAATGCTCAGCTTTTGGAAACATTCTGATGCGGCAGAGCAATAAAGGTATTATGAAAAATATGCCTCTTCTTGTATATGGTACATTGTACTCTGTATCCATATTGTTTGATGCATTCACATGTAGCCGTGATTCCCTATTTCATCATGGAATGATAAATGTTTTGTGTATAAATTAGACATGTGTTTTCCTTTTCATTTCTCTTCCCGACATGAAATAAACCCTTTGTTTTCCTATCTTTCCTTTCAACAACACTTCACAGTTGATGGGCATGCCGTATGTACTGAAAATGAGATTACAAATCAGCATGATTACAATGCAATTACCCAGGATAACGTGAGTTTTTTTCCCGCTTGCTTCACTCCTTTCAAATTCTTGTTCCTTTTTGTGCAACTCATCGGTGAATATTTCTTCATTTTTGTGGCATTTTAACATCTAGATTTAAAATGCTGTGAATTACAAATGATGCATGAGTTTAAAGGGTGAAAATCATCGCATAGTTTGAATCCATTTTCATTGTAGTGCATTGGAGGGTTTATAGAATAGACCATTTGGCTGGAAGTGAACTTGAAGCCTACACATTGGCAATACATAGTATAGAAAATATTAATTCAATATTTTTCCTGCATTTAATTTTTTTGTTGCTTTTTTTTAAATGTTCATACATAGCCATACAAATTCATTTAAAATTGCACTTTATAAAAATGATTGATTATTACCAATTTGTGGAGGCAAAGTAATTCAGATCATTGGAAAATTCTGTTTCTACATGGGTTAAATTAAATTTTTGTTGTGTTTCCAGATATTTTTAGGTTGGATTTGCTGAATAGACATTGAATAATTGTCACATGGCTGAAAGCTAGTTGTAGTTATAATTGTTTACCTGTAAAACAATTTTAATGAATATAAAATGAACAACAGGAGTAAGGTTGAACATTAAACATGTAAAAGAGAACAATTGATTGCATTCCAAATAAAACTGATATGTGTTTAGATCATTTTGAACACTTCATCTGATCTGCTATTACGATTCTCACGAGGAAGAGCATTTCACATCAAATACCCTGCATGAGCAAAGGTTCTCTCTCCCTCGGTCAGCTTAAGAATAACAAGTAATCCATAGATTCGAGAGCTGATTTATCAAAGCGATACTTAAGTCATTGTTTTTATTGTTCTTTTAGCATCTTGTAGCCTGTATTAAAGACGTTCAAATAAGTTTACATTTTATTTGAAATTTTGAGTAGTACGTGTTCATTTTAGGTCATGACTCTGTATGAGTTTTGAGCACCTTTCATTTGAATTTCTCTTGTTTCCAGGGAGATGAAGGATGTTCGAAATATGGCGATGCCAGTTTTATGGTTTGAGCAGGTCAGTATACGTAAAAGAGCTCTATATCAATACAGATCATTTGATATTTGTTTAAAGATGAAGTTGAGTTCTGGTCATGCGATTGCATTGTGAAAGAAACGGTGTGGAATCGATCAGAAAAGGTTGATCATCTAGCATATAAGAATTTGTGTGTATTGTAAGGTTCTGGAATCATCAAAATGATAAGAAATTTGGCCAAGTCTTGGTAAAGTTACAAACATTGTACACAGAAAGATGTATATGAGACTACACGAACACGTGGCGTAAAAAGCCGGCCCCCGATTTTTACGATGTTACATTCATATTTAGAATATGAAGGCATTTGAAGAGCCATGCTTTTCAGGGAACATGTCTTATCTGATGTTCTTCCACACTTGCATAATAAGAATGAGTAACGCTCACAAATTATTTTTCACCTCTTCCCAGAACTCAACCTTCTCTTTAAACCAAGAATATAACTTGTAAATAAAATATTGAAGTTAGGGTGGAAAATCAATGTGTCAGCTTCTTCATGACCAGAGATATGAAAAGTATTGTTCTTATTAGATAAAATAAAGGATTAGTTGTAAAGTAATGTCTATAACACTAAAGTTATCAAAACTTCTCTTCTTACTGAAAAAGAAAGTATAAACTACTTAGTTTTGCTGCAGCTTCGAATAGGATGTATACTGAAGGGGAAATATTACATTTGATTTGATTTTGATTTGATTTACCAACAGCAATACAGTAATACATTTCATACAATGACTTTACCGCTACTCATACAAGAAGAGAAACTATTGGTTGGTAAAAGGGGCCAGATAATAACGCATGTGCTAGTCAAGCCTATCCCCTTAAACAGCTAAACAAGGTATTTATGTACAAATCAGTTTAGAATATGTAACAAAACAAAAATAATGAATTTACTATTACAATCGATGATAAGAATACTTTCATATAAAAGTGGCTCATTTTTTCTGAAATACATTAAGATTATATCAAAGTCTATTTGAATTGAAATCTTTTCTGTGTTTGAACTCTTGTAAAATCTAAATATAAAGATGTTTTTCTATCTCTCCCCGTTTCAGAGTGTAGAAGCAGACGACAGAATAGTTGGGTACTACGAAACTGGGTTTGTCTTGACGGCGTACATTGCCCTGATTGTAAAGTGGATCATGTTTAGCATAGGTCTCCTCATGTGCGTGCTGACTGTCGTTTCTTGCGGAAAGCGACTTGCTCACCCCCCGGTTGCATCATCTGAAGAAAAGGTGAGGCCATATTTGTTGTTTCCCTTGAAAAGTGTTGCTTACTTGAAAGGAAATCCAGCCTTGATAGTTAACTTCTCTAAAGGAAAAGCAGAAAAATCAGAGAAGCAGATTGATGAATAGTGTTGCTTACGTATGGAAAACTATAAATTGGCTGAATCGGCAGTGTCGCTTTGACAAAGTGCCCGACACAATTCCCATTTGTTCCAAATCCAACACACAAAATGAACAAAATTCATGACTTAAGAGGGTCTTTTCTTTATAAAACACCTTTAATAATATATGCTACCTACATTATATTTGAGACATGCCCCAAGCAGAGATGCCAACCAGTACGATTAAATCGTATTTAGTACGATAATAAGAGTTGTTGTTTTTTAAACCCATAAAACCCTATAAAAACAGCGGAATCGTGTAGAAACATGAACAAGTAAGCCCCCGCAACCCCAACAAAAACTTTGCTTTACAATTTTCTCATTAAATTTTAATGAAAGAGCAAACATTTTACTTGACTGTACTTACAGTAAACAAATTTTCTACAATTTACTGGCCCGGGGCCGACTGGCCAGTGGTAGTGTCGAGTTTTTGTGAAAATCTGATTTTTCTCTCCAAAATCGGATTTTCTTTTTTTAGGATACTCAGTCTGTTTTTTCTGTCAAGAGGTTGGCATCTCTGCCCAAGGTAGAAGGCGCTTAACAGAAGAAAAAAAACCAGAAATTTATGATATTTTTGTACACAACAAACAGAGATTTGTCAGTGAATAAATCATAATCCAGTGATCAAATTGCCAACTTGCAATTCCCATAGATTTAGTGATCTCATATTTCAAACACTCAAAAAAAAAATTAAATTATTGGTCCCAGTTATTTCAATCTTTTGCCACTTCTGTTTCTCTTATTTTTTTGCTTTCATACAAATAAAACTATTACAGAGGTTGGATTGCCCTTTAAATCTGCCTTTCTCTAACCATAGATTATATAGACCAACTGCCCGTACAGAGCACTTTTTGTGTCTCCAGCTTGCGATCTTGATAAACAGATTGAAGTTGAACGAACTCTAGTTGAAAAAAAGGGCCTACCGGTATGTTATTTCCATATTAGTTTCAGTTTGATGTTAGAAAACTTCCCAAATTGCATACAAAGAATGAAGTCATGTATAGATTATTCCTTTATCATTTGGTCTCTAGCCAGAGTTGTATTATTTATAGCTTTTATCGATCAAGAGGGTCAAATGTTTTCTTTAAAAAACTTTGTTGTTAGTATCAATATTGAAGCAGTTCTACAATTTCCAAAATCACTTAGTGTGCCAAGGATCAAGTCACGTATACACTTCTTGCATCAGTATTTGGTCTTCTGCCAGGGTATTATTCAAGTTCATTATTGAATAAGACTTGAACCTTCTGATAAGTAGCTCAGACTAGAGGGTAAACATTTCTCAAGCAATTATAATTCCATCCAGTCAAGGTTAGTGATACATTAAAATGAGCTTATCAGTTATTTCCTCGTTATTAATCAGAAGAATCTAATATCAATATATTCTTAGCACTTAGTGTAAGGTTGTTAAACATTAGTCAGTTAGTAGAAACATTGAAATATTCCTACCATTTGCCAAATCAGCATAATCCTTCCTTTATCATTTATAGCTTTCTGCCAGGGTATTATTTGAGTGTTTTATTTTGTTTATTTTGTTTATTTTTTTATTCAGAAGTTTCAATTATTTTCTTTCTTGGCACTTAGTGTAATGTGAATAAACATTAGTCAGTAAACATATTGAAACAGCCCTACCATTTTCCTAATTAGCATACAAAGACTCAAGTCAGATCTAGAATCCTTCATTTTTATGCCTCCGTTACGAAGTAGCCGGAGGCATTATGTTTTCGGGTTGTCCGTCCGTACGTACGTACGTCTGTACGTACGTCCCGTTCTCGTGATCGCGTTATCTGAAGAACCGATTGATGGAATCCTGCCAAACTTTGGTCATGTATGTATCTTGCAAAGCCAATGAACTGATTAGATTTTGGGGTCAAAGGTCAAAGGTCACAGGGCTCATTATGTATGCAAAAACAGCTTGTGATCGCGTTATCTAAAGAACCGATCGATGGATTCCTGCCAAACTTTGGTCATGTATGTATCCTGCAGAGCCAATGAACTGATTAGATTTTGGGGTCACGAGGTCAAAGGTCAAATGTCACAGGGCTCATTATGTATGCAAAAACAGCTCTTGATCGCGTTATCTCAAGAACCTATTGATGGATCCCAGCCAAACTTAGGTCATGTATGTTACTTGCAGAGCTGATGAACTGATTAGATTTTGGGGTCATGAGGTCAAGGTCAAAGGTCATGCAGTTCATTATGTATGCAAAAATAGCTTGTGATCGTATTATCATTAGAACAGATTGATAGATTCCTGCCAAACTTAGATCATTTATGGAACTTGCAGTGCCATTGAACCGAGTAGATTCTTGGTTCATAAGGTCAAAGGTCACAGGGCTCATTATGTATGCAAAAAAAAGCTTGTGAACGCATTCTCATTAGAACTGACAGATGGATTACTATTTAACTCAGGACATCTTGCAGAGCCAATGAACTGAGTAGATTTTAGGGTCATGAGGTCAAAGATCAAAGGGTCATACATGTATATGTATATGAGAAATTGCTTCTAATCACGATATTCTGAGAACCTGTTAATGGATTACAATTGAACTTGAATTTGAAAAACTTCTTCTGTTTTGGTTTGTAAAATTGCTCTATGACGGAGGCATCATTTTCGACTGCGCGCAGTCGAAGTTCCATCTAGTTTATTGATAAAAAGGGTCAAATGTTTTCTTTAACACTAAGTGTTACATGAATAAACTGTATTTGGTTTTGGATTTGGATGTGCCTACTTGAATCTGTGGGTGGCCTTCCCTAATGCACCAGCTGACGTTGCATTCACGGTACTTTGGCTCAAGTTGTTCCACTTGATAATTGATAAGAGGAATGAGTTGAATCAGTCGCAACTCTTTATAATACACGGCCCAGGTAGCTCAATATATCCGAGCTCTAAGCGTTAACACTGTACAGCAATGCACTTCTTAAATATATTGGTTTATTCAGTAAAAAAAATGGTTGTTCTAGTGATTTTAATAAGACCTCACTAGCCTTGTGAAAGTATAGTTGATGAAGAGAGATGTTTTAAATGGTATCAAAGCTACGGTATATACCTGGTACATTTTTCTTCAGCAAACTTGACAAAATTGTTTTCCCCAACTTTTCTTTATAAATAACCATGCCGAGGATATTGTCAGGCGAAGCTAAGCTTTGATTTGTTCATTACTGACTTTCATCGTACATGCTAGTACAGATTTGTATTTCCTTGATAAAATATATTACACGCTGGTCTCAACTATTAAGGCACATCATTATCATTAAAACGCTACACAAATGTGACTGGTATTATTATTATAATTATGTTGCCTTGGGCTATTTACCAAGACTTGAACGTTCTGATAAGTAGCTCAGACTAGAGGGTAAACATTTATCAAGCAATTATAATTCCATCCAGTCAAGGTTAGTGATACATTAAAATGAGTTTATCAGTTATTTACTAGGTTGACTCATTGCCACTGAATGTAGTATGCAAACACAGACCCTTGTCAGTCATTGTGCTCAACAGTGTCTGCACTGTGAGACTACAATAGGCTCTGTACTTGTGCCGCCCCTGACGAGGGTTTGTACAACAAGTGAGCTATAAGACTCTTATTTGACACAGCCAGAAACGGACAGATGTAGGCTCTGCTCAAGGCTTTAGGAATTGTTGTAAAGTGTCAAATTTGAGTCTGTGCTTGCAGACTACACCGAATGTGTGTGGGTGAGGGTGGATGAGGGTGCACGGATGTGTGTGTGTGTCTCTCACACGCATGCACACACACTCACACACATTTGATAACCAATTGGTAAATTTCTTTTTATGCCTCCGCCAATCCAAAGGTGGTGTAGGAGGCATTATGATTTCGGTCTGTCGGTATGGCCGTCCGTACGTCCCACTTTCTCGATGACATCTCAAGATCCACTTGAGATATGAACTTCAAACTTGATGATAGTATGTAACACCATAGGAAGACAATCTGATTATATTTTGGAGCAACTAGGTCAACGGTCATGTAGGTCAACTTATTCCAGGTATTGGCTTTGGTTTCGCAATATCTCAAGAACCACTATAGATATGAAGCTCAAACTTGTTGATAATATGTATCACCACAGATAGATGATCTGATTTGATATTGAGTTAGTAGATTGGAGGTCCAAGGTCACAGAGGTCAACTTCTGAAATTCCAGCTATTAGCCTGGTTATCGCAAATTCTCTAGAATCACTAGAGATATGAGGCTCAAACAAGGTGAATGTATGTATCACCATAGGAAGCCCATCTGATCAGAATTTGGGTAAATAGGTCAAAGGTCATAGAGATCAATTTCTAAGATATGAGCTTCAAATATGGTGACAGTATGACCATGAGAAGATGATCCCCGAAAAATCGTCCAATTACATTTTAGAGCTAGTATGTTTTTCATGACCTATTTCGAAAAATTGAAAGGTCATTTAAGAGTATGAATATCTAAAAATATCTTAAATGGAAATGTTGCCAAATAACTAATGTAACTTTTTCATTTACAATTGATTCCAACTACTCATGTATGTGTAGCATCTCACGAGGGAGACAATTTGAACATGGATGGTAAGATGCATTTTGATGACAGATTATCACTCTAACAAGTCAATACAACATGCTGTATATGCAAAACCTTATGCATTCTTTATCCACAAAAGCATGCAAGCATCTTGGTAAAATAAGCTACATCCGTAGAAAGCACTTTAAAGACCATCAATACTACTGGGCCAGAAGGGATTAGACCACATAGTGAGGTCACTGACAGGTGGCTATCTCATTAACTCAGCTCTCAACTAACATAAGAAAAAGAGGAACAAGGGGGACCAACAGGCACCGATTTGGGAAGTTTTCTATATAGAGGGAGCAAGTAGCTACAAGTAGGACAGTGGGGCTTTAACATTTGGTTTGCATGATATGGGCAATGCAGAATTTGTTAACAAGAATGGTGGTAAGGAAAAAACTGTCATTTATTTATTGAATTCAAATTCAAATTAAATTTTACATATAATATAGTCATTGTTTAAAGTGCTCCTATCACCCCAAAAAATGAATATCTCTTTGTTTTAGGGGTCACACATACATGTACATAAACATGATGTGAGCTTTTCTTCAATTTTGTTGTATTCCTCGACCGACAACCAATAGAATGTCAGTTAAATTTTTTATACCAGTAATTTGTTTATACTTTCTAGCTGTACAAAAATTATGTATTGAGGTGATTGATTCATTTTTAGGTACAAATATCAGACAGGGGTCTCAAAGACATACAATATAGGGAAATAAAAAAATAATAATGTAGATTGCATCCAAATGATCTTTATTATTTGTTTTCACTTTTTATATCTGAAATCTAAAAGAAAAAAAATAGCAGTGTTGTAGGGGTGATAATGTCTTGCTATTAATCAACTCGGTACAGAATATGACCTAACGATTTTAATTTGTACAAAGCCAACTGAATTTTTCATGGGCCCTAACAATGCATGGTCTGTTTATCATGTTATTTGCCATTTTATGCATGGTAATTAATATTTTGTTTGGTTATGTTTATGTTTCATTTTGCTTACCATCTAAAATACAAAAATACTAACTGAACTGTAACTTTTTAAATATTTTTTTTAAAGTCAGCAAGATTATTGAGAAAGTGACAATGATATCAAATGATATGCTATGAATCATCATCATCATTAAAATCAATATATAAAACATTGGAAAAATTACAATTACAAACTAATGCATTTCATTAACATAATTATCTACAAAAAGTTTCCTTTGGTAGAATATTATTATGTAAATACAGGTGTGAGCTGAGGTTGGGTCGTAAGCCCAATTTTCTACCCTTGCGGGCTGATATGATAAGTGATTTATCAAGGTTTGGTTTGTTTGTTTTTACCTGACTGCTATTAAAGAAATCATGTATACATGCTTGTAAGTGAGTTAACAGGGGACAAAGGGCTTTATTAAAGTCCTCTACGAGGGACTTGGTTAATGAGGGAATACCTTACCAAAGGGCACTAGCTCTTTGACTTGGTTTTGAACCTGGGCCTTCCTCATTACGAGACCACTGCTGTACCACTGAGCCATTGTACCTCCATCCAGTTTGAATCTAGGATGTACAATGTTTTGATGTCGTCCATCAACATATTTTACTAAAGTAGCACTGTTACTTTCATAGACATTATATTCTTATATCTTTTTTAAAACTTATCTCTATGTGTTGCGTAGGGGGTAAAAATTAAAAAAATAGTTTTTTAACATAAATAATGTCAAGTTAAAACTTGTTTTTCACTTAAGTTAAATTTATTTGGAGTATTAAAGTCTTATGACATCTCTTCAATACTTTTCTTAAAATGATACTTTGAATTTGTACTTCAATTTCTGACAAAATGAGGCTATATAAAGTTATAAGCTGTTCCACAACTGCCATTTTCTAATGAAATGTTGGTACTCATCAATTTCTGAAATTAAGGGTTTTATAGCCTTGCTATCGCAATATCTAAGCACGGTGTTACTTTTGGAAGATGATCCAATTACATTTTGGGGCAAGCAGATCAAGATCATAGTCGTCGGTTGACATTTGATTATAGGCTATTTGTTTTCATCGTGATATGTCACGAATAATTCCATCTATTTCCTATACTGAATTGTCTTGTTTAATTTAGAAATTTGTATAAACTCGATACCATTTTAAGGAGCTCTAGGTGACATCGTAGAATGGGTAAGAACGTTTAGAGGCACCAGAAATCAAGGACAGATCTACTGTGAATGAAAATCATGATAATGTATTCAAATAGTTGTTATGTCATACTGTCAATAAGGCGTCAAAAATAGGAGACGAAAATCAGTTTATCACATAAAGGAGTTTGTCATCAGATTACAAAAGTGAGCGCTGTCAGCCTTATCATTGATAGAAGTCAATATATGCCAGGCTACAAATTACACAATTTCAAACGGAATCACATTTTTATGCTTCTGTTACAAAGTTGCAGGAGGTATTTTATTTTCGGATTGAACGCCCCGTCCTCGTGATCGCGTTATCTCAAAAACTGATTGTTGGATTCCTGCCAAACTTGGGTCTTGTATGTATCTTGCAGAGCTAATGAACTGACTAGATTTCATGAGGTCAAAGGTCACAGGGCTCATTATGTATGCAACAAAAAGCTTGTGATCACGTTATCTCAAGAACCAATCGACGGATTCCTACCAAACTCAGGACATGTATGTATCTTGCTGAGCCAATGAACTGATCAGATTTTGGGGTCATGAGGTCAAAGGTCGTGGGGCTCATTATGTATGCAAAAATAGCTTGTGATTGCCCGTCGCCCCTGTGTATTTCCGACTGTGACGCCTGATCTTCTTGCAAATTAAACTTCAATTGAAAAACTGTACAATAGAAAGCTTCAAAGTAATAACACTAAAGCCTAACTTTAGTAGAGTGTAGGACAAGTAAGGCAAAACCAAATTCTGAAGTGTTTGTACTACCTCTATTTTTTTAATAAATAAAGTTAAACCTATTGTATATAATTTACCAACTAGCAACCTATCCAAGAAAAGGTTTTCCTTTCTGAATGCCGACTCTTTTAACTTCAGCAATTCAATGCAAAACATGCACAGCCTTAGCCCTTAGGGCATTATGAAAATGTTCTATGGCTTTTTTTCACATAATGCTCACTGGCTTTATTATGCAGCTGAAGGTTACACAGTATCAACATGTGACGAATAGGGGAGCAAATTTGCCTTCATCTCCTGTCTTTTTTTTCCACTGCCTAACTAATGTTATATTAGCAACAAACAAATGAAAGGTGACAATCAAATAAAAACAGTTCTCATCTTGAATTTAATATTATTTGCACAAAGGATGCATACTATTTTTCTAAGGTGCATCCTCATGTGCATCCATACAAATTCTAAAGGCTTGTTCAGATATGATGTAACAAAACTGCAGCATTAAAAAAAAAATGATGATGTAGAGTGTAATAATTGAATTGATGCAAAATTCATATCATTGCAAGGGGGAGCCTTACTGATCAAATATAACGACTTCCCTCTTCAAAATATGTTTGGGGCCTGCAGTAATCATCTCTCAAAAATGTTAATTTAGAGATCCAGATTTTCTGTCTTCAGCGGTCCTCCGTAGAGCGTCAAGCTTTGTGACGTTACGAGACACAGCTAGCCAAAAAAGTGCATTTTACGCTTTTCCATGATAGCTATATGATTTATCAGCAAATTATTCGTGTTTTTCAAGAGAAAATCTTTCCATCCATGTACATGTATAATTTGTCCATAATTATCAGTTGTCGTGAATTTTCTTCAGGTGACTACTTTAACATTTCTGTTTTTAAAACACAGACCTCACTGACTACACGCAAGTCCTGTGTTGAAGGCAGTTGCCACTCATGTTATATTGTGTGGCGGTTTACTCACCATATCTCAACAAGACTTAACATAACAGGACATTTTCACACATGTAAAACTTAATGTGGCGTCCTTGATTTTGAACACAACAGATGCACGCAAAACTTGGACCTAGTTTTTAAAATTTCATTCAGCAAAAATCATTACTGCCTTGAAGCCAACCAAAACGAAATAGTTTAAACAAAACAGTTTAAGCAGCACTAATCGCAATACTGCCACTAACCCGTAAAACCATCTTTTTCTACCAATAATGTCAGGAATACGTTCTAAGCATGGAGTCACTGTCAAATGTTTACTTAATGATCAAATGTTTACTTAATGATCAAATGTTTACTTAATGAAGACTTTTTGATAAAACCTCACTGTTGTATTTACATCGAAAACTTCTAAATGCTTGAGTAAATGGTCTTTGATAAACTCTATTTTCTACTTGCACAAGTCTAATGTTAATCCTATTATCCTATTAGGTAAGTTTGCTCAATGTTATCGTCTATTATACAATGGTGACCCACAGGCGTAACCAGGTTTTTCAATAGGGGGGGGGCAGACGTGAAGGATCGACTAAGCAGAATAAATATCTGCATCACCACCACTCTTATATGCAGACCCCGCTGAACGTTTTTCAAAGTTGGTTGGGGGAGGCTAAATGATTTACGATCAGATAGAGCATAGCGTAAATTGGCGTGGGGTCTAGGGGCGAGTAGGGGGAAACCCCTGTGTAATGATCTTTGATAAACTCTGTTTTCTACTTGCACAAGTCTAATGTTAATCGTATTATCCTATTATGTAAGTTTGCTCAATTTTATTGTCTATTATATAATGGTGACATAAATCCCAATTGTATTAGAGTAGGGGAAAACCCCGGTTTGGTGGTCCACCTACACACCCCCAATCAGTTATACCGGGAGGAGAGCCGAGGGTGATTCAGTTTGCTTTTTGCCTCCCAGGCACAGGTGACGCCAAATACTTAATAATAACAATAAAAATATTACAATAAAAATGATTGGCTGCATATGCATGACCAGGCTTTCATTGTTCGTAACACATTATTTTTGGCATTGACCAGTCATTATACATGTACCTGGTGCTTAAACAAGCATACAACAAGATGTATTTTTGTTTCTTAAGCAAAATGCACGCACTCAACTTGTTTAAATTCTCATTCATTTTGCGTTTACACAGAACTGTTGTAGTTCCAAGAGGTGTTGGTATACTATCACACTTCAAAAACAAATTATCAAAAAAAATATTATTGACTATTTACAACAGTATTATTTTTCCCCAAATCAATTATTGTTATATTTTATGGGGGAATACTAACAAAATCCTTTGACATAAAATTCATATTCTACAAGAACGTGCTGCTCGTATCATTACAAGTTCTAATTATACAATGCGTCCCCCAAAAAAATGAAACTGAGAATTATCAATGTTTTACCATAACTTAATCACAATTATAATTAATAAATGTCACATATTTGTAAAGCTAAGATCCTCCTCGTTCATTTGATGCAACTCATATGATGCATTTTTTTACGCATGAGTGATTAAAAATAATTTGAAGAGAGGAAACCAAAAAGTCATTTGGTGGGCGGTATCTGAATTTCAAAGAGAAAATCACATTTCTAGAATGTTCATTTTCTGCCTTTTCATATGACACCTCAATCAGGAAAAATGAGCAAGGGATAACAAAGTTCTGTTAGGCTTGCGGGTGCACCATATGAGAGAGAGGGAGGACTGAGGAGTCCTAAAAAGGACTCTCTGTAATCTTTCTTGAGGGTGTGTAGTTCTGAAAAGGACTGTTGGTGTATTCTTGAAAAAGACTTTTGGTTATCTTTCTTAGCTTATAGTTCTAAGGAGAACTATAGCGCTTGGAGAGGATGGGTAGCAGGAGTGGCTCCGCAAGCCTACTGTATATCTACATCACTATGCAAGCCGATACTTACAAGCAAAGATCTGTTTGTTTAAAGTAATGCTTGCATTTCCATAATTTGATTAAACAAGAATCCAAGTGCTTGTTTGTTCCATGATCTAAAATCTTTACGTCTTTGACCTCATTAAATGAAGTAACTTGGTATTTATGGATAATTTCCATAGGCTTGAATCTCCCACAACTATTCAATGACATGTTTAAAGGAAAATATTCTTTCCATTCTTTTAAAACAAGGAACAAATCCCAGTTACATCATCCCTTTGTATGCACTTCATTGACCAAACATACTCCGTTTCCAAGGTGTTCATGAATGGAATTCACCTAAAAATAATTCATAAAGTAGTACAACTCTTTATACAAGGTTCAAATATTTATGTTAATAGATATTGTTTAAGTAAATGTTGGGTCATTTGCTCTTAAAGGTAAAGACCAGTATTGGTAACGCCCCAATTTCAAAAAATGAAATGGAAGCTCTCATTACCAATCATGTGAAAGAATATGTTTTGACTAATACATGATGATACAAAATTTGCCGGGAAACCGCCTACTAATTCATATATTTGGTAAATTTATTTCTCTCATGGTCGTGTGAGAGAGATAGGGTAGTCCCATATACATCTTTCTGTGTATAGTGCTTGTAACTTTACGAAGAATGGGCCAAATTTCTTATCATTTTGATGATTCCAGAACCTTGCAGATGCTAGATGCTAGATGATCAACCTTTTCTGATCGATTCCACAACGTTTCTTTCACTATGCAATCGCATGACCATTACTGGTCTTTACCTTTAACTTGGCCAAATGTTTAAAATTTCCATGGATTAAGATGGATTTTCCATGGTGCATTTATTGTGCATGGTATGTTGTATAAGATAAATACATTTTCATTTTGATGATCAGAAAATGTTAAATAGTTAGCTTGGGGCTAGTATGCTTTTAATGACCTATTTCCGAAATTGAAAGGTCATTCAAGAGTATGAATTTCATAACTAAAAATTAAATGTTCACTTTGATACCATTTAAAGGAGCTCTAGGTGACATTATACTTTATAGCATGGGTAGAAACCTTTAGAGGCACCAGAAATCAAGGACAGATCTACTGTGAATGAAAATCATGATAATGTACTCAAATAGTGGTTATGTCATACTGTCAATAAGGCGTCAAAAATAGGAGACGAAAATGAGTTCATCACATAAAGGAGTTTGTCATCAGTAGATTACAAAAGTGGGCGCTGTCCCGCTGTCAGCCTTATCATTGGTAGGAGTCAATATATGCACAGGTATTCCAATTGACTTAAAGTGTACATATCTATTCTTTGTCCAGAATTTGGAAAGGGCTAAACTGTGGGTCATTTGCTCTTAACTTAGTCAAATGTTTGAAGTTTCTTTTGAAATGGATAAAAGTGGGTTTTCCATAGTGCATTTATTGTGCATGGTATGTTGTATATAAAGATAAATATATTTTCATTCTCATATTCAGAAAATTTAAGATAGTTAGCAGTACATTTCAGCAGGAGCAATGGCACTATTGCTATATAATCTTTATAACTTTAGAAGAAATGGCTGCATGATACTCACTTTTAAGATCTTTTTATACACAGTATCTTTGTTTAGATTATTCAAATGTAGCCAAGTAAAACCCAAATCTTTGAGCAAGAATATGACTGAGCTATTTCAGTCCGTTGGGTTGTAAATCCACCGGTAAGGGTTTAAAGCTATATGTCCCACTTCATACCCAGGAGGAAAATTGGAAACCAGTAGAATGCTGAAAGCGAGCATAAAAAACATACCTTTGTGTCAGTAGGTTTTATTCAAGATAGGATTACTTAGAGTGTTTGGAACAGTTCAATGTGCTTGAATAGAAACTGCCAAATACCATTCCCTACATAATTGTAAAATCTGAAACATTTTTGACGGTGCTTGATGCTTTTGGGCATCAACATTTTGCAGATTGGCATACTCTTGGAATTTGTAAAAGTTTTCTTCAATGCAAATGTTTCTTGTTTTACAATAAATGCTACTTTGCATTTTCTCATCGATTCTCGAAATTAAATTTATTCAACATTTTTTTTTAAATTTCTTCTTCTTCCTTTTAATTTGTTATCCTTCTGAAATGTAGAACGAAAAGATCATAAATGCTTCACCTGAGAGCAGCTGTGACAGCGGATCCGTGAACGTGGCAGTGACCGAGGATGCGTAGCCATGGCAACACGATATGGGGTTTATTGCATCTGCGTGCAGTTTTCATGGATACTTCATTCCTCTGATGGAGATCGAGAGGCAGAACTCATGATAGAAACTGAAATGTTTGGAACCAAAGAGAGCTGACAACTCACTACGCAATCCAACCGCTACCTGAATTTCTAGAAATTGTGATGGCTTTAGATATACATGTATGGAAATTTAAATCCTCCTAAATCTAGTTTCTTATAATAATATGAATAGTAGAAATAAAATAAAATTTTATTGCAGTGCAAGTTTTCTTGACAGAGGAAAGGCCTATTCAGCCAGCTTTGAATCATAAACAATCGCATGAATGTGAATATTCCCCATAAAACTTGCCTTGAAGTTATAATTCTATCGTGTGTGATACATTGTACTTTTTATAATTTTTCTCAAGGTAGCCTTAAAGTAAGAGTACTATTCAGGTCTTCATTCTGATTGATGAGATGAGAGTTAATACTAAGTACCGGTACTTACCACTCCTTGGTATGTGGGATGCTTTATTGTTGTTGTGGTTTTTTTTAGGGGTGGTGGAGGGGAGGAGGAAGTGGGATTGACCTAATTGCTGTTATACCCTGAAATCTCATCATAAAATATCTGTTTATTTGTTAGAGTTGGACATTGTCTTTCCATGCAGTTCATTATATTTGTGGTGGTGGTGGTGGTTATTTTACCTGACTGCTAAGAAAGCATAAATGCTTGTTTAGTAAGCAACCAGACGGCCGACAGCTTTAGGTCCTTTCCGAGAGACCTGGTAATGAGGATTAATGCCTTACCAAAGGGCACTAGCGCATCGACTTAGTTTCGAACCCGGGTCACCGGGTTACGAGATCACTACTCTACCGACTGAGCTATCGCGCCTCCACTGAGAAAATATGCATATTTGTATTATAAAATGCTCATATAGATTCAATTTTTTGGCCTTCAATTTTATGCTGATGTTTAAAAAATGTGTAAGAGATATGAGGAAAACAGTGATTGATTAAAGGCTTGTTTATACGTACTGCCGCAAAAAAGCTGCCATGTTTTTTTGTTCACATGTAAATGAATGGCAACTGAGGGCAGCAAAGAACCTGCGCATATACACTGAGCTCTGTTTTATAAGACAGAGAAACATGAAGCGTATTTACATTTTATTCATAAAAAACACCTTTCTACCACTGAACCTCTGCAGTGTCTGCACCTATGATGTGTTTATGAAAGGTATGACAAATTTGGTTTGGTCCTGAACGGGGGTGGGTCGGAATGTGTCCCCTGTGCCCCCACCCCGGGAACTGTCACTCTATCAACTTCTTCTGCATATGTCCCAGGCAAGATATTGACTGATTTTTTTATTTTTTTTAATTAATCATCAATTCTATATGAATAGAAATTATTAAATTCAATACATAGTTTTATATCAATCAAGAATATGATTATATTCAGTATTAAGATAAATTTTAAGTATTAAAAGTATTTTTAAGTAAAACATGAATCATGTGAAATTTCAAAAGAGGAATAATGCAATATTTCTTTCACTTTCATCGTATTCGGAATAATTGCCAGTTTGTGTGAATCAATTTTCTTTTGTTTAATGTTTAAAAAATTACAATTTTCTTATTAATCTTTAAGAATTCATCTTTTTGCTGCAGGACATATAAGAATTGTTTTCTTTATTGTCTGATTTTTAAGGAGATTTCTTGACAATCGGAATGAAATGATTATTTTCTATTATGTATTATGTAACATTGTAATTTTGGTGCTGTTGTCCTTGCTCTCTATAGGTTTTTAAAAAATCATTTTTTTATCATCATTTAATTGTAATGTTAATTATGGTGTCATTGGTGTGTTGAATAGATTGTTATTAGCTTTTTTGAAGAAGAATACAAGTTATGCATCTTTTTATTTCATAATGATTAAACTGCCATTGATCAAGGCGAGCTTGCCAATTCCCTCATTTCAAGCAGTAGAGTACTCTTTGCATGGAATTTAACCACCTTCCAATTTAATAGAAAGCTTTTATTATTAAGAAACTTTTAGTAATAGAAAACATTCAGTACCGTAATATAGTAGAATAGAACACATGTCGGAAATTGAAATTTTGAATTACTTTGAAAATTATTCTCACCTTATCAACTTGTAGTCCTGTGCTTCTTTAGGAGTTGTTTAATTCCATTCAAAGATGAATATAGATCTTGTCCAATACATAACAAAGCGTGTTTACATGAAAAGTATTATTTTACTTGATTTTGTTTACATTGTAACTAATCAAATAGTCAATGTTAATTATGTTTGTTTGTTTTTCAATTTCAGTAAATTCTCTTACCTATGACACATAGTTAGTTTTGTATCTCAGACTTATCCTTTCATTTCCACAAACCAAAGTAAAATACGGGAATATTGTTTGTAGGGGTTTAAAGTGCAAATATTTGTTAATACTCATGCATAATTCTTGAAGATTTTGCACCTCAACTCACTAGAAAATGCATTCAAAATATTTGTTTCTCTTTCATGCTCTAATATTAATATCTATGACAATGTTGAAGTCACATTGTCATGGTCATGCATTCGTTCTCATTTTATATTGTATCTCTGTTTTGCCATGCATGTTAACTTTTGTTACAGCTATTTATATTTCAAAAATGAAAAATCTAGATGATTTGCTGATGAGCCTGGTATTTATATAGGCTGTAATTTATCTGCAATCAAAATTAAAATGAGGGAGTGTAAATTAAGTTTCCACTGTTTGGGCATTATTCTTTTTCCTACATGATGTTCTCCATACAAGAGAAGCAAGGGCTCAATATCACCACAGAAGAAGTTTCCTCACCCGAAACTTCCAGTAACTAGTAAACAAAAAAGCTGTGAGTTTTGTTTGTTTGTGGAAAGAGAGCTTGTTGCCCTTGTATGGGTGCTTTGAGAATACGCCTTTATGAGCACCTCATCTTATTCACCAAATCATTGCATATGAGAGTAGGTACTTTAAGAATAACCATGTTAGGTTAGAAAAAAAGAAACCTGCCAGATTTTATTATTCAAATCCGTGTCTACGCAAACTTTTACCTAATCGGAAGTCTCAATTTCATGTGTATATTTCTCCTTTTATAATTGTATATTATTTCTGCTACTTGCATAAAAGAATGTATGTGAACAACTATATGATCAGCTATATGACCAATATTCTATATTGATGTTTATATCTTAGGCAGTTATTCTTGCAAATATATGAATGCACTAGTAACAGGTAAATATAAAAATACGGACAAGCTGTGGGTAGTTCGGCTAAGGAAGCATGATACCTTTCTTAAAATTCATTGGAGATTTGGTTGTACATATTCTAACAATGTGGTGCTTTGATCAAATCATGATTTAACAAATTGTGCATTTTGCGTTTCAGAAGCATTCTTTTGTGCCACTACATTTCGCTTTAAAGCTACCTTAGAATATGCATAATTTTGATATGAATAATGATAAAACGAATCACATTTGTACTACTTTTCTAAGCGCTTTACATTGTAACTTCTGCGACCATGATCATTTGATTCAATTGCTAATCTGCACATGATAGTGCACAGGCTCCGCTCCCAGTATTCTTAATAGTACTGATAACGATGATAATACTGAATGCCTTCACCTCCTCTGAACTCCAACTATCATTCCTTGCAGAGTTTTTATTGAGAGTCAAAATATATTGAAGTCGATGTGCAAACAATTTTGAATTTGTCTCCAACTTATCCAATGCATTGGTAGAACTGCTCTAAATATTTCATTCTACAGTATTAAGGTGTAGTACCAATCGCCAGAAAAAAATAATTTGCGTTTAGCTAGAATGTTTGAAATCAACCTCAAAAACACCTTACCTTGCATTCTTTAGGTTAATGGTTAAGGAGCATATGAAGGATAACATTACACCCTGCATATTGGCTTGCACCGAACCCAATTAGTCAGACTTGGGTTCGGTGCAATTTCTATTCTACGCAAATGCAAATATTTTACTCTTCACTGAGAATATATTAAATTGCAATTATATCTCTTTGTAGAGGTAATATTTGAAGCTCATATTTTGAATACATTATACTCTCATGGAGCCCCTTACATCAGGAGTGAAACAAGTTTTGGGGATTGGAACACTTTAAACCACCAAGGCATTCAGTAAAGTATAAGTGTGTGCAATTATTGCTACGATGCTGTGATAAATTTTATACAATTTTTAAAAATTTGATATTGTGCTGATCGAGTACACAGGTAATGTTTCTTTGTGTGCCTGCGGTGACAGTTTATTTGCCATCAAATGGTGAATTACCTTTTCCAGATGATGTTAATGAGTAAAATGAATGTGGTTTTATAACATGATTATTATGCATGCAATGCTAATTATGGATGTGAGCTTCTTGTATGGAAATAAATATAGTGGTAAGCATGGGAAATGATGGAATGATACTACTGCAATGTTTATTTCAGATTATTCTGTGTGTTGTACTATTGCAGCAGCTCGGATGAAATGAGATATAACCAGAGTAACATTTTACTCATTGCTTCTGCTTACTACAAATGAAAATTTGTAAACAATGTTTTTCTTTGTGATATTTAGTGTAAAGTGAAATTAATGAGAATGGATAAATCATTGCAATTCACCAGGGTTGTGCTTGGGAGAGACTTCTCCCCAACATGAGAAAAAAAATGGTCCTCGGAGTTTGAATCAGAGGCAGCGCCACACTGCCCCCACTTTTACAAGTACCCGGAAAGTGCCCCTTTTTACTTCAGTTAAGTGCCCCTTTTTCTTTCTAGTAGGTGCCCCTTACCACCTCTGATATTGGCCCCTATCCAGGTCTAAGAGGTGACCCTTTACTCTGACAAATGCACCTTTTCACTTCTGATATAAAGTGTACTTTTGATTATGACACGTTCCCCTTTTCCTTTGCTCATTTTCCAATTTTATTTAGAGCCTCTTCCTCTTCTCATAAATGCCCCCTTTTCATTACTATTAATTCCCCCTATTAAAATCTCTCTGGTAGTTTCTAATTAAAACGATATAACTTATGCTATAATGACTGAACAGCAGGCTTTTCAAAAAACATATTGTCAAAACCCTCTTGTACAAAGTTGTAGCTGAAGCAATAAATTTAGGTCAAAAGCCAGTATGTCTGTATGTGTTTTATCTCTTTCCAAAAACAATCGCTCATTAACTTATTTACATTGACTATATAAGGCAGTTGAAAAGAGGGTGTTGATACAAATAAGCACATTCATCTGGCCTGCCTCAAATTTGGAACAAGGTGATTTTGACAACACTAGTTGTATGACAGTTTTCGTTTGAACTCGGATGTCAACTCATTTAGTACAAGAATAGAATAAGGGATGACTTCTATCTGCCCCCGGGGGTCTCATTCATGTAGAAATACTGTAAGCATGCGTGACCACAGGTTTTCCAGACACCCCATAAACGAGGATTTCTTGTGAAGCCGAAATACACCCTAAATGAGTATTTCGTGTTTTTTTTTCTCTCCCGAATTCACACCCGAAACGGGTATTTCACACAAAAATGTACTCTAAACAAGTATTGTAAAATTGTAACCCTTGAGCATTTTGAAGTGCGATAATAGGGATTACCATTTAAAATGTAAATAAATCAAATTGCGCTTCTGATGTAAAAATTCACATTGTAACAAGTTATTTCAATAGAGAAGAATAACATCAATCTGTACACTTCAAAATGGGTTTAACGCACAGCCATCATAAGTCCTTTCTTTAAATAAAAAAGAATTACATTTCAAATTTCAAATATATTTTATATAAAGTGCATGTGGTGTTTACAAAAAGTACACAATGTACAATGAACAGTTACTATTTAACTATTTAACTATGCAAAACAAAGTATTACGGACCAGCTATAGGCGTGAGACTTGGTAGGTCTGGCGCTGGGGGCTAGAAAAATACCCCTAAACGCGTATATCGGCGCGCAAAGTAGGATTTTGAACCATTAAATGGCCCAAAATGGACGTTTTTGAACTCCTTATTGCGTCAACGCGCGGACCGCGTCCAATCTATAAAAAAAAAAAAAACACCCCTTTATACGCGTTTTCTTGGTCACGCATGCTTACAGTATTTACATTTGACTGAGACCCCCGGGCATCCACCAACATTCACTAACTCATTTTTGCAAAATAAATCAATTAGATATTAAGGTCCTCATAAATGGAACTCCATGTCAAGTCATTAGGGTGTTAAGAACCACAACGCATTTGAACTTAAACTGAAAAGAACAATATTTGCCACTTATTGATTTATTGAAATACATAATAATAATAATTATAATAGTGAACATTTATAATGCGCCATGTCTGTCAAAAATGACACTACTGGCGCAGTTGTGTGAAAATTGTGAAATTGTGGGCATACGACCATCCAGTGATTCAATAAATAAAGAAAATAAAATACACATAAGTTAAAGTTTAACATACTTCAGGACATAATTTTGCACTAATTGAATTACAATATTTGTTTTAAAACCTAAAAGCAAGGTTACATAATTATGCTCAATACACCGGTATAAATTGAAACATATATGATATCCAATACAAGCATATCACAGTAATACGCCGGAGGGGGATAAACTGAATTCAAACAATTATGGTTAAAAGTAGAGAACGGTACAACGAATCATTTTCTTTCTTTAATAATTCAATGAAACGTCAAAGATTCCGAGCTTTGCGCGGGAGGGGGGGAAACTGAATTCAGACAATTAGGGTTAAGAGTCGCGAACGGTACAGCGAATCGTCTTCTTTCTGTAATAATTAACTGAAACGTAAAAAGCTTTCGCGCGTAAGGGGGGGGGGGGGAGAACTGAATTTAGACAAGGATTTAGAGTCAAGCACAGTATAACGAATCGTCTTCTTTCTCTCATAATTTAATGAAACGTCAAAGCTTCCGCGTTTCGCGCGGGAGGGGAAAAATCCGGGAAAAAAATTTCAGATAATTAGGGTTAAGAGTAGAGAACGGTACAACAAATCGTCTTCTTTCTATAATAGTTTAATGAAACGTCTAAGATTTCGCGCGGGATCGCGGGAGGAAGGAAACTGAATTCAGGCAAGGATTAGAAGTCGAGAACCGTATACGAATCGTCTTCTTTCTCTAATAATTCAATGAAACGTCAAAGCTTCCGCGCGATTCGCGCGGGAGGGGCAGAAACTGAATTCAGATAATTAGGGATAAGAGTAGAGAACGGTACAACAAATCGTCTTCTTTCTATAATAGTTTAATGAAACGTCAAAACTACCGAGGGGAAACTGCATTCAGACAAGGATTAAGAGTCGAGAACGGTACAACGAATCGTCTACTTTCTCCAATAATTTAATGAAACGTCTAAGCTTCCGCGCTTAGCGCGGGAGGCCTTTCACCCACCCCTTTTTCTAAAATAAGATCCTAGCTACGCGCCTGCATTAAAATATATATAGCTATGATGCTGACTAAGTTGACGAAATAATTCGTATTTTTGTGTCATCGAGGAAAATTACCAAAATTGCAAGTACTATAGAGTTCATAGGAAAAATAATTTAGCCTTGGGCCCCTGTTTTATATAGGGTTAAATTTGTAGATATTGGGACATTTGATTTTGTCGGTAATTGGTGGCTAGTTTTGTCGGTAATCGTTGGCCTCTACACCCCCCCCCCCTTGTCCAGAGACCACCTCTTATAAGACCTGATTCCATCGAAGTGATTACCTTATTTCTGAAATCTAAATGTAGGGGAAAGGTATCCCACATGACATTTGTTTTGATTCCTCGTCACGATAATGGATGCGTTAGGTAATACGTGTAATTGAGAAGAAAGAACAAAGATAGATATGTTTATATAAAGATAGTAAGGTCAAATCTTTTAAAAAAACAACTTTTGGTAATGTGAAGTTCTTTTGTAAGGAGATTAGTATTATACAATGATATAGACCTTCTATCTTTAGCTGATTACTAAGTAAATAGCAAATCTTTTATAAAATCCAGGTCTTTCCAGATTCATAAATTATTCTGCTACAAGACAGGTACCTGAGCTAGTAACATTTGAAATAAACGATCCAAGATGGGGAAGGCCGAATTCTCTTCTTCACGGAAGGCTTGCTACGGAATACTGATTATTTTTTCCATCGGTCTGATTGTTTCAGGATCGTTGATGCCGCTTTTCATGGATAAGGTGTACACTATAGTCATCGACTCGGTAAGTAGTACAGTATTGTATTGTATTGTATTGTATTGTAACGTGTTTGTTCTTTGAGACAAAAACATCGAAAAATGGAGCTGAGTGTTGAAGTTGTTTAATTTACAGAGTAAAAAGTAAATGGCATGAAAGAACATTTATAATACATTAAAAGATATTTAAAACCAAACAAGTATTGTGTGTTTATTTACATGCGAGCTACAAGTTTAATCTTGAGTATAAAATTGCCAGTTGTTTTGTTTACAACAGAAATTTTAAAATACTTTACACGTTTATTGCGACAATGCCGCAGTATGTATAGCCTCTTGTCGATGCCCTCGCGCTGTTGGAGTCTCTAAATTCTGACGAGCGAAGCGAGTCAGAGAAACCGAGGCGCTTGCAAGAAGGCTGACAGAGATTTTCAAACCAAATAAGCTATGAAAGTTCATGCATAAATAATAGTTAAAAACAGAGAAGGAAAAAGTATTTAAGTATGGAACTCGTGCAGATCGTGTGGTTTGGTGGAGTGTGTCCAGGCTTCGGTGGCCCTTAATGAGTAATTTGGTCTTGGCAGCTAGGGGGACTCCCATTATAATAAACAGTCTTCTATTTTTTTCTCTCTGTTACCTCATATTACGCATTATATTATGTTAATGATTTAAATATATCTTGTTTTTCTTGTCACTTTTTTTTAATTTTTTTTTGTATTCTTTTTTGTTGTGTAACAATCATTATTGACGAACTATAAAATTTAAAAAATAAAAAAGGAAAAAAAAAAGGAAAAAAACATAACTCGGGTAAAATAAAATTCTCCGGAGCGACATAAAGGGAGTGCCTCGGTAATACATCCTGATGTCGAGAAGGTTGAAAAAGGCTGTCAAGAAAAGTAAAGAGGGAAATGGCGACAGAAAGAGAGAGAGAGAGAGAGAGAAAGATAGAGAGATAGAGAGAAAGCTGGAGAGAATGAGAGAAAGAGAGAGACAAAGAAGAGAGGGGGAGGCTGGAAAGTGGGGAATATGCAGAGGAAGAGGGGAGAAGAGACATTGATTTGTGAGTAAATGATGGGGGGGGGGGGGGGGGGTATAAAGAATATAAAGGGTGAGTCTATTTCGTAAAAAAAACAAAAAAAGGAAAAGAAACCATAATTACATGGTAAATAATACACGTTAGGCAGATTCACCTCTGTTGGGTTTTTGAAGACTTTGAAGACTGTTTTGGAGCCATAAAAATGAAAATGAAAATGTAACCATCCTTCCGGCCCCTAAACAGACGATTTGTTCTTTTTAGTTTCCATTTTCTGTTTCTTTGCCACTACTCAGAGTATATAGGTCCATAGGGCGTTATCCTTCATATCGTGACCTTGAACAAATTCGTTTTTCTTTTAGTTATTTTTTGATTAATCATCATTTTTTATGAATTTCTTTTCATCAGATGATGGTCCTGGAAGAGAGTTCATTGATCTATCAAGAATGGGCGCATCCGACATTGCCATCGTTTCTCTCCTACTATCTCCTCGATATTCAGAATCCCGAAGCATTTAAGAACGGAGAAAAGCTTATCGTCAAAGATAAGGGGCCTTACGTTTACAGGTAAGTTAAACCAAAACAAATTATGATTGGAAAGGGATGTTTTTAAAATTGGAATGAATTTATTAATTGCTATTGTTCCTTAACTTCCTTTATACATTTGTCTTGTTATGTTACATTACAGATTATGTTGTCATCTTTTTTTACTTCTAATTATTTTTGTATGTACCATTATTTTACTACCTATACATGTACTTAATTCGTTATGTAAGATTACAAGCTATGTTTATCCTGTTTATAATTCTTAATACATTTATCTGTTTATCTGTGTATTTCATACATTTATTTGTTCATAAATATTTGTTCAACCTTTCAATGTTATTTTCCTTTACCTTTCTTTATGCACATGTTATTGTAGAATAACATCTTCCATTGTTATGTTTATCCTCCCTCCCCTTCTCTCGCTCTCTCTCTCTCTCTCTCTGTCCATTTCTCCTACCCTCTTCCTCTATATGCCTTTCTGTCCGGCTCTGTCTCTTTTCCCTCTCTTTTCCCTCTTTTCCATTATAATATCTGTTTGTCCGTCTCCCTCTCTCTCTCTCTTTCTCTCTCTCTCTCTCTCTCTCTCTTTCTCACTCTCTCTCTTTCTCTCTCTCTCTCTCTCTCTCTCTCTCTCTCTCTTTCTCCCTCTCTCTCTATAACTTTTCTGCCCGTCATCCTTTTTTTAAAATCTATACAGAATGAATGTGGACAGGAGAAACCTGACATTTTATGACAACGGAACATTGTCCTTCCAGCCAGGGTATTTCTACTACTTCGATCCTGAGCGATCGGTTGGCCCAGAAACAGATCGCGTCGTAACCCCAAATATTGCGCTCATAGTAAGAAAACTAATAATATATACAGTACGAGTCAATAAAAATGAAACCTGTATTTAAGTTAACGATCGAGCAAGATTGAGAATAGCAGATAAGTAATTATTAACATATCGTAGGATAGTAGAATACGTGTTTTAGAAACACCGGAAGTTAGCTTGTTTTCAAATTCGCCGAGGAATCGGAGGCGCAATGCATTGTGGAAATATTGCTATATGCGGTAGCAGGAATTGCTATAATGTATTAAGCAAATAACTACCGTTGGTGAAGGTGATGGGACAAACTATCACTTCCGAGGGGATCTGGATGTAGCTATCTTTCCGAAGCGAAGCTGAGGAAAGATAGCGTATACATTCTGATTGACGAGGAAGTGATAGTTTGCCATCGCCTGAAACCATAAGGTGATTATTTGCTTTATATTCCACATCTAAGATAATTCAACTACAAAAAGGAAAAGGACGTGTATGCATGAAAGACACCAGGCCAAAATTCACACCAAAAAAGTTACAAGTTTGACCCAATACCTTGAGGGTACGGTGCGCGCGTGTGTTTCTTTTAATTGCGCTCATTGGTAATGCGCGCTTAATGACGCTTGTTTTAGTGCGCTTTTGGATAATCTTCAGTGAAAGTGCGTTGCCCTGTGTAGATAGTACCCCTATCTTCAGTGAAAGTGCGTTGCACTGTGTAGATAGTACAACTCTCTTAAAAAAAAGAGTGAATTTTCAAAATCACGGACGTCACTCCTCTGGAGAGTGAAAATGGAGTGAAAATAGAGTGAACATTCACTCTTTTTTTCTTAGAGAGCACTTTAAAATCAATCGATTTTCACTCCTAAACAAGTGATCACAGACGTCACTCCCAAGAAAGTGAAAATAGAGTGAAAATTCACTTTTTTTTTTAAAGAGAGTACTATCTACACAGTGTAACGAACTTTTTGCTTCTTCCATCAATAATGGGCGAACTACCGTATCTTTCATCACGTGATTTACTTTTGACCAATCGTAGAGCAAGATTCTTAGTATGTGGAATATAATATAAACTATATAATTGGTATGGTAGTTGAGAAAGTCTTTCTTGATTTGTAAGGATGCTCATTAAAATGTGATAGTCGCCTAATTAGCCCAAGTTTGGATAAATGTAGTTCAGCAGTTGCTCGATCTATAATTATGCGCGTGCATTTATTTGTAAGGCCATGCTTGACCACCATTTTTATTCACAATATCGGTAGAAGTATGATCTGATAGGAATCCGGAAAATACAAGAACGGTTGTACAGTTATGACCATTATTAATATCCTTATCATTATTATCATCATTATTATTCAATCATCATCACCATCATCATTTAATTGACTGCTTAACGAAGAAATTTCAAAATATGGTCAAAAGCAATCTATTGGAGAAATAAATTTAGGCAACCGTGTACAGATTTCTTTGTGAATTTACTAGCTTTTTCTATTTCATGTTTTTTTTCAAATCCCTATCAGTCCGCTGTGTACGCCGCTCGGGATGAGACGAACAAGACCAAGAGCGAGATGAATGATTTTCTCAATCTCATAAGGGAGGAGCTTACCCTTAACCTGACAATTGGAGAGCTGATGTGGGGTTACAAGAAAGCCCGACTGACACCCTTCGAGCGCTACAGAGAAAATGGCGAGTTCCTGGTTCAGAATAACGATGACAGAGAAGAGAGATTGAGGCCAGGTTTACTGTCGCCGGTAATGTATTTGATGTATATGATAATGATAATAACAGTAATTAAGATGATAATGAAAATGATTTGTATGTGTTTGTTTAATCCCATATTTGGGATTATTTATTCAAAAGGATTTTTTATATAATATAGCATTCAAATTTCACTGGTATATGGATTTCGACTTTATTGTTAATAAATGCATGCTTCAATATATATAGTCAATTGATTTGTGAGTCATTTCTTAATTGAAACAAAACTTTGTATTTCAGTTCAACGCCACTTTTCTCTACCAGTACAATGTTTTTGATGGAGTTGCTGATCAGAAACTTTTAAACACGGTAGACAACTACTGGGGCGAACCGAAAATGGACTGGTGGTGGTCCGAAGAAGCCAACACAATAAAAGGAACAGGTATATCAATGTTGTCATTTTCATCTTCTTATAATATTCCTCTTCTAGTACCTTCACAATCACCGCTACTACTACTACTACTACTACTACTATACTACTACTACGACTACTACTACTACTACTACTACTACTACTACTTCTACTATCACTGCTACTATTACTACTACTACTACTACTGTCTACTACTACTACTATAACTACTACTTCTACTACTTCTGTTACTACTACTACTACTATTACTACTACTACTACTACTACTACTACTGCTACCACTACTAATTCTACTTCTAGCATCCTATCGTCCCTATCATCGTAGCAATTGGGTTGATTCAATATTTTAATTTGTAATAAGTTGCCTTATCATCATAGTATCCAAAATTTAAAGTTCGTAGATCAACAGTTCGTTTGTATAGGCCTACTTAACAGAAAGAAGTCCTTTTAGTTTCTAGAGGTTCAATCTCTAGTGATGATTTCCTATATTAACCTAATGATTTTTGAACCGTATTACTTCATAAAAATATCAGACAATGATGTAAGTGCAAAAATGTGCATAAAAGTTCGGGATTTTACTTTCTTTACATAAAGACGAAAGAGCGGTATCCTCTTTACCCAAATCAATTTATATAGTCAAAATCAACTTCACATTAATTTGTGTGCCCTGATTTTGCAAGATAATTATGGCTCTAGTGTGTGTGCGTGAGGGTGGGTGGGTGCGTGCGTGTGTGTGTGTATGTTGCCCGTGCGTGGTACGTGGTACAATCTATGTAATGAAAATGTTTTGAATTATGTCAAGGAAAAACAACTGTATCTTATTTCTAAAATTAATTTGTATTGTTTGGAATCAACAACAAAAAACTATTGAAAAAAAGAAAGACAAAAAATCATTTTGATTGCGCTATTGCCGGCTAATGTGCTAATTAATTTGAATGACATGAACCCACGTTGGGGGTATTTAGAGGCATCATTTTTTGTCCGCACAATTCGCAGTCCCACGTCTGGGAAACGACGCATTTGAGCTCCTAGCCTTAAGCATGATATACTTCCCTATTTTTCTATATACAGATGGAACCATGTTCCACCCCTATGTGGAGAGGACAGAACAACTAGAAATGTTTAACCCTGAATACTGTAGGTAAGTGTCACATCCACTTTTATATGATTTTATTCTTCTTCCTTTTTGGTTTTGCTGTGCCATAAAACTTCGGTATATTTTTTGATGTATTTTATTAATATGAACCTTATTGAAGTAAAACAAAGCCTCCAAATTATGAACCTTTGAAAAACGACATTTAACCCTCTTATTCCTCTTGAATATCTTTTTTTTTCAATCCTTTGCCTGAACTAGACGTCCACTGATTTCACATATTTTTTTTTCTTCTTCTTCTGGACATGCAGGTATTTCACTTGCAATTCCAATCTGAGATAACATTGTGTTTTTTGTCTGTTTTTTTAATACTTTGATAGCCTTTAATCTAATAAGAAGTTGTGTTTTGAAATTTGTAGGCTACATGAAGGACTTTGTTGTCTGTACAATCTTACAGTTTTTGATTTACAATTACGACATAAGGCGCCATGCATGTTGTAGGTAGATATGCGACTTACAATAAGCCAGTTCATAGTTGCAGTCTGAGCATGAGCAGATCCAGGCCATTGAAGACCAAATTTCTAAAATACACGGAGACAAAATACTGGATACGTGCAGGGGCGTCGCTAGACCTTTTCCAGTGGGGGGGGGGGGGGGGGGGGGGGGGTGTAGAGGCCAAAGATTACCGACAAAACTAGCCACCAATTACCGACAAAATTAAATGTCCGATATCTACAAATTCAACCCTATAAACCTGGGGCCGAAGGCTAAATTGTTTTTCCTATGGACTATCTAAAGTACTTGCATATGCGCAAAATGGTCATTTTCCTCGACGACATAAATATACGAATTATTTCTTCAATTTAGTCAGCATCATAGCTATATATTTTAATGCAGGCGCGGAGCTAGGATCTTATTTTAGGGAGGGGCGGTAGTGAGCAAGAGAATCACTTAAAAGCGCGCTCATTAGGGGGTGTGGGTGATGGGCGCGAAGCGCGGAAGCTACGTTTCCTTAAATTATTAGGAAAAGAAGACGATTAATTGTACCGTTTTCGACTGTTAATCCTTGGCTGAATGAAGTCCCCCCCCCCCCCCCTCCCGAGCGAAGCGCGAAAGCTATGACGATTCATTAAATTATTATTTAAAAAAGATGATTTGCTGTACCGTTCTCGACTCTTTATCCTTGTCTGAATTCAGCCCCCCCCCCCTCCCGCGCAAAGCGCGGAAACTTTGACGTTTTATTAAATTATGAGAAAAAGCAGACGATTCGGTGTACTGTTCTCGACTCTTAATCCTTGTCTGAATTCAGTTTCTCCCCCTCCCGCGCGAAGCGCGGAAGCTTTGACGTTTCGTTTAATTATGAGAAAAAGCAGACGATTCGGTGTACAGTTCTCGACTCTTAATCCTTATCTGAATTCAGTTTCTCCCCCTCCCGCGCGAAGCGCGGAAGTTTTGACGTTTCATCACAATATAGAGAAAGGAAGACGATTCCTCGTACCGTTTTCGAATCTTATTAAGCCCTATTCATTTGAATTCGGTTTTTCCTCCCCGCGCAAAGCGCGAAAGCTATGACATTTTCTCAAATTATTAGAGAAAGAACACGATTCGTTGTACCGTTTTCGACTTTTAATAAGCCCTATTTGTCTGAATTCAGTTTCCCATTCTCGCGCAAAGCGCGGAAGCTTTGACGTTTCATCAAATTATGAGAAAAAGCAGACGATTCGGTGTACTGTTCTTGACTCTTAATCCTTATCTGAATGAAGCTTCCCTCTCCCGCGCAAAGCGCGGAGTTTTGACGTTTCATTAAATTATTAGAGAAAGAAGACGATGCGTCGTACCGTTTTCGACTCTTAATAAGCCCTATTCATCTGAATTCAGTTTCCCCCATTTGCGCGAAGCGCGAAAGCTCTGACGTTTCCTCATTTTATTAGAGAAAGAACACGATTCGTTGTACCGTTTTCGACTCTAAATAAGCCCTATTAATTTTGTCTGAAATCAGTTTTCCCCTCTCGCGCAAAGCGCGGAAGCTTTGACGTTTCCTTTAATTATTAGAGAAGGAAGACGATTCGTTGTACCGTTCTCGACTCGTCTAAATGAAGTTTCCCCTTCCGCGCAAAGCGCGGAATTTTTGGCGTTTCATCACAATATAAAGAAAGGAAGACGATTCATCGTACCGTTGTTGACTCTTAAACCTTGTTTGAATATAGTTTCCCCGAAAATTTTAAATCTCTGATTTCTTTAGCTGATATTATAGGAAAGTGAAATTTTCGAAGTCGTCACAGCGGATAAGAAGTCACAGTTCGTAGGGAGTGATGTATATTGTCGGCCGACCGACAATATACATTTCACCGACTTAAAACTTCTGCATTGATATAGTACACGTGGATCGACCAAGAATACCGACAAAGCTGACCCGACACAGCGACATATTTACCCGTGTCTTTCTTGCTCCCTCGACGAGACGACTCCACCCAACAAACCCCTTCTCTTTTTTACTCCCACTCCTCCTCTCTCAGACTCTTACCTCCCCTCTCTCTCCTCTCTTTCATCCCTCGTTTCTATTGTTTCCCTTTCACTCTTTTTTCTTCCTTTTTTCTTTTCTTTTTTTTTCTTTCTTTTCCTTTCTTTCCTCTCCTCCCTCTTTTTCTTTTTTCTCTTTCTTTTTCTCTTTTCTTTTCTTTCTTTTCCTTTCTTTCTTTTCTTTTCCTTGTCTTTTTTTCTTTTCTTTCCCTTTCCCTCTCTTTTTTCCCCTCTCTTTTTTTCCCTCTCTTTTTTTCCTTCTCTTTTTTTCCCTCCCCTTTTTCTCTTTTTCCCGACGGCAGCGCAATTTTACCGACAATATCCTGACAGGTGGGGGGGGGGGGGGGGGTATCGCAACCCCACACCCCCCCTTTGGCGACGCCCCTGGATACGTGCTCATGAAAATTATGTAATCATTATTCAGTTATCCATAAGTAGTGCACTCCATGACACCATGATGATACACAGGTGGAAGTATTCTTTGAAAAGGGGAAACAATGTAGGACCTCCATCGCTGTAGGAGCGATTATTTCAACATGTACAAAGTGTTTTGAAGGCCTGTCAATATTCGGGTCCATTTGGGACATGTGCTAACCGTGAACCGGTCTATTACGATATAAGGCGCCATGTTACAGGTAGGTCTTTCATTTACCATTACGATATAAGGCGCCGTGTTACAGGTAGGTCTTTCATTTACCATTACGATATAAGGCGTCGTGTTTAGTATCGTCAATATGCTGATCTGACTTACAGTCTAAATTATGTAATCTGTGCATGCAGGTCTGTGGCTTACAATTACGAGAAGGACGTCGAATTCAGGGGGATTCCTCTGCTCAGGTTCAAGCTTGACCCCTACACGTGGGCTAACGCAACAGACTGGCCACCCAACGCAGGCTACTGTTCGGGCAAGCCTGAGATGTGCGGTGTATCGGGAATCATGAGGCAGGATCCATGTCGGGCAGGTAAACCAAAATTACATTCATACATATAGACTCTGCTGTGAAGGCAATTAACTTTCATGAGAGGTCTCGGGTTCGATCCTTCCTCGTTGACTACATCAGTGGACAAGCTATTTTGTCCACAAAAATGTCCCTCCGACCCGGATGTCTTATATGCGTGCCTGACAATGTTGGGGTTATAATGATTACACGACCCGCAGGAAGAGCAGTAGTGCCAACCCCGAGCAAATAAGTCAAAATAATGAATTAGTATAATAATAGTATTCGGGTGATTTGTGCATGTGTTACAGGACATTAAAATCACACTATACTACTTGTAGCTACCTGCTCCCTCTATATAGAAAGCAATGCCTGATCGGTGACCATTGGTCCATGATGATCCTCTTTTTCTTATATTAATTGAGAACTGAGTTGATGAGATAACCACCTGTCCAGTGACCTTGCAGGGTGCTGATGTTACAACTGCAAGCGTTTATACTTGCCAAACACGCCAAAACACGCCAAAAGATCACACTTCGATTTGGAATGTTTCAGGCTTGGCATTTCTGCCGGTAAAGCGTAGTTGCCCTTGGTAACATCGCGGTCAGGCTCCGGTTTGGCATTTTTTGGCGTGTTTGGATGACATTGTAAATGCCCCTAATTTTCAGTAAATTGTCATTGAGGGATTTCCAATCTTCAGATGGAGTCAATGTCATTTGGGTCATATTCAACGAAATATTTAAACAGCAATCTCAACCAACAGCTTTATGAAATTGCCCTTCAATATCCATAATATGAATTTAAGCGATCTTTTTTAAGGGGGAGGGGGATACATTTCGACCTATAATTTTTTTTCTATGTCATCTTCATTATTAGCACAGGAATCGTAGCCATTGGGTTAAAATTACATCATATTTTATCTTTTTTTCTGCAGATGGTCCAGTAAGTATCTCGAACCCACATTTCTACGAGGGAGACCCTTCGCTAATCAACGCCATAGAGGGCCTGAATCCTGTGAAAGAGATTCATGAGCACACCATTGATATTGAACCAGTGAGTATATAGATAGATATAATGATTTTCTATTATTCATTGCATCAATTTAGCATAAAATCTGTACAGCCCCCCTCCCCCCACAAAAAGCAACACTAATGATATAGTACAGGAATATAGCTTGCCCGATGGTAATGAGCATGCTGTTTATCACACTTATGGCATGGCTATATTGACCATGAAACTTTCATGGCATTTGCCATAATTATGCATGATTATTATGCCTAACGAAGAGGATTTTTTTAATTACTAACGCGTGACGTCATCTAGCCGCCATTTTGTTAATTTTTTTATATTGACCATATTTCATTCACATTGTCATTTTTTAATGATGCTTGCTATGCATCAACTCAAGGTCATGCGTAACAACCATGTCTGTTCTTCGTCTTCTCGCTGCTTTCGCCGACATATAAACATCTGACCACAATTCATCTGGTTAGGATTTACGCTCCTTCTACTCATTATTATAGCCTTTAATATCACCGACCCACCCCAGCCCCCGTCAAATCATGTACTTGGCCGGGTCGTAATTCTAAGCATGCAGTCTAGCCTTGTGATCTCATGGTCAGATTCAGTGAATGCCTCTTGGTTATTACTAATCTCCATCGATACTGTCTTTATCTCTCTTACAATTCTCATTTGCATATTTTCTCCTCACGATTCTCGAACGTCAACATCGCTTTTATTGCTGCTCTGTACGATCCGACGTATTCGTATAATAAATAATCAAACTTTAACTTCAGTATGAACGACGTGTTATTTTGTAGTTTGTTCGCCTACTCCTGTCATTAATTTAATGTAAACAGGGTTGTACCACGCAATAGTCAACCCAATAATTTCTACTGTTTTTACATCCTTGATTACTAAATGAGCTTGTATATAGCCGTGTTTTATGAGTGTTTTATGAGAGTGAAACAAAAATTAAAGACCAAATCTCTCATTGAGTTTCTCCATGTGTTTTATCTCGATCAAAGCGAAAGATCACCTAAATCGTCTCCGTGACGAATTCAATGTCTTGTGTTTTTTATTTTCGTTTTTTTTCCTCTTGTTTTCTTTTGTTTTGTTAGTTAATGGGTATGCCATACGTGTTAAACATCCGTCTCCAGATTAACGTCGAAACGACACAAGATGATTTAATCGAGTGAGTATTACAACTTAACTTTAACATTGTCATAGAATTGTCATTAAAAGTGTGCAGTTTTGAAATGGGATCATTTTAATTGAAAATGCATTTGGAATGTCATAATGTCTTATTTGAGATCTGCAATCCCTGAAGAATAATTCATATAATTAAAGCTTCTTGACGGGCATCTATCAAACAAAGGGATTTTCAGCTCGAAAAATAAATGTTAAGATCCATAACGAAACGATGGACTTATGGCCACTTATGAGGAATTATGCATTTCGCACACAATATTGTGAAGTCTACAGTGTTATCATTTCCTTCAGAGTTGGTATTGTCAATGGTGTAACCAGACTTGTTGATATCAACACATTTTTGCCCGAGTGGTCAGTATGCATTGGTAGATCTATAGCCACTCCGGATTGGGATCGGGAGCTGGGCCACGTGGGTGTGGCTTAAATGGGTGTGGCGTTTTCTTTTATGATCAATCCGGATGACTTCTGAAAATGTATAAACGGCGTATTGCAACTGATGTGTTCTCGAGTGGGCATGATCAGTATTAGAACAACAATTCACGAAGAACATTATTCATCATAAGCAACCATGCATATCATGTATATTCTTTATAATTAGTCAGTGGTGACTTCTGGGACAAATTTAAAAAAAAAAAAATTGCCTCCCCAACTATTTGACTCGGGACTGCTATAATGCATCCATAAGATCTAGAACCATCATCAGTAAGTTATCGGAAATATTCATATAATTAACTAGTTGAATTTTCTATATTTATTATAATTTGCACACAGTGAGGTGAAAAACATCCGGGAGTTTACCCTTCCCATTGCGTGGTTTGATCAGGTAGGAAATCATGATATTCATTCATTTTTCAAATGCAGATAGTTGTATCTTCTATAATACATGTATCAGGCTACAAAACTGCCTTATGGGAATTGAGCTTATTAAATGCTCATGAACCCTTTTGAAGAATATTAGGTATTTAATCAAGTTGTCGAATAGTCCAAAAAATGCTCCATCCATATCCACGTAATTTTCTTTACATTTGTTTATTAGAAAAACAACACTCGTGCTGATAGCGGTGTTCCAACCCACAAGTGGTTTTATTTGTCGAACGTTGCGGAATATTTCTATTATGTAAACTGTGCCATTGAAGCCGCAAGGAAACCATTCCAATTCCTTGAAGTATGAAAAATAACAGCAGACTGGCAATTTGTTTTCACCAAAGCCTGTGGCCCTACTTTATAAATACCATCGACATGTTGATAATGTTGATTTAAAAAAAGGAGTCTTGCAATGTTGAAAAATTGCATCGGACGGATGGGACATAAATGAAAATTAACTATATTCTCTTCGAGAGCAACAAGCATTTTGTAACCCTTATTGATGGTGAAAAATGATGATGTGCATATCGAAGCAACATTGATAGATAAATCATTTTCTTTTAACAAATTTCTTTAAAGAATAACTTGATTACATCACGATGAAATAACAGCTGGAGGTACAGAATACAAGACGTTCAACCAACTTTCTGAACAGTTCGATAAATAAGAAACATTTTAAAAATGTTTCTTATTTATCGAACTGTTTTTACACTTTTAAAATTTTTACACTTTTTCAATTTGGCTACAGAATGTCGAGGCAGACGACACGATTGTCAACGATTACAATACCGGTTTCGTTATGACCGCCAAGATCGGTCTAGCTATGCAGTGGATATCGATTAGTATTGGGATAATTATCTTCACTCTTACCGTCTGTGATACAGTGAGACGGTGCTCTGCCGAGATGAAGGCAGATGAAGTGTCAGAAAAAACCGAGGTAATATTTTTTTTATTTTTTTTAACGTAATAATTGCTCGTAGTTTGTAGAGGGAGGTAGAATTAGGCAGTTGTCAAAGACCAAAAATTTGATGATTTGATGTATGAATCGAAACAAGAGATGAAGAACATCAGAATAATTATATGGTCAGTATGCAAATATTTCAATAATTGAATGGTGACCTAAAAATGACAGAAAATGTGTTAAAATAATCAGAAAATAAAGATGAAAACATAGCTATGAAGTGCACAAGGATATGATTTTTTTAAAAGACATCTAAAACGAATTACACCCAAAATAGTGTTGGTTTTTTCTTCTTCTGTACAAAAACCCCACTTAGTTCATAAAAGGTCAAAAGAATTATGAAATAAACAACAAGGGGAAGTATCACTTTTTACAAGAATTATCCATGCATGAGTAGGCGCAACCGATTCTGAATGAAACGAGGAAAGAATTCATTTTTTAATATTTTATATTTTCTAATCTTCCTTTCAGATGAAAGAACATGAACATGTAGAAAATGGAGACACCGCTTTGGATTACCACAAGGCACCTTTAAACTCATCTCATGATCTAACCAACACCGAGTATACTAACCCAACATTCAGCACGGTATCATCATAGTAATTACAAAATCGCCGGAGTTACGGGTCAAAAATGGATACGAGATTACACTAGCGCCAACTTCGGTCTGTTTCGTGAACGTTAGCGCGCGCATGGCTGATTGTCAACGAAACGGAGTTAAGTCTTTTGTCAATTCTGCTTTTTGCTACGGCAGGCAGCCAGTGAAAACGAATTTGTTTGCTAAAATTATGAAAATGTAAGGGCTACTTTAAACAAACAGAACGTTGTCATTCCTTGCTCATTTTTCCTGATTGAGGTGTCATATGAAAGGGCAGAAACCCAACTTTCTGGAAATGTGATTTTCGCTTTGAAATTCAGATACCGCCCTTTTCGGTTTCCTCTCTTCAAAATGATTTTAATCACTCATGCGTGAAATATGCATCATAATGAGTTGCATCAAATGAAAGAGGAGGATCTAAGCTTTCCAAATATGTGTCATTTATTTATTATAAATGTGATTAAGTTATGATAAAACATCGACAATTCTCGGTTTCGTTTTTTCTGGGACGCACTGTATATAATGCATTATGTTTGGAAATATGCTTGTATTGAATTTTTTCGGTGTATGGTAAATTTTGTTATCTAATTCATTTGTGTAATACCATACACACAGACATGCTCAAAAGCAGCCTTTTTGGCTGAAAGTGTTTTTTTACTGTGTAAATAAAATCAACAATAAACAAACCAGCGTAGTCTAACGTGTTTGTTATTATCTTAATTCTTAATTTGTTGACACCTTTACTTTTCCATAATAACTTTCAGTTGACTGAAATAATGCGCCATCTTTTTCATCCCCATCATCATCATCGTCATCATTAACCAACCCCGACATACTTTATCCCAGTACGAGATACCTATCTTTTACTAGAATAGAATATATTGACCAATAAATATCAACAGAAAAAGTAAATTCAACTTATTTCGTATGTGATAACGCTTAATTATTGCTCAAATTTCTCAAAAGAGCAACAATTATATTTGTTATGACTGTGTACCTATGAATTGCCACATAAGAAGATTACGTATATTGTAAGCTGTGACACAAAAATGAATACAAGTCACTGAAACAAGTAGTCATGCTTTCCAAAATCAGAGCACGTTGGATCTGGATTAGCACATAAAAATCGGGTTTTTAATAATCACACATTCGATATAATGTCATTGGCAATATCATTATTTCCCATTATACTTCCTCCCTTAACAATTAACATGTATCATTTTTGCCATTATTTTAGCCTTCTCATCCATGGAGGCAAGCATCAGTATTTACCAAAGTAAAAACCAAATTGCAAATCCTCCCTTACCTCATTTTAATACCAAGATACATAATTGTTTACAACTTTGTGTGGTAATTTATTATTCAATGATTGATGCATAAAAACCAAAATAGATAGTTTATGTAGTTGATACATATTCAATAATTTTAACTCCTGGATTATCGGTTTTGAATGTGCCCTAATAGGACCAAATGTTATAGTTCTAAGTGCCATATTTTGGCTTAATAATACACATTTCATATTAATTTCATAATTGCTTCCCCAAACCTCAATTCCATATATGTAATATGTGGTAATGTTTTAAGCAATAACAATTAAATATTTCTAGTACAAACTGTCTTAATCTATATAAAACACCAACCTTTAACAAATATACAATTATTTACTCTTTCAATATGAGATTTCCAAGTCAAATGTTGATCTATATGGTTTCCTCCGAATGATGCAACATCAACCTTATTCTGTCGGCTATTTTCAATACCCCTTGAATTACTGTTGCTTGTCTACTCCCTCTTAAAAGTAAACAATTAGTTTTTAACAAGTTTACTGTACGTGTATTCATTTTACACCACGTGGACACCGTATCGAGATGCATACTAATTACATTTAACTTTATTGGAAATGTATGAAACAAGTTAGAATCATCAGCAAATAGTCCAAAATTAAAATAATCTGTCGCGTTTGGCAAATCATTTATATGGATTAAACAATAATGTAGGTCCCAACACTGACCCTTGAGGAACACCACATGTTGTCATCTGTCGTAATGAACCATATCCATCATAATTCACAAACTGAAATCTATCAAAAAGATAATCTTTAAACCAATGAAGTGGCAATCCCCTAATTCCATAATGTTATAGTTTATGAGCCAGTATTGTGTGGTCTATCGTATCAAAAGCTTTCTGAAAATCTAAGAATGCGCCTAGGGTTATACTACACTTATCCAACAATTTTAGTACACCATTAACTAAATTGATTAACGACAACTTCGTACTATAATGTTTACGAAAACCATATTGGTGCTTACACAAGACATCGTTTTTTCAAAATAATCAAGTAGCCTCTTATTTAATAGTTTTTCAAATTCCCTAGCCAAAAGAGACAACACTGAGATTGGTCAGTAATTGCCTGGTATTTATCTGACTCCCCTTTTAAAAATAGGGCTCTTTAACTACTTTCATCGCCTCTGGAACCAGACCCAACAATAATGATTGGTAAACAATGTAAGCCAATGGTCTTGCAATTAAATCGGCAGTATCTTTTAGCAATCGAGCTGGAATATCATCAAAACCACATGCTTTCTTTATATTAAAAATTAATAAACTGTCCTGAACCTCAAATTGTGTAATTGGTTCCCAAAACAAAGAGTCTGTTGCTTCATTACTAAAGAATATCTTTAAATTTGCTTTTATCATCAATAGAACAATCGATAGATTTAGCAAGGTAAGGCCCAACATTCACAAATATCAACACGTCCTATATAACAATTTCTGAATAAGCAAATAATAATAGCAAGTACACATAGATTTATGCTGGATTAATTTAATATCAGTCCAAAACGATCGCAACCAATCACACAAATAACCTTTCAGACTTGAAAAAGAAAATATCAGTGTAGTTCAGCTGGTGATGGTGCCGTTAAAGATAAAGCTGAGTTCTGGTCATGCGATTGCATTGTGAAAGAAACGTTGTGGAATCGATCAAAAATGTTGATCATCTAGCATATAAGTATATTGGTGTGTACTGCAAGGTTCTGGAATCATCAAAACGATAAGAAATTTGGCCCATTCTTGGTAAAGTTACAAGCACTGTACACAGAAAGATGTATATGGGACTACACGAACTTGTGGCGTAAACATCCGTCCCGATTTTTATGATGTTACATGCCATATTTAAAATATTAAGGCATTTGAAGGGCCATGGTTTTGAGGGAACATTTTTTTTTTATCTGATGTTCTACCACAATTGCATAATACAATGATAACGCTCACAAATTATTTGTCACCTCTTCCCAGAACTCAACCTTGAAGGGTGACCCAAAACTATTGACGAACTTCCGACCCATTTCCCTATTAACATCTTTCTCTAAAATTCTTGAAAAACTTATCTATGTGAGAACTGTTAAGTTTCTCAATTCAAGTAAAATGTTTTCCAACTTTCAATTTGGCTTCCGTGAGAAACATACTACCACCCATGCTATACTGCACTTTATCAATAAAGTTTCTTATGCTATGGACAACCACATGCACACACTTGGAATATTCTTGGATTACTCTAAGGCATTTGATACAGTAGATCACAAAATATTGTTATGTAAATTATCCCATTACGGGGTCAGGGGTGCTGCCCTGGATTGGTTCAGGAGCTATTTAGCTGACAGACAGCAATTCGTATCCATAAATGGTTTTGATTCAGAGTTACAAAATGTCAGCTGTGGAGTCCCACAGGGATCACTGCTTGGTCCTCTTTTATTTATTCTTTATATAAATGATTTTCAATATTCTTCTGATGTATTATCCTTTATTTTGTTTGCAGATGATTCAAGCATATTTTTTTCACACAAAGATGCACAAGTTCTTGTGCAAACAGTTAACTCAGAGTTGCGCAATATTACCTCATGGATTCATGCTAATAAACTGTCTCTTAATCTTACAAAAACAAATTATATGATATATAGCAATTCGCTCAAGATGTTGCCCGGTGACATTATGTTCAACGGTGTTCTGATAGACAGGGTAACATCAACTACATTTTTAGGTCTTTATATCGACGAACAATTGAAGTGGAAAACTCATGTGAATAATCTATGCAAAATATTATCAAGGAATACTGGTGTAATTCTACTGGTGTAGGTTGAAGTCTACTCTTCCTAAAAGCATATTACTTATCTTGTATTCAACTTTAATTCTACCTTATATTAATTATGGTGTGCTTGCTTGGGGCAAATCTAATAACACAATTAGATAAAATATTCTTGGCTCAAAAGAGGGTAATAAGAACAATCTGTAATGCTGACTTTCGTGCTCATACAAATCCTCTTTTTTATCATCATAGGATTTTAAAGGTAGAAGATATTTATTATATGCAATTGGGTTCCTTAATGTATGATCTCAACTCAGGTGTACTGCCACTGGCATATTAGCCAAGATTTTCAAGAGAAACAATCAAATTCACAATTATGCCACAAGAGGTGCTTCTGCATTCCACTTACCCCATGCAAGGACAAAGTTTACTCTCAACACTTTAGTTTGCACTGGACCAAGGTTTTGGAACACTCTTGACTCAAGCATTAGCCATTCTGTCAGTATATCTGTCTTCAAACGTAAACTGAAATTGTACTTATTGAATAATTACTTAGTTGTTTCTTAATCTATACTGTCGTGATTTATATTTGAACTTAATCCATTCCTCAATTTACTACTGTATAGCAACTGCCGACTTACCTTTTCCTTTTTCTTTCCTTTCTCGCCTGTAGCTAGCTTTCAGTTTACAGTGAAAGTATATATTTTTTCTTTCTCCCCCCACTCGAGCTCTCCCTCTCTTTCCCACTCCCGCCCCCTCTCTCCATTTCTATATCCCACATTATTATCACTCTTATCTCCCCCTTTTGTACATAGTCTCTTCTCCCCACCCTTTTTTATTACTCAGTTAAACCATGTGTATAATCATATGGTTATTGTTTATAGTTATTTGTTTTAGTACTTTAGCGCCTTTGACGAACATTTCTTGTATTAATCTATTATATAACCGGGCTGTTCTTGTTGTTGTTAGCTATATGTTATTGTTTTTGAGGGACCTGACCTCTACAAGCTAAGCTTTAATTAGGTCTCCTCGTCTTTTCTTCTTTGTTTTCTCATGTAAATCCATTGTATGAACTTGATTCTTATAAGTGTTCCTCTTATATACTTTGCATGTTATACATAATTTTGTTAAATTGTATTACATTTATGTTGGAAGAAAGACAAATAAACTTGAACTTGAACTTGAACTTGAACCTTCCCTTTAAAGGTCGGTCCCGAAACGTAAATAGTCATATCTGATTGATACACTTCTGTAAAACACACACACACACACACACACACACAGCTGAATGAGACCACCCCTTAACAAAAATCTGATTCCAGAAGTGGTTCAGCCCACCAAAATAAATCAAGCACCGTCAAAATAAAAATGATTGTATAACTTCTGAAATCTGAAGGTAGGGCAAAGGTATTCTAAATGACATTTGTTTTTATCCCTCTTCACGATGAGGAATCCTTGAAGTAGCACGATGATGATCAGTCAGATAATACATGTAATTGAGAAGAAAACAACACGAAGATAATAGATATGCATATTTATATAAAGATAGTAAGGTCAAATCTTATCATTACCAAAAGACCAACTTTGGTACTGGTAAGGTACTTTCTTAGAATATTAGTATTATACAAAGACCTGCTATCTCTCGCTAAATAGGCCTACTTAGCAAATTGTTATCAAATCTAATTTTTTCCGAATCCATGAATTATTCTGCCACAAGACAGATACCTGAGCTAGTAACGTTTGAAATAAACGATCCAAGATGGGGAAGGCCGAATTCTCTTCTTCACGGAAGGTTTGCTACGGAATACTGATTATATTTTCCATCGGTCTAATTGTTTCAGGATCCTTGACGCCACTTTTCATGGATAAGATGTACAGGATAATCATCGATTCGGTAAGTAGTATACACATTATACACAATAGTGAGGGCATTTGTAAGAATTACCCACACAAGGTACCTTCGGAACACTCTAAAACGCCCGAGGTGATAGCCGAGTGTGTTTCGACTGTTTTAAAGGTACCGAGTGTGGGTAATTTTTACCAATGCCCGAACAAAATGGCGTGTATTATTTTTTTTATAAGATCATGTTTGATTTGTTTTATAAGATGATGTTTTATAACATGATTTTACTAATGACCGGTAATTGATATACAAATAATACACAGCAGTGAGGGCATTAGTACGAATTACCCACACATGGTACCTTTGGAACAGTCTAACAACAGAAATTTGAGAATTAATACCTACACGTTTATTGCGACAATACCGGAGTATGTACAGCCCAACAAGCCTGATAGAGATTTAAAACCAAATAAGAGATGAAGGTTCCTAGAAGGAAAAATAAACTCTGGTGATAATAAGGTGGGTAGTGAGAGCGAGAAAGGGGAGACTTCCAGAACCTAGATATCAAATGAAGGATACTATTTTGCCCAGTGGTCTCAGTCGTGTAGAAATAATGTAAGCATGCGTCGTCACAGGTTTTCCAGATACCTACTAAACGCGGATTTCTTCTGATGCCAAAATACCTCCTATAAAATGAGGATTTCGCGTGGTGTTTCCCAAAGTCACACCCTTAATGGGTATCTCACGAAATTGTACTCCCTTAACAAGTATTGTAAAAAGTGTAACCCCCTGAGGATTTTGAAGTGCGATTGGAATCTAGGAAAATACCCCTAAACGCGTACAGCAGGGTTTTTTTTTTAAATGGATGTTTTTTGACCCCTTAACCGCGTCCAACCTTTTAAAAAAAGTACCTTTTATACGCGTTTTCTTGGTCTAGTATGCTTACAGTATTTACATTTGACTGAGACCCCTTGGCTATTTTGTAAAGAACAAAAAATGAAAAGCAACCATCCGTACGTAATGGGTTATAAACGGTAGGCAAATTCACCTCTGTTCGGTTATTGAAGACTGTTTGGAGCCACGAAAGCGTTAACTCTGTGTAAAATGACAACCGTCCTTCCGGCCCCTCAACAGACGATCTGTTTATTTTTTGTTTTCATTGTCTGTTCCTTTGTCACTGCCTACAATATAGGTCCATAGGCGTCATCCCTCATATCATTAACAAATTCCTTTTTTCTATTAATCATCATTTTGTATGAATTTCTTTTCATCAGATGATGGTTCTGGAAGAGAGTTCATTGATCTATCAAGAATGGGCGCATCCGACATTGCCATCGTTTCTCTCCTACTATCTCCTCGATATTCAGAATCCCGAAGCATTTAAGAACGGAGAAGAGCTTATCGTCAAAGATAAGGGGCCTTACGTTTACAAGTAAGCCTAAGTATTTAATAAATTATTATGTTTGCAAAGTAATGTTTGTAAAATTGGAATGAACTTATCAATTGATATTGTTCCTTCATTCATTTTTTTCTGTTACATAATATTAAAGAATATGCTATTATTTCTTTTGCACGTATTCATTTTGTTATGTAACATTACAAATCATATCAAAAATAATATCGCTAGTGATATTCGTTTGTCTCGCAATGTGGTCAATAAGGAATCTAAAAGTTCACGACGTTTCGTGTGCATCTGCAACACTTCATCTGGTGATAATAACTACTGTAAGCCGTCCTGCCAGCCAACACCGGTCGATTCCATTCAGCAGACGGTCCGAGCCAGCGGCCCGTTGATTGGTTGAGTACCGTATGCGTCGGCCAATAGGCCTGGTGCATTAGCCGAACCAGCGACCGAATCCAGCGGCCTGGTGATTGGTCGATCACCGTGTGCGTCGACCAATAGGCATTGTGCGTTATTGTTCCAATTATCGATCGAATTATGGACCGCTCCGCCGGTCCTCCCGTAGAGTATAAAAGACCCTTGCTTACAGTAGTTATTATCACCAGATGAAGTGTTGCAGATGCACACGAAACGTCGTGAACTTTTAGATTCCTTATTGACCACATTGCGAGACAAACGAATATCACTAGCGATATTATTTTCGATACTATATCCGCAATGAGTAATATATTTAGCATTATTACAAATCATGTTACCATCTATTTTATTGTACTTATTTGTTCATGTAACATTATGTTACTACATATATGAACATGTATTTAATTCTTCAGGTATGATTACAAGCTATCTGTTTATACCAGATAATGTCACAGTATTATATACATTTATTTTATCATGAATATGTTTTCAAGCATGCAAAACTTTTCTGTACGCACATGTGGAATAAATACTAATCTGTAAATTGATACAGAAGCAGAAATACAAATTTTTGAAGAAAAGAAAAGAAAATTGTCAGGAGAATATACAAGGAAATAACGATACTTTTTTGAGAGCTTTAAGTCAGTGATCATATTGACGAATTTGTACTCATGTTGCTCAAGCAGAAAGAAACAAATTATCGGCAAGTTGTACTTTAGGTCTACAAAAAATTGTAGTCAGTTTTCAGGAAGAAGCTTTTATTGTTATTTTAAGTCAGAAGTAAAGACAACGTGTGATTTTGTAGGAAGTGAAAACGATGAAGAATATAAGCATTTGCTACGTGTAAGACGTGCCATGTCTGTCATCGCATTCATTTCGGGTGTTTTATTAGGTATTTGTAACTTTTTCCATTATTTTTTTTACCCCCCCCCCTCCCCCTCCCTCCTCTCCCCCACCCTCTCTCTCGCTCGCTCTCCCTCTCTCTCTCTCTCTCTCGCTCGCTCTCTCTCTCTCTCTCTCTCTCTCCTCTCTTTTGCTGGCTCTCTATGTATATATATAATATCTCTCACTCTTTCTATCTATTTCTCTTTCCCTCTTCCTCTTTCCCTCTTCCTCTATCATATGCCTTCCCGTCTCCTTCTCTTTCTCTCTTCTCCCTCTCTTCGTCTCTCTCTCTCTCCTTCTTTCTAAATTTTCTGTCTCTCACCCTTTTTCTTTATTTATATAGGATTTACGTGGATAGGGTCAACCTGACATTTCATGACAACGGAACGCTGTCATACGTGACACGGTATATCTACTTCTTCGAGCCTGAGCAATCGGTTGGCCCAGAAACAGATCGCGTCATAACCCCAAATCTAGCGCTGATAGTAAGAAGACTGATAATATATCAAGTGCAAGTCAATAAATATGAAACCTGTATTCAAGCCCAAATATCTTAAAAGCCAAATACAATTGCTATAATATATTGCAATTGGTATATGGTGGTTGAGAAAGTCTGAGTTTATTTGATAGAATGCTCATCAAAATGCGATCACGGGTGATTGACCATTTTTTTAAACTGTGTCAAAGTCGCCTTAGCCCAAGTTTGGGATGAATGTATAGTTCAGCAGTTTATTTTTAAGGGGGCTATCTAGGCTTATCATTCATAACTTGGGTAGAAGTATAATTTTATATGAATCCGGAAAATACAAGAACGGTTTATTATTATTATGATGATGAGTATGATTATTATTATTATGATTCTTATTATGATTATTATTATTGTTATTATTATTAGTAATAACATTACCATTATCATTATAATCATTATTATCCAATAATCATCATCATCATTATCATCATTTATTTGACTGCCAAACGAAGAAATTTTAAAGCTATTGCTTAACATAATGTTTATAAGCAATATATTGGAGAAATAAATTTAGGCAATCGTGCTGAGATTTCTTTGTGAGGCTACTGGTCTATTATATTTCATGGTAAAGACCAGTATTGGTAACGCCCCAATTTCAAAAAATGAAATGGAAGCTCTCATTACCAATCATGTGAAAGAATATGTTTTGATTAATACATGATGATAAAAAATTTGCCGGGAAACCGCCTACTAATTCATATATTTGGTAAATTTGTTTCTCTCATGGTCCTGTGAGAGATATAGGGTAGTCCCAAATACTGTGTATAGTGCTTGTAACTTTACAAAGAATGGGCCAAATTTCTTATCATTTTGATGATTCCAGAACCTTGCAGATGCTAGATGCTAGATGATCAACCTTTTCTGATCGATTCCACAACGTTTCTTTCACAATTCAATCGCATGACCATAACTGGTCTTTACCTTTAAAGATAAAGTTGAGTTCTGGTCATGCTATTGCATTTTGCATTGTGAAAGAAACGGTGTGGAGTTGCACCTTGCATAATAACAATGATAACGCTCACAAATTATTTTTCACCACTTCCCAGAACTCAACCTTCTCTTTAAAGATAAGGACCATGGTCATGCGATTGCATTGTGAAAGAATAAATCAGAAAAGGTTGATCATCTAGCATATAAGTATTTGTGTGTATTGCAAGGTTCTGGAATCATCAAAATGATAACAAATTTGGCCAAGTCTTGGTAAAGTTACAAGCATTGTACACAGAAAGATGTATATGGGACTACACGAACACGTGGCGTAAAAACTCCGTCCCGATTTTTACGATGTTACATGCCATATATAGAATATAAAGGCATTTGAAGAGCCATGCTTTTCAGGGAGCATGTTTTATCTGATGTTCTTCCACACTTGCATAATAACAATGATAACGCTCACAAATTATTTGTCACCTCTTCCCAGAACTCAACCTTCTCTTTAAAGATAAAGACCATGGTCATGCGATTGCATTGTGAAAGAATCAATCAGAAAAGGTTGGTCATCTAGCATATAAGTATTGGTGTGTACTGCAAGGTTCTGGAATCATCAAAATGATAAGAAATTTGGCCCAGTCTTGGTAAAGTTACAAGCACTGTACACAAAAAAGATGTATATGGGACTTAGCGACACATGCGCGACACGTGCGCAATATATCTATCAGGCCCAAATAGATATAATAATTTACCAAATATATCAATTAGTAGGCGGTTTCTCGGCAAAATTTGTATCATCACGTATTAGTCAAAACATATTCTTTCACATGATTGGTAATAAGAGCTTCCATTTCATTTTTTTAGAAGGGGGCGTTTCCAAAACTGATCTTTACCTTTAACATCCCTATCAGTCCTCTGTGTACGCCGCTCGGAATGAAACGAACGAGACGAAGAGCGAGATGAATGATTTTCTCAATCTCATCAGGGAGGAGCTGACCCTAAACCTGACCATTGGAGAGCTGATGTGGGGTTACAAGAAAGCCCGACTGGGACCTTTCGAGCGCTACAAAGAAACTGGCGAGTTCCTGGTCCAGGATAACGATGACAGAGAAGAAAGAATGAGGCCAGGTTTTCTGTCGCCGGTAATGTATTTGATGTACATGATAATGATAATAATAATAATAGTTACGATAATAATAACAATGAATATTAAATGCGTGTTTGTTTACTAGGGTAGCCTGGTGAGTATAAGTACCGTTTAAAATACAAAAAACATCACATTTACAAGGGGTAGGAATAATTTAGTTTTGAACTGTAGATATTGAAATGAGTGGAGGCATTGCGTTCAGGGGTGCAACCTTGAGGATAGTCAGAATATGGACGACAACCATCATCCCATATTTTGGATTATTTTTTCGAACGGATTTGTTATGTAGCATTACAATTTCACTGGTATATGGATTTCGACTTTTAATTAGTAAATGTATGCTTGAATATACAATTAATACCTCTCCATTGATTTGTGAGTCATTTCTTAAATGAAACAAATCTTTGGATTTCAGTACAACGCGACTTTTCTCTACCAGTACAATATTTTTGATGGAGTCGCTGACCAGAAACTCATAAACACGATAGACAACTACTGGGGCGAACCGAAAATGGATTGGTGGTGGTCCGAAGAAGCCAACACGATCAAGGGAACAGGTATATCAATGTTGTCATTCGTATCTTCTTATATTATTTGACCGCTACCACACTACTACCTCTAAATGCTGCTACTGCTACTTTTTCTACTACTTCCCACTACTACTGCTACTACTACTACTACTACTACTACTACTACTACTACTACTACTACTAATAGTACTACTACTACTCTACTACCACTACTACTACTACCACCACTATTATTAGGCCTACTACTACTACTACTACTACTACTGCTTCTACTAATACTACTATCCCTACTACTCCTACTACTATTAGTAATACTACTTCTACTACTATTATTACCATAACTACTACTACTACTACTACTACTAATACTACTTCTGGTATCATATCGTCCCTATCAGCATAGTCATTTGGCTGCTTCAATATGTTATTTTGTAGTAAGTTTCCTTATCATCATAATTTACCAAAGTTCGATGTCGTAGATCAATGATTTGTTTGTAGAGGCCTACTGGACAGAAAAAAGTCCACTTGAGTCCAAGAGGTTCAATCTCTGGTGATGATTTCCTATATTGACCTAATAATTGCTGAAGTGTTTCCTGATAATAACCTTTATATACGGTATAACTTCATCAAAAATCATACAGTGATGTAAGTGCAAAAATTGCATATAAGTTGGGGATTTAACTTTACAAAGAGAGGAAGAAGTAATCATAATTTCCCGAATTCAAGTTTGTAGTTCGATTGCTTGTTTGTATTGGCCTACTGGACACAAACAAGTGCAATTGAGTCCAATAGATTAAATCTCTACTGATGATTTCTTTTATTGACCTGATAATTTGTGAAGTGTTTCCTGATCATATCCCTGATATAGCTTATTATTTCATCAAAAATCCGACTGTGATGTAAGTGCAAAATGTGCATATAAGTTAGGGATTTTAATTTACATGGAGAGGAAAAATTAAATATAATTTTCCGAAGTTCGAGTTCGTAGTTCGATTGTTTGTTTGTATAGACCTAATACTGGACGAAAAGAAATGCAATTGAGTCCAAGAGGTTCAATCTCTAGTGATGATTTCCTATATTGACCTAATAATTGTTGAAGTGTTTCCTGATAACATCCCTGATAAATTACTTCATCAAAAAGCATACAGTGATGTAAGTGCAAAAATTGCATAAAAGTTAGGGATTTTACTTTACAAGGAGAGTTCGAGTTCGAGTTCGTAGTTCGATTGTTTGTTTGTATTTGCCTATACTGGACACAAACAAGAGCAATTGAGTCCAATAGATTAAATCTCTACTGATGATTTCTTTTATTGACCAGATAATTCGTGAAGTGTTTCCTGATCATATCCCTGATATAGCTTATTATTTCATCAAAAATCCGACTGTGATGTGCGTGCAAAATTCGGATATAAGTTAGGGATTTTAATTTACATGGAGAGGAAAAAGTAATTATAATTTTCCGAAGTTCGAGTTCATAGTTTGATTGTTTGTTTGTATAGGCCTAATACTGGACAAAAAGAAGTGCAATTGAGTCCAAGAGGTTCAATCTTTACTGATGATTTCCATTATTGACGTAATAAGTGTTGAAGTGCTCATGATTACATCCCTGATATAGCTTATTACTTCATCAAAAATCAGACAGTGATGTAAGTGCAAAATTTGCATTATGTTAAGGATTTTACTTTACATGGAGACGAAATAACGATATGCTCTTGACCCAAATCAAATTAAAAATCAAAATCAACTTCACCATTTGTGTGCCCTGATTTTGCAAGATAATTATGGCACCACTGTGTGTGCGTGAGGGTGGGTGCGTGCATTATTGTGTGCGTGTGTATGTGTATGTGTGTTTTCCCATCAAAATTATAGATTTATTGTCAGGTCTGTGTGTCCCTCGGCATCAGCTCTTGCTATTGCCCGTACATGGCATATGAGGTGTCATTTTGAATGTGATAATCCTTAATTTGAATGTAATGAACCCGCGTCGGGGGGTATTTAAAGGCATAATTTGAATTGTCTTATTTCCACTTACACTTTGCACCATGTCAGTCCCTCTCACATGCCGTGTCAAGGAACGCACAATTCGCAGTCCCACGTCTGGGAAACGACGCATAATTATAGACTCAAGCATGTTATACTTCCCTATTTTTCTATATACAGATGGAACCATGTTCCACCCCTATGTGGAGAGGACAGAAAAACTAGAGATGTTTAACCCTGAATACTGTAGGTAAGTGTCACATCCAAATGTATTCTTCTTCCTCTTTTTGTTTTGCTCTGTCATAAAACTTCGGTAAATTTGTCGGAGTATTTTGTTTGAATGAACCTTATTGCAGTAACACTGAGCTCCGGAATTGAAAACCGACATTTAACCCTCTTATTCCTCTTGAATATCTTTTTTCCAATGTTTTGCCTGATTTCATATCTTTGTTTTTGTTTTTGTTTCTTCTTCTGAACATGCAAATATTTCACTTGCAATTGCAATCTGTGATAACATTGTGTTTTAAATTTGTTTGTGACTTTGATAGCATTTTATCTAATAAGACGTGGTTGTGTTTTGAAATTTGTAGGCTACATGAAGGTCGATGACTACGATCTAGGCGCCATATTTCTTTTGTATAGTCTGAACAATCATACAGTTTTGTGATTTACGATAACGACATATTAAGGCGCCATGTTGTAGGTAGATATGCGACTTACAATAAGCCAGTTCATAGTTGCAGTCTGAGCATGAGCAGATAAAAATCATTGAAGACCAAATTTTGAAATACATGGAGACAAATTACTGGATACGTGCTCATGAAAGTAATGTAATCATTATTCATTTATGCATAAGCAGTGCACTCCATGATGCACAGGTGGAGGTATTCTTTGAAAAGGGGAAACAAGGGCTGTTTATGTAGCACCTCCTTTGCGGTAGGAGTGATTATTTCAAAATGTACAAAGTGGGACCTCTTCATGTTTTGAAGATCTGTGTATATTCGGGGTCATTTGGGACATGTGCTAACCGTGAACACTAGTCTATTACCATATTAGGCGCCATGTTACAGGTAGGTCTTTGATTTACCATTACGATATAAGGCATCGTGTTTTGTATCGTCAATATGCTGATCTGAGTTACAGTCTGAGGCGCAATTTTTTGATATCTTTACATGCAGGTCTCTGGCTTACGATTACGAGAAGGACGTCAATTTCAAGGGTATTCCCCTGCTCAGGTTCAAGCTTGCCTCCAACACGTGGGCTAACGCCACAGACTGGCCACCCAACGCAGGCTACTGTTCGGGCAAGCCTGAGATGTGCGGTGTATCGGGAATCATGAGGCAGGATCCATGTCGGGCAGGTAAACCGAAATTACATTTGTCTATAGACTCTGCTATTCTTTTTTTGATTTTTTTAAAAGATTAGGATCACTGTGATAATTATATTGGTGAAGGCAATTAACTTTCTTACGAAAGGTCTCGGGTTCGATTCTTGATCGTTGTTTACATCATTGGACAACGTAATTTGGCAACAAAACAAAATTGTCCTTTTAGATCCAGGTCTCTTAAATGGGTAGCTGGCAATATCAGCGTTATAATAATTGCAGGGCCCGCATGGTGAGCACTAGTAGCTACCCTAAGCAAATAAGACCAAATTGTGAATGAATATTTTCAAAGTAGTGCATGTGTTACAGGACATTAAGATAGCACTTCGAGCAATCTCAACCAACAGCTTTTTGAACTTGCTCTTCAATATCCAAAATATGAATTTAAGCGATCAATACAGTTGTGACTACTCATTCATTTGTTTTAAAGCGGGGGGGGGGGGGGGGGGGGTTACATTTCGACATAGAAAAATTTGCTATGTCATCTTCAATATTAGCACAGGAATCTTAGCCATTGAGGTTAAAATTACATCATTTGTTCTGCCTTTTTTGTCTTCCTTTTTTTCTGCAGATAGTCCAACAAGTATCTCGAACCCACATTTCTATGAGGGTGACCCTTCACTTATCAACGCCGTAGAGGGCCTGAACCCTGTAAAAGAGATTCACGAGAACACCATGGATATTGAACCAGTGAGTAGATAGAAATTATAATTTTCTATAACATTGCATCAATTTGGCATTATTTCGTTCCCCTTTCCTGCCCCTGCCCCCCCCCCCAAAAAAATAGATTAAAAAATTCTTTAGTTGATAAATATAGCTTGCCCGTTAGTTATAAGCATGCTTGTTTATCACGCTTATCGTTTTAAATTATCTGCTTTAAAACGATCGCTTTCTTCCTGAATAACATTTGGAATCACTGCAACATGAACAAGAAATTCATCTACCCTCTCATTTTCATTTTTCTTTTATTCTGTTGTTTTGTTAGTTAATGGGTATGCCATACGTGTTAAACGTCCGTCTCCAGATTAACATGGAAACTACACAAGATGATTTATTCGAGTGAGTATTACAACTTAACTTTATCATTGTCATAGAAATGTCATCAAAAGTGTGCAGTTTTGAAATGGGATTATTTAGTTGATAATGCATTTGGAACGTAACTTGAAGAATAATTAATGCTTCTTCACGGGCATCTATCAAACGAAGTGATTTTTAGGACGAAAAATAAAAGATCCATTACGAAAAAATAGACTTATGGCCACTAATTCATTAGAAATTATGCATTTTGCATACAATATCGTTGAGTCCAGAGTGTTATCGTTTTTCTTCAGAGTTGGTACTAGGGACTTTTAGATTTGCACGACGGAGAACGTGGACTGCCCTTTTAAGGCAATTTGACGTCACTGCCAGTGCCTTAAAAGGACGTCACATTGTCTTAAAAGGGCAGTCCACGTTCTCCGTCGTACAAATCTAAAAGTCCCTATTGTCAGTGCCTGGTGTAACCAGACTTTTTGAACGGGGGGGGGGGGGGCTGGGGCTGGCATAGACAGGTGTTAAATATATAGAAGAACATAATAGACATGCCAGCTGTAATGCACATACCAATGTAATACACATACCAGCCAGTGACAATAGGACACTATGGATACCTGAATAACATACCATTACCACGATAGAAAGAATGTCACTGTTTTGAACTTCCAAGCCCCTTCACTACCAGCAGCCAAGTAGAAAGGACACTCCCTTAACTCTCGGGTAAAGCATTCATGTTATAGTGTATCAGAGATACAACAACAGGGAACACAGAAAATCACAGAGTTACAGAATCATTTTGTGGTTGACAGTTTTTTCAGGTATTGATAGGGGGTTGACTATGCCTACGATAACGTTTTTTAATGTAAATTCACGACAAAAGGTCTGGTCCATTCCAAGTGTTACGGAATGACATTTTCAGAGAATTTCACCTTGTTATTAATGAATGAACTACTGTACTTGGAATCCAGTCTACATGCATTACATGATGCTATGTCGGGCAAGCCTCGAGCAAGCCTCGGACAAGCTTTCAAGTTATAAAGAGCACCATCTGTTCAAAAAGCATGCATATAATTTGAATATGTTAGTAAACGTTCTATTCAATGATATGACATATTAGGTAATATGAGGTGCTATCACAACGTCGGGGTTTCCTATAACAACCCTTCACCACATTTATGAAATACTGAATTTTCATATGTTTGTAAAGCAGGGCTCTCACTTAGCCGAGTTGGAGCCTCGAGTTGTGGCGAGCTGGCGCGATCTTATGGCAAGCCGTTTTATTATTAATTGATATCAAGAAATCATTTCTTGATATCAAGAAATAATTTTATGTTGTATAGCAATGGTAATTCTTGATATCAAGAATTCGATTTCGTGATATCAGGAACTCGATTTCGTGATATCAAGAATTGAATTCTTGATATCAAGAAATATGTTTTAATGATAAAACGGCCTGCCATAAGATCGCGCCAGCTCGCCACAACTCGAGGTTCCAACTCGGCTATGTGGGAGCCCTGCTTTACAGAATGACTTTGAAGGTAATTTTGTTGTTCATTCCTTAACAGAGCTAATCAAACTAAAATATGTTATGCATTTTGATGAATGGTTGAAAGGAAAACTCATCTGCTGTGAAAGTACCTCATATTAGCTTATAAAAGTATTTCATATAATCAATTGGTAGATTTTTAATTCAAATGTCTATCATATTTAGTTTTCTTCAAAACTGAAAGTTCTCTGGGAATGTCATTTGGTAACGCGTGGAATTGACCTTCTGTTTAGGCACATTCTTGCCCGAGTATAAACAGCGTATTGCACCTGAGGTAGTCATGAGGGACTTTTAGATTCTGCACGACGAGAACGTGGACTGCCCTTTTAAGGCAATGTGACGTCACTGCCAGCGACTTAAAAGGACGTCACATTGCCTTAAAAGGGCAGTCCACGTTCTCGTCGTGCAGAATCTAAAAGTCCCTATGATCAGTTGTAGAACAACAGCCGTTATGACTTCGTTGCAAATCATTCACGAGGAACATTATTTGTCATAATCAACCATGCGTCTATGAACATGAAAACTGATATACAATGTACATCAATTATATGTATATTCTTTATAATTATTCAGTGGTGACTTCTGGGAAAACTTTTAAAAATAGTAATTCCCTCCCCCCCCCCCCCCCCCCCCCCCATCTAGTGGGCTCGGGACTGCTATTAAGCACCTTTAAGATCTAAAACTATCATCAGTAAGTTATCGGAAATATTGATGTATCTACGTTTAATTTTCTATATTCATTATATGCACACAGTGAGGTGAAAAACATCCGGGAGTTTACCCTCCCCATTGCGTGGTTTGATCAGGTAGGAAATCATCCATTTGTCAAATGCAGATAGTAATATCTTCTACAGTGTGAGTCCAAAAAAAGTTTCCACCTTAAAATTTGCTAATTATTTTTTAAAATCATCTATAAACAGTGAATTATTGTACATCTTATGAAAGAATGTTTTAACCTGAACCATTTGGTATCATGTTTGTGTGGTATGTGTTCACGCTTGGATGACCAGAAGATATTGTTTAAGAGAGTGCAAAAATCTACGGCTTATGTGATGTTTGAATAAAACAATTGGGATTTGGGTATTAATTCAGTCTTTGCAGATCCAAATAACATTCCTATCAAAATTATTCATGCCACACATATCAAATATAAAATATCAAATATCAAAGAACATTTTGTGCACGTATATGTGTGTGTGTGTGTGAGTGACTTTGCTTCTGCAAAAAGCATATGCAATGCATGTAATTTGATACATTCAATATTCATTCTCTCACTTTAATACTTTCAAAACATGATAATCTTTCCTTCATAGCTGACTTTTAATTTTTGTTTTGACTCACACGGTATAATAAATGTATTAGCCTATAATATGGCCTAATGGAAATAGAGCTCATATTGAATGCCCATTAACCCTTTTTAAAGAATATTAGGTCTATAACCCACATAGTTCAAGTTGTCGAATAGTCCAAAAGTTGCTCAACCCCGCTATCTACGTAATGTTTTTTACATTTGGTTATTAGAAAAACAGCAGTCGTGCTGATAAGGGTGTTCCATTCCACCAGTGGTAAATAAATCAATAAACAAATAAATAATATTTTCTTTGCCTTCTATTTGTCTACCGTTGCGGAGTATTTACATTACGTAAATAATTTTACCATAAATAAGTCGATATAAAACGTGAATCGAGGAAACCATTCCAATTACTTGAAGGATAATAATGACACCATACAGGCAATTTTTTTTTCACCGAGGCCTGTAGGCCCTTCTATATAAATGCCATCAATAATGTTAATCAAAAAAGGAGTCTTGCAATTTTGGAAATTGCATGGGGCGGATGGGATATAAATGGAAATGGAAACTATATTCTCTTCGAGAGCAAGAAGCATTTTGTAACCCTCATTAATGGTGAAAAATGACGATGTACATATCGAGGCAACAATAATAGATAAATCATTTTCTTTTAACCAGTTTTTTTTTTATAGAATAACTTGATTACATCACGATAAAACAACAGCTGGAGGTACAGAATATCAGACGTTCAGTACACTTTCTTAACAGTTCGATAAATATGAAATATTTTTGCATTTTTAATTGCGCTACAGGGTGTCGAGGCAGACGACACGATTGTCGACGATTACAATACCGGTTTCGTTATGACCGCCAAGATCGGACTCGCTATGCAGTGGATATCGATTTGTGTTGGGATAATTATCTTCACTCTTACCGTCTACGATACAGTGAGACGGTGCTCTGCCGAGATGACAGCATATGAAGTGTCAGAAAAACCCGAGGTAAGATCCTTAAAAAAAAAATATTAACAAAACGTAACAATTGCGCGTAATTTGTAGCGGGAGGAAGAAATAGAAGGTCGTCAAAGACCAACAATTTATAATTCGAGGTACGTATAGAAATGGAGAACATCAGAATAATTTCATGGCCAGTATGCAAATATTTCAATAATGGTAAAGGTGACACACACATTTTTTTTTATAGTAAATATAGATAACACAGCTTATGTGCGTGAGAGGAGAGGATACGTGAGAGGAGAGGAGGAGCGATAGCTCAGTCGGTAGAGCAGTGGTCTCGTAATCCGGCGACCCCGGGATCGAAACCAAGGCGATGCGCTGGTGCCCTTTAATTGGTATCCTCATTACCAGGTCTATCGTTTAGGATCTAAAGCCGTCGGTCCAGTGATCGCTTACTAACAAGCATTTTTGCTTTTTAAGCAGTCAGGTAAAATAACCACCACTACACAAAAAATGTCAAAATTTAATCAAAAATTACAAAAGATTTAAGAATTTAATTACACGTGGTAAGGAGGATAAAAGGTAAAACAACACCTTCTTTTACACGAATTATACATACATGAGTAGGCGCCACTGATTCTAACGTGAATGAAAGGAAGAGAGAATTCACCCTTTCATTTCTTCTAATCTTCCTTTCAGATGAAAGAACATGAACATGTAGAAAATGAAGACACCGCTTCGGATTACCACAAGGCACCTTTAAACTCATCCCATGATCTAACCAACACCGAGTATACTAACCCAACATTCAGCACGGTATCATCATAATAATTACACAACGGACAAGTTCAAGGGATATGTTCCATTCGTTACCAAATAATTTAAATAATATGTAATTGCAAACATGACGATTTTATTCAGAAGGGTAATGAACAATGATCTGAAATTACTAAAACAAAAAAGGAATAAAAAAAAGAAAGAGAATTCAAAATAGAAATAGGAATAATGTTGACTTTAATAAGCAGTTCTGTACAATTTAAGTTATTATTTACTCAAAGAAGGTAAATAAGAGTAGTCCCATTGATGTCATAATAGAAGTATTCGAAAGTTAAGTAAGAAAAGAATTAAAGAAGTAATCTTGAGAGGATAGCTTGATTGTCATTTAAGTCACATTAATCATCTATGTCATTTATCTGTTTATGATGTGTTGTTACTGTCGCTTCCGTTTTGAATAAAAATGACAACCAGATGGTTTGTATAGATGGGGACGATTTTTAAAATCAGTTTATAGAATTTGATGTGATGTCGTTTGCAATTAGTAAATTAAATAATACTGTGACATCACTACACCGCATGAGCAGTTTGATGTATGGAATACTGATTGTATTAATATTAAGATTATTAACTCTCCGTTCTTTTGCCTATTCTTCTTTTGTTAACACTAATCTTCATTTCATGTGCAGAACAGATAGTCGCATCTCTATCCCTCTTTTTCTGCTATATATGTAAAACTCTATATAATTAATCATTCATTTATATCTAATGCCGTATGTTTTGAAATATGTTTTTATTGTATTTTTTACGGTGTATGGTAAATTTTGTTGTCTATTTCATGTGTGTAATACGAAACACACAGACATACTGAAAACGGCCTTTTGGGCTGAAAGTGTGTTTTTACCATCTCTAAATAAAATCAACAAACAAACAAACAAATCAGCGTAGTCTAACGCGTTTGTTATTATCTTGATCCTTAATATTTTAACACATTTACATTTTCACAATTAATTTCAGTTAACTAAAATAATGTGATTTCATTCTCATCCCCATCATCATCATTAACCTACTGGGACATGATTTAGCCCACTACGAGATATCTATCTTGTACTATGGAATATTATAGACCAATGAATATCAACGGGGGAAAAGTAACTTCAATTAACTTCGAATGTAACGCATCATTGCTCAAATTTCTAAAAAAAAGAAACAATTCAATTTTTGTATATGTACATATGAATTGCCACATTAGCAGCTTTTGTATATTGTAAACTATGACACATAAATAAATACAAATCACTGAAACAATGAGTCATGCTTTTCAAAACCAGAGCACGTTGGATCTGGATTAGCACATCAAAATCGAGTTTTTAATAATCACACGTTCCATTCGATATAATGTCATCTGCATATCATTATTCCCCATTATACATCCATCAACATGCATCACTTTTGCCATCTAGCCTTCATCATCCACGGACGCAAGCGACAAGATTTCCCAAAGTGAAGGTCAAATTGCAAATCCTCCCTTTCCTCATTTTAATGCAAAGATACATAATTGTTTACAACTTTGTGTACATTATGGTACAAAGTATAGCGTATACATTACATTCTTCAATGGTAAAGCACGCCCCTTGACCTTAGCCAAGTGTGAACCATTGTAGTTCGAGAGTAACATCTCTTGAAAGTATATTGTCCATTACATATGGTTCTAACCTTCAAAAATTACAATGATCTACAAACTAACTACCATCTAATCTTGTGAATATAAAAAATCATACACATTCAATATTCTCATGAAATAAAATGTGAAGATTAAAGCATATATCCTTTCCAGACACATAATATATATATATTGCTGTGAAAAACACTGCCTTTTTGTCATACATGTATGCAGCCAATACTAACTTGATGAATCAGAATAAGAAAAAGGCAGTGACAAAATCTGATTTAATTCTACTAAATGCTCCTGTGGGTTCAATTCAACAGAATAATAGTAAATATACCGGCAAACCTGTATAGAAAGACCACCAGTCTATAAACACCATATTTTTCATTTCCTGTGAAGATGGTTTATCATTGAAGCATGTACTGAAGGAATCTGTACATAAAGACCACCTGCCTTTGAAGACTACTTTTCTTCTCTCCCCTAAGCGGTCTTTACAGATAGGTTTTACCTGTAGTCCGTTAACACCCATTTTGGCTAATAGTTCACCTAATAACATCATGATGTTGAATCGAAGATAGTATATTGACAGAGGCTCATTATGTACAGTACATGTAATATAAACCCTGACAGCTAACTACCTTTAATGTTGGTATTTATCAAATACAGGGCATTGATTAAATAAAGGTTGTAGAAAGAAAGTCAGATATATACATATCAAATCAGAACAGCAGTTATATTTAAACTGTAGGCAAAGTGCATGAAGAGGACAGTCTGTTGATGAAACTGAAGAACATCAGGGAACATAAATTTTAGTGAGGATTGCAGCTTTATTTCACTGTACTTTAGGCTTTTGCACATGTACTAATGTACCTCTTACAAAACTTTTCAAATCCTAGAACATTTTGAGGTATATTCCATACACTTTGAAGCACACAAATCTAACCATTTGAAATGGAATGCTTTTTGAATGGCATCTACTCGATAACTGCTCATGGTGTACAGAGATAAAGAAAAGGGAGAGAGAAAGAGAGAGAGAGAGAGAGAGAGAGAGAGAGAGAGCAAGTGGAAGAGCATATAGGTTACCCTAATTACATTCAGAAATGCCATTTCAAAACAGAAAACCTCTCTTTGATTTTCAATGTTCAGAACATACCTAATTTTCTAAACCATACCAATATCGGAGATTTACCATCCATATAATTTGCAATACTGATTCACAAAATCGATTTCACTTTCTATGAGATCATGACAAATAAACAGTTGTCGATTGCACGACACATGCTGTGGGCAAAAACTGCCCAGTACCCAGTTTATTTAATACACTAGCCGAAGTATAACCTTCAACCCCAGACCAAACACTAAACCTCATCCTAAACTAAACCTAATTGCATCCAAGTCCTAATCCTATATCTTTGACAAAATGAAGCCTAAAGCTAAATGTCACCAGAGTATATATGTCAATCTGACTCAACACTTGTCCTTTACAATCAGCCAATCAGAATTCACCTAAAGAAAGGTGTGGTAGAATCCTTCACCCTGATTGGTCAGTGTTATAGGACCTGCATTCAACGAGAGTTAGTTACAACAATGAGTAAAGCACAGAGGACTTTAGTAACATTAGAGGGCATAAATTACATTAGAAAGGGCATAATTACATTAGTAAGGGCATAATTACATTAATAATACAGAAAATTCAAATATAAAGCACACTGGTGATTGTCATGGACTTATTTACAATTAATTCACATCCAACTAATATCTCCCTTATTCAATTGATATATTAATCTGGTACAAGCCGAAACTGCTTCATCTGATTCTGTCGTTGAGAACCCACCTGCCTCCTTAGAAATATCAAAATCTAAGAAGAGACATATTTACCAATAATTTCATACCATTGGAGATGATTATATTGCATTTAAAACACATTTCCCATGGTGTTCGTCTCCAGTTATCTCAGACTTCAATGGGTTAAATTCACACTACATTGTGAGTAGCACAAGCAAAAATGTTGTGTATTAATTCATTGCTATCCTTACTCTTAGGCTTGTGCCAAGATTAGCTTTATTCTAATATATGTCGAGGGTTCAGTGACACAAAGACATAACTCCATATTTTGCCAAAATTAGTATTTGATATCAAAATGTTCAGAAAAACAAAGACTTAACTCCACCCAACACCTCATTGAAGTCAATGGCTAGTAAAACATAGACTTGACTCCTTAAGGCCCAAGTGCTCAGTGACACATAAACCACTTTTTCTCAAAATGGAGTTACAGGTACGTCTTTGTGTCACTGACCCCTCGATGTTACCTTTGTGCTTTTATATAGATTTAGATGTGCAATTGCGAACCATAGCCAGTTCAGGTACCAACGGCATGTTGAACTACATATGTATTAGCTACAGAGCATGTATGTATGTATTCATACAGCCATGGAAGACCTTTAACCCCTGTGACAGTGACTCAATGCTGAAGATTGAATGCATCCTGTTATATACACCTCTCAGCCAGTGGGCGAAGATTTCCCCGACACTTTCAGCTCCATATGTCGAAATGCCATTAAAATAACACCGTTGCCATTGAACTTTTGACCTTTCTCTGCAGGTGTCTTAATTGATCTACATGCATGTCTGTAGATGTTTGTTCATCCACAGATGACCTTTAACCCCATTACTCAATGCAGGAGATGGGACATATCCTGTTACCTCTGTCTTAGTATCCAGAGGGTTAAGATTACACAACATGGTCATTACCACAGGCAGAAATATCATCAAAAAAAGTAGTGTCATTCTCAAGCTTAAGACCTTTCTCTGCAGGTATCTTAACTACTACATGTAAATGCATGTATGTAGAAGTTTGTTCATCCACAAGCGACCTTTGACCCCACGACTCAATGGAGGAGATTCTGAGTATCCTGATGAGCACAGCTCCTAATGTCACAAAGACAGGAATGTCAACAGGAAAATGAACACTTCCTTTCAAATAGAAATGACATACATGCATTGTCAATATCCTTACCTTCTTTGTGTGTGCAACTGTGCAATTCTACAGTGTATTTCAAGAAAAATGACAATGACTGATCTCCTAATCTTACCATTCCCAAGATATTTAATGTCATCAAAATGTGTCCACTGGAATTTCTGATCAAAATTAATCGAAAACGATGTTCTCAGTTTTTACCCTTGCTACAGATCTGTGCAGCGCTCTCAAAAATATACTTGTTAATCGAATCAGAACACTACTAAAATACCTATAAATCAATTCTACAAGAAATTGTCAATGCCTAACACAGTACTTTACGTTGATTTAATTTCTAATAAGAATCAAAAGTCCATCAGCATGATTGTTTTCTCAAGCTTTATTCATTTAAATATCTATGAAAGACTAAGCACGAATGATAATTATGGACTTGTAACTTCTTTAAACAAATTCTTACCTCTCTTTTCATATGGATTAAAAACGAAAAGTTTCATACTGAATAAACAGAAATTTTCCTGGACGTTATTATTTAGATTTATTCCTTTATACATGTAAGTCATAATCTATGGGCAATAGCAGATATAAAGTGAAAGGCAAAGTGATTTAACAGGAGACTTGGGACACTAACAAACTATGAAAAAAAATGGAAAAAAGGTTTTAATTCTAAACTGGAGATAAGTCCTACTTGGTATAGGAGACTATTTTACTACTAGAAATTACAGAACAAACATAAATTAAACAACTTTCTTAAAGAAAAATACATGCTTAGAATTAGTAAAGGAAAATTTATTTAAGGGTGAGAATGGCAAAATATGCAAACACCATGACCAATGCTTCTATAGGCGACTATTATGAAATTTCAATACCTCAAAACAAATCGAATTCCCATGCAATTACTGGAGCAAATTCAAACGAACACACCCAATACATCCCTGAGTTGAAAGAAGGCTAAACAAAAGTTACCTATCAACTAATCAAAACTTTGCTTTAAAAAAAATACATACATATTGAAAGGACACAAAAACAAATACATGTATTTTTAATTTTTCATAATTCTTGTCCCTCCATTTAACTACTAAAACACATATCAAAGACATTGCGTTTCATACAAGATTTCTGACTAAAAATAAGTGGTATGATTGTACATCTGTACAACTGATTGAAGTATAAGACCATAGAATTCTTGTTGAGGTTGAAAACAAAGAAAAGTTTGCCTATTTTTTAATCACTGCTTCCCCAATTTATGTTAAAAGCTTCTTGAAGATATAACTTTCTTTTAGTAGTAAACTTTAATCTTACTTCGCATTTGATTTTGTTGGGAATCTTACAGCCTTCAACATTGATTATCACAACCCAAGCAGGGGATGAACAAAAGAAATATTAGCTAACAATTTTGTTTCACCATGTTAATCAAGGGCAAAAACAGAGGTTCATTATTTAAAGTAGATATTCATTGATTTTAAAAACTAACTTTATTTTCATTATTGCAAAGATGAAAATTTGATTCGACAAGGTTATCAAAATTCAATGCTTGGAAACATTCGAAGTAATGATTATTATATATTACAAAACGCTTACTATACAGCCCCGGCATAGCACCTGAAGAGCTCTCCGAATGCTGCTAAGATGTGTGAGATCACAGTATGGACATGACTTGCACAAGCAGACGATGTCCCATGATATCTCACACATTTTCAGTGCCTGTGTTTTCATCTTCTCTCGAGTTCTTTCTCTTACTTCACTACTGTCAGGCTAAATGTACAATCTATTGCCTCACTCTAAACCCCGCGCATGGTTTTATTTTGATGACAAATGCAGCGATACAAAAATAAAGGAATCTGTCGCTTGTAAACAAAATAAGACGCCATTGTATATTCAGCTGCACACACCGGAGTATGTTCGGCGTTTCAAGAGGGAACAAATGCCGTCCTTAATACCATTCCGGGGGTTTTTCAATTTGAAAGTCTGGTTTCTCTGATTGTTAATTAACCCCTATCCTGTGTATTTACAAGCAAAAGATTTTAGTTATCAGAATCGGGTCATATCTCCTTTTGAATGGTTTGACATGCTATTAAATTTATATACACTAAACTCATTATAATTTGAGAAATAATAGCTTTGCAATTATGCTCCTTCTCTATGGGATGTCGTCTGCTTGGACAGTGTTGGTCCATATAGTGACGTCATTAAAACATTGTTATTTTTCCGGCGAATCTCTTGTATATCCCAGCTGCTATGGAGGTGGTTGTATTTGTATTTTTATAAATCACCCGATATGTAGTGACCTAAAACTTGTCCGATGGCCATCTGTTAGCTTACCAGTTTCTAGTGATACATTAGTTGACATATTTGTGATCTTCTTTGAATTTCACCTTTAATACTACTCCAATGAGACCACATGTGATCAAGTCCCAAGTAAGCCCAACCATTCAGATCATTTTCAAGACCTCCTGTAAATGATATAAGTATGACTTTTAAATAGAACAAAGACATGGTTATATAATCAACATAGTCTGTCTAACAGGGAAATATGAGTACTTTCCCTGAACCAACAATCTAAGGATACTTTCATCTTGGCTGTAAACCATCCCATCTAGTAAGTCTTCTTGAGTACAACAGTTACTGAAAGAAAAAGCTACACAAAGTAAAGCCATTACAAGTAAACAAAATTAAAAGCAAAAATCAGCAAAAAAGAAGAAAAGTATGCATCCATGTAAACTCCACCACTAATGTCCTTTGTCCTTAGTACTACAAGTACTATTCCAGTTGGTCTTGCAATTTCAAAATGAGTCAATGAGCATCACGTGTCCATTTCTATAATTAATCCACTCGACTTTTGATTTGATGTCAGTATCAGTCTACCCCCACAACTTTCATCCAGGTCTATCCAACGTTGTTTTACCTACAATGGATGACCTTGATCTAATTCTGTTCTTTATTTTTTTACCCTATCTGCCTCTAAAAATGTATGACTTGATGTGTGTGGCAAGGAAAGCAACAATTTTCTCTTTTTTTCCTTTTATTTCGTTCCTTTTATAGTCACAGTTTTTGTTTTTACATTCATAAAAGAAATCAAAGTTGAGTGATAAAGTAGAATGGTAGAAATATATATCTGAATACTCTAGGGATCTAGCATGGTGTTAACGTCGTCTCGTGCGAAACCAGATAAATGCTCCGACGGCAACGACTGCTCCTATGACAACCAACCACTGTACACCAGCTCCTCCTCTAGAGTTTGCTGCTCTGGCTTTAGCATCTTCCACTTTTTTCTGTCGAGACAAATTGTCAGAGAATAAACATGTTCAGTTTATGGCAAGAAAAGCAAATCAAGGCCACTTGAGTTTAACTTTAACAATTTTATTGAATATGTAATTTGTTTGTAAGGTACTGAAATGAATGACTACGGTAGGACAATTTATAATTAACTACATTTTTTTTCAAGGGTTTGAAAAATGAATGTAAATTCACAAAATTACAATCCACAATGAATACATCAAATATGTCTTGAAAGTAACGTACATGTAAATAATTTATTTAAAGAAAAAAGAATAAATGTACATTTATGGAGAACGCATTTTCAGTTGGGCTACTCTAGAATCTAGATCTTGAAATAATCTTCTAGTCCTGCATATTCAAAGCTTTATTAAAGACTCACTTGTTTGCACAAGCCTTTAAATAAGCTGTCTGTAAGCACATAATGCCTGAACATCTGAGGGAGTAAATGTAATAGTGACTTAATATAGATTCAAATTTTATTATTACCAATAATAATTTTGGTATATATATTATTTTGGAAGACTTAGTAAGTTGACAATAATCAAAACTTCTTTTTCTCATACTCCACAACAGTTTAAAGCCAGTACAAATTAAGCCACTACATTAAAAAACATGGTCATTAAGACAAATTATTCTTTTTAAGGGCCTGTATAGAAACTTACCCTAAGCAGTGCTTCAGCATTATGTTGGACGAAGAGTTTGACCGTTTCACCGGCACCTACAAATAGATCTACTGCCCTCTTGTGTGGAACAGCTCTCACATCCTCACCGTTGATCTGTAGACGAAAGTAAAGTAAAGATAGGAGACTTGTGTCAGTATAGAGACATTCAGAGGTATAGCCATTCATATACAAGGTTTTCTGTGGAATAATCTTTACAATCAGGTAGTCATTGGGAAGGGAGTGGGGGGGGGGGGGGGGCTTTCTAGTTTCTAGAGAGGATTTTGTGGCATCAAGGTTTAACCTAGCATGCTACAACAATGCAATCATCAGCCTGAAAATGCCAGATCATAGAGATCTCATCACAGGAATCATATAAGCCTTCGATAGCACTAGTATTAAATGATTCTGGAGTGTAAAAACAATTACCAAATTATTTAATTTTAAATTAAATTATATTTAATTTCCTGAAGATTTTCTTGGAATATTGGAATATATCTTGCAATTCTTACGAGCACTTTGGTGCTGCTAGACTCTATCTCCACAGGTAGATCAAGGTCATCACTAACACAGCCCCACATACACACATAAATACATCATTGAGTACCCACTGAAAAATCTAGTAAACAAATGTTATCTTATCCTTTCAACTTAAACAAAACTAAGCAATGTTTCACAAAACCATCATAAGTACAAGTTCATGGACATTTGGACATCCCATTGAAATGCATATATTGAATTAAAACCTGTGTATTAGAATTTAACACACGTTTCGATGGGATGTCGGTGAACTTGTAAACGACTGTTTCAGGAAGCGATGCCCTGCATTACATTTAACGATGGCATTTACCTCCAATATCTTGTCCCCTCTCTTGAGTCTTCCATCTTTAGAAGCAGCTCCTTCTTCTCTGATCTTTGTAACAAAAATTCCTGTGTCTCCAGCAACCAAAGGTTGATCCTCTCCTCCCTTGATGTTGAACCCAAGACCTTTCAAGAAAGTACAGACAAAATGTAATGAAACAATCCAAGATAAATCACCCCACCTTCTCTGAAGAAAATGTAAATCATAATTGGGTCTTTTGTTTCCACCGGGCAAAAACATGTTTGGACAAATTTGTTGGTTCATTTTATCACACACGGCAGGGAGCAGGCAATGAATTCTCCATCAAATTTCTTTAAAATCTGCTCCCATGCCAGGGAAAGAGAAAAGTGATTCTTGCAGGGAATTATCTTTTGCATTATGGGTTTCTGTGATCTTGGGGAAGAAGTGAAAATAAAGCAAAATTCAAGTTTCTGACACTTGTATTTATCTAAATTGACCAAAACTACCTCCTCTAGCTTCTGCATTCAATGTATTTTCATTTCCTTAGCGACAAATCTGGGGTTTCCCAGATCAAGATGAAAATGAAGAAACACACTCTCAGCTCAATGCTCAGCTCAATGCTCATTCTTCCCTCAAGGAGTATCTCCCCTTAACCAGATTTTGCTCATTCTCACATCTCCTAATTTAATTTGTCGGAAGTCAATAAGTTGCATGCGTGATAACATTTCCTAACCAAAGATTGACAGATTGAATTTGAAATGAAAGTCATGCCTGTTGACTTCTTCTTCTTCTTCCTTTTGAGTACAGACCCCTTTACAGAGTATTATCGTACTATACTGGGGGTGTGTGCAGGTGGACCACTACACCGGGGTTTCCCCCTACTCTGCATACGAATAGCGCAGTGGGTTCTTATCGTGCAAAGGTAGCGACTCTTCTCTACACGGGGGCCTCCATAAAAATCGTGTAAAATGATAACCATAACTCATATCTACATCTATTTTTGATTCTGCACATAATATAGCATCACTATTCCGGTTTACACCATCTATCCGACGCCAGTTTGTGAATATTACCTCTCACTAGGTCACTGCGCAATGATTTGTTTCTACAAGGAATAACCACCATACACCAAACCCAACGTATGGTACAATACATTAACATAATTGTAAAAATGTGTGCAAGTCTATGCACGATTTCCTGCAAATTGTATCCTAAAAATCGTCATTCTTCTCGCTTCCTCTTTCTCTATATTACCTGCTTTGCCTCTCTGTAAATCAATCCTCTCTTCCCTTAGCTCCATCCTAACTTTGCGATCCTAATTCTTCGGATTAATATTACAAAGCCTTGATTATTATCTGTAATTCCGGCGAATTTCGTCTGGCGTAATCTTTCGTGGTGGCTGACCGGCTGTGATTCATGCATATACCGCAAGCACCCGCCTAGCCTGGGCACCCTGCTGATTGTCATGTGCATGCAGAATTGAGCAATATCATGATTCTTTTCTTTAACCTTCACTTTGTGTCGTTGTCACATACATCGCCTTTCAGTTTTGCTCTTTAACCATGGATATACAAGCCCTGCTTTAACCATTAACTTTAACTTCGATAGGCACCAGAAGTTTGAAGGGAATGGGCAGGGGGGCATCCCCGGCCCCTTTTCCCCTCCCCCTTACATTGATTTTCGACCTTGAGATAAAATCAATCACCATGAACCCCATGAACCTCTCAAAAAGTGTAAAGCTGAGGTTTTTGCAGCCAACCTTAGAACCGTGAACGCAATATTTACTGCTACTGGTGCTAGCATATACTCATTATGCATTTATAATGCCCTAGCTGAAATATCTTCGAACTTCCTAAATAAGTAGTTTATATAAATTACCTGTAAACAAAGGTCGGTTTGATGCGAACACACCACATTGTGATATGCAGTGCACACTCTGCCTGTCTACTGATATAGGAGATGAATTTCACTATATTTTTGTTTGTCCGTTTTTTCAAAGAGAGAGATGTTTATATTTATCAAAAAAGTGTTGTAAGTCTAAGCTCCCAAGTGCTATGCACATGGCAGAACTTTTTAATACTAAAAGCACTTCTCAGTTGAAGAATTTAGCGAAATTTACCCGCCTTATTATGTTGAAATTTAATCAAAAAACAAAGAAAGAAGATAGTTCAAGCATTTCAAGAAGTACAATTAGAGCTGAACCTACACGTACTCGTAGCGGTAGGATAGTGAAACAGCCTACTTTGTTTACTATTTAGCTTGTAAATAGACTGCATTATAGTTATCCTTTTATTATTGTCAGTTTGTCACTATCTACATTCATTGTACATGTACATGTACATGTAGATTTCTATATATAATTTGTGTTTACTAGTTGGTTCATTGTTCATGTTTGTACTTTCATACACTATATACCTATTATCGTTTTTATCTTCGTGTCATTATCTATGTATAATGTATGTGAATTGTATTCATAAGTCATGCATTTTTATTTATACTTTTATGTTTGTTTGTACTCTCATACCCCGAGAGGGGGTCAAAGAGTCAATAAAATTCTACAAATTCTACAATACAAGAACTGTTTAATATTAAAAGGAAATACACCTGTCCAAAAACTTGGAAAGAACATTATAAGGGGAAAGAAAAATTTTCCCTCGTTTTGCTGGCTCGTAAATAGATGAATTGGTTGTGCTGTTTTTGGATGACACTTCAATGTATAATTAAAAAAAACATCCGTCGCCCTGAACCCCCCCCCCCCCCCCCCCACATACACAGGCATATTGCAAATTAGGGATTGGAAACTTGATTTTCATGCTGGACCATCGTTGGCTAGCGGTTTTGCATCCACCAAAATTGAAATGTAAAATGACGTAAAATTAAATCAGGCTTTGAAAGGCGTTTCATCACTATTAGAATGTTTAAAGAAAAGTTTCTTATATGATTGTCATATGATCAAGTTGGCCTTATTATTATATTTTTACATTTTCGATTTTTTACAAAATAATCTCCCCTTTCTCTGATCTGTCCAATCTCTCTCGCTCTTCTTTCTCACACTTCTATTCCTCTCCTCTTCTTAACGTTTTAATGTCATAATTTCCTATTATTATTTTGTATACACATTTAAAAATTTGGTATATTTTGTAAATGTTTTATTCCTTGAATGTAATTTGATCTGTTGCAGAAGAAAATAGAATTTAATTCAATGACATTACCACCATGATTGCCGTGTCTCATTTTAATCAGCCCCACCCTCTCTTTCCCTCCCCTCCCCTCGTCTCTACCTCCCTCTACCCCCTTCTCTTATCCTTCTCTCTCTCTCTCTCTCTCTCTCTCTCTCTCTCTCTCTCTCTCTCTCCCTCTCTCTCTCACTCTCTGTAACTCACTCATTTGCCCATGTAGTCTCTTTGCTCTGATATTCTGGTTCCCACTTTCTTTCTTCCCTCCCTACCTCCTGATATCCGTCCCTCTCTCCGTCCCCTGTCTCCCATCATAATTATATCTCTTTCTACTCCAGGTATTTTTGTTTACGTCGCTCTTGCTGCCCACCCCCCCCTCTCTCTCTCTCTATTTCTCTCTCTCTCTCTCTCTCTATTTCTCTCTCTCTCTCTCTCTCTCTCTCCCCCCCCCCTCCTCCTCTTTTTCTTCTTCTTCTCTCTGAATGTAGTAACTTATCTGATTGTGGTGTTTATTCTTTTGTTAACTCCTATCAAATTCTGAAATATTTTGTTCACGAACCCTTTATCACCAAAACCATCACTTCTTTATTTTGTCATTTTATTAACACGCAGCCCTATCTCTCTCTTTCTTTCTGCTATCATCTTAATCATTTTTGTTTACATTAATGACAATCAAGAAAAAAGAACAAACACATTTAACTGTAGAATGTCTTGTTATTAGTATCACAAAATAATATTTTTTCAGTACTTAGTACTTCTGTTAAATTATGCCATGAACATATCACAATCTGTAAAAGTACATCATTGATATTTAAAGTGATACTTAGCTACATAAAAACGATTTTACTAGCAATATGATGCATTATACAGTGTCTGTCAATAATTCTATAATTCCAGTTCAAGACAAACTACAAATCTACATTTCGTATAATATACATGCTATTATAACAACACTTTGGAAAATCTGCAAACTGAACTAAAACACTTCAAACTTTAATAATTATGAATGCAGCATTAGGTTATGTTTTTGATGAATTCAGATTATATACTGAAATTGTTTTTTTTTCTTCTTATATCACAACATTCGTATGAAGCAAAAAACAAATTTACGAACTGAAGGAGTCTGTATGCATTATGAATCATCACTAAAATATGAATAATAGAATATGCAGGACTGCACTCAATAATTTATAGGTTTTTACCACTATTAAAATGGAAATATCATGCAAGATTGTATTATTTACAAGAATTTTTTTTTTTCCTTATCAATTTCTCCAGTATAGAGTTCAATCAGTCCATTCATTTCAAGAATACATTTTAGTCCCTGAGTAAATCTACAATGCACAGGAGACAGAAAACAAACATGCGAGAGAACTGAGTGATGCTGGCACCGCTCTCAGCTGGAGGGGCGGGTTGTGTGGCCTCCCAATATTCAGGTTGGCTATTCAGGTTTGTGTAGATGTAAGGGAACTCCTGCAAAATATTATGAAATATAATAAAACAGAATTTTAAAAAACATAAGATAGTGAGTCGCTTGTATCATGGCAACCCTATAGCATCTGGAGACTGGAGTAAGTTCCCCCGCCCCAGATTAAAGGCCAGGAATATGTTTTGGGGGAAACCCCCCCCCCCCCCCCTTTTGAGTTTTTTTTTTTTTTTTTTTTTTTTTTTTTTAAAGAAAAAAGAAAAAAAAAAGAAAATCCTTATAGATGACCTAAAAAAAGATGAACTTACCCCCCCCCCCCCCCCACGGAACGGAATGTCGATGGGTCAAAATTTCAAATTTCGGGACCCCCCCCCCCCCCCCCCACCCCCTTTTCAGCAAAAGTCCGGTGTGTAAAGTCAATACGGGTCGACCTTTTTCTTTTGTTACGAAAAGGACATTGTGGTAACACGCATGGGGTCCGTCCGTTCTCGGAGCGGGAGGGGGGGGGGGGGGGGTGTATACTCCATGCATGACATACTATAAAAAGCACTTTATAAAACAAAAAAGTAGTTTCCACGACTGAGATAGATGTTAAAACAGTAATACAAAAAAGGAAATAAATGGATAAGTTAATAAGGTAATTTACTTCAGTTGGGCAAGAGATATCGGTCACTGTAGGATTCCAAGTTTCACGTTTGTTTCCAACAGGTTCGATCTATAATAAGACAAATTATAAAACAGTGTATAGTTGATGCGATGGAGTTATAAGTAACAAACAAAATAACAGAGACTAATATGACATTCACACTCACACTCACTATGAACATTACGTGAATAGACCATTTTCGTAATGTAACAAGGTCTAGTGCATACGTCTTTGTGAAGTGCCTGGATACGAATTATTTCATTCATCTGTTACGAATAATTGTATTTCGATAGTCAGAATGCGAACTGTATACATTAGCTGTTGCCAGGTGAAACAAACATATAGGGCTTGCCTTATGTAACAGCACGTAATATAACATTTTGCATTCTAGTAACTATTCATTACAGGTGAATGAAATATTTTTATTGAAGCATTTCACAAAACCGTTTGCATTAAATTTGGTTACATTAGAAAAATGGTATATGCATTCTCCTCCGTTTTCAGAATGATTCAACACTACTCTTTTAACGTTGAATCAATAACGATGATGATGATGATGATGGTGGTGGTGGTGGTGGTGGTGGTGGTGGTGGTGGTGGAGGTGGTGGTGGAGGTGGTGGTGGTGGTGGAGGTGGTGGTGGTGGTGATGGTGGTGGTGGTGATGGTGGTGATGGTGGTGATGGTGGTGGTGATGGTGGTGATGATGATGGTGGTGGTGGTGGTGGTGGTGGTGGTGGTGGTTGTGGTGGTGGAGGTGGTGGTGGTGGTGATGGTGGTGGTGGTGATGGTGGTGATGGTGGTGATGGTGGTGGTGATGGTGGTGATGATGATGGTGGTGGTGGTGGTTGTGGTGATGGTGGTGGTGGTGGTAATTCATAGCATTCACATGGCGCCATGTACCTCAAAGAAAAAACATTCAAAAGCGCAGAGCTCCTACAATGTATGCAGTATTTACACATTTTGTTGCTATAGGTAAGTTTTGAGGCGTGGATTTTAAATAGAATTTACTAAAATTTCATTTGTGAAAATGAAATGTTATTTTACTGTCAGACGTCGAACTTCAAAAGAGAAATGAGAAATTTGTTTTACGATATCTCATATTTAGATCATCATCGAATATATGATTTTGTGATTTAAAACTAAACTAAGAATGTTGTAGGGTCAAGCCTATCTTAGATGCCACCTCCTATATAAAGACCACCTGTCTATAATGGTCAACTGTATTGTCTCCCTCTGGGAAGAAACATGTGTTGGAAAACCTGTCTAGACAGGCCATCTGTCTACAGTGGCCAGCTTTCCTGATCCCCTTGGGTGGGTGTTATAGACAGGTTTGACTTTAAACTGAAGAAAAATGGCATACCATGTTATTCCAAAGTTCTATTCCACACTGCGCATGCCCCTTTGCACTGAAATGAAAGCAATCTGGGGCAAAGTATGAGAAATCCGGATCTCCATTCTGCAAGATAAAATCATTAGCAAAGATCAATCATAATTATGGGTAAACAATCAAACAGATGATTCCTAATAATCATTTTCGTGTATAACAGACCAATAATATAATTATGGCTTCTCTTTGATAATTTCGGGGTGATGCATTGGAAAATAGACTAATGCTAACATAAACAAATCATTAGTAAATTAATTTCAGTTATAAAGTAGATTGTGGATAAAATTGTTTATCTGCAGTTCCAATAAAAATCTAATAAATTTTCAGAAATGGAAAATTATCAAAGATCAATCATCATAGTGGAAAACAATTCATTAATTTTACTTCATGAAAATTATTTGAATAACTTATGATAAATATGATGCGAAAAAAATAGGAGCACTATATTTTTGAAGCGTCGTTTAAGATGACACAAAGTTTCAAGAATAATTCTATATTTGGGATAGCTTTTACATTGGCTCTTTTATCTGATATTTTTCTTGTTTACTTCCCTTTTTTTCATCGTAGACGGGGCCCAGGGAACGCGGTATAATATACCATTCAATAATTGATGACCTCTATTTTGATGTCAAGTTTTAGATCACTATTTACCTCTGTCATAGGCACGGCTGTCTCTTGAAGAAAAGGTTGTAAAACCACCGTGAAGTCATCTTTGTCGTCATACTGCCCACTGTTAATATCCTCCGTTAGTCTCACCTAAGTTAGAAGTGATATATAGATTTATTCGCGATAAAGCATGATAGCAGATATCGAGTTTAACATAGACTTGTTTAACCATTTATTTGATTGAAAACAATCAACAGAGAACGGTTAAGGGTTGCCTACCGCGACTATTTTTCTCAATAATAACTTTAAAGGGCGTTGTCCCATTGTTGTATTGACTTATCAAAAAAGAAAAATACCAAAGTCGACCTTTAATTAGACTAATTGGCTTGTACTGCCAAAGTCCACCCGGCGTACCTATATCTGAATGCATCATTTTAAAGCCCATCTGATCGCAAAGGTAGCTTTCAAAAGTTACATGGTTGATGGTTGATACTAAATAAAAGGTTACTTTATGTTCAAATAATGTTATCCTTCTCTTTACAACGGCGTATTAATTGTAATGATACGATGTACCTGATATTGTCTGTTCATGGCTTCGAAATCTGCCAGCTCATTAGGAGTCAAGAACATCCCACACGAACAAACCGCCCTGTTATGGTTCCAAAAAGATTTCTCATATTAATTCTCGGTACGATAATAATAGAAATAACAACAATAATAATAATCGGTCAAATTATATAGTGCAGCTACTATAATTATGAATATACTCAGGATGAATATACTCTATACCTGTATACGCTTAATTAATATCAACATATTTTGAATGGCCAGTTGCTCTACTTTTGCAATGTTCTTTCAGAGCGTGAACGGTATGATTCATATTGCATATCATCTTAAAGAGGATTAATTTATGTTTATTCTGACATAATTATGAAGGAGAGATTTATATCAAATATTTATTTCAAAATCTCTATTATAATTAGTGTCCACATTTGTTTTGCTGAGTGCATGTAAAAACAACATTGAGGTTGTAACTCTCAACTCACTGATGGACAAAATCGCATATTGGGCTGCTCAAAATCTCCACTTGGTAAACTTGTAAGAGACCCACCACATTGACGATTGTCCTAGGCATCTAAAGAGAGTGGAGAAAATAATCTCATTGTAAGGTAATGGCAAAGTTAAAATGAAAGATATTTAAAGAGAAGGTTGAGTTCTGGAGAGAGGTGAAAAATAATTGGTGAGCGTTGTCATTGTTATTATGTTAGTGTGGACGAAGATCAAAGAAAAAATGTTCCCTGACAAGCATGGCTCTTCAAATGCATTCACATTCTAAATATGACAAATAACAGCTTAAAAATAAGGCCAGATTTGTATGCCACATGTTTGTGTAGTCCCATATACATCTTTCTACATAGAGTGCTCATTACTTTACCAAGACTTGGCCAAATTTCGTTATCATTTTGATGACTCCAGACTTGCAGTACACACCAATATTTATATATGCTACAAGATCAACTTTTTTTCTGATCGATTCCACACCGTTTCGTTGACAATGCAATCACATGACCAGAACTCAACTAGAGGATTCCCACCAAAAAATGGAATATGTCTCTGCGGACAGAATGGATAATTGAACGGTGCGATATAGGACTAAGGAATAAAGGATATTCATTTCGTGATTATACTATCCTAACATTGACGCTTTTAAAAGAGTGCAAACCGTCACAAAGTATAAATAAAAGCCATGCTTGATTCTTCTCATAATCAAGATCACTACAGCGAAAATACATGAATGGATATAATATTTGACTGATAGGATGATGCCCATACTATTTACTTTGAAACAAATCTCTGGCCACGGAAATTGAAAGAATACATTTGGATTAAAACGATTAATGTTTCACTGGAGTTATTTTCTGGCTATTCACTATAGCGCCCATCTTCCTGTCAGTGATCTCGAAGTAGCATACAGCAAGAGACTGCATGTGTGAGGATTGTTTAGTATTGTTATTATCATTGTTTTTATCATTGTTATTATTATCTTTTATTATTATTATTATTATTTTCACCATTATTACTATTAGTAATATTATTATCATCATTATTATTACTACCACTGCTACTACTATCATTATTGTTGCTGTTGTAGATGTTATTGCTCCTGCCGATGTAGTTGTTGTTAGTATTCTTTTTATAATGTGTCTCAGATGGGAAAAGCGAACTTTATCACTGTAACCCTCGGGTCTCTCTCTCTCTCTCTCTCTTCCCAGTATAACTGATTGCGGGAGAGGGGGTGGTTGCAGGTGAACAACTACACCGCCCCCCCTCCTTCCCTGCTCCTTCATTTTTTTTATTTCTGAATGAGTCATCTGTACAATCATCACAATTCAATAAATACAAATAGTTTTTTTTTTTAATTTAACAAAACAAAAAAAATTATAAAATCAAAACATAATACATACAAACTTTCGAAGGAAATACAAAAAATTAATGACAAATTAAGATATTTACAAACATAAATAAAAATAGTTACTATACCTGATCATGCAGAGTCATAAGCGACTCGTGAATGAAGTTGACGTAGTTATCAGACGCGTAGTACACAATGTTTTTGCACCAGGCACAGAGGTCGTTTCCTCCGATGAAGAGCGTCACCACTTTCCAGTCGTTCTCGTAGTCGATGTTGGGATCGGCTTTCATCTTTGCGATCAACCAGTCCGCCTGATGAGGCATGTCACTGAGAATAGTGGATATTAAAAGGTATTATCACTATGAACATGACGGACAAAGAAAGAGGACAAAATATACAGTTCCTCAGGTAGACAAAGGAACATCCCTTCCCTGCTTTTATGTAACAATATGTAGAACAGGTGTCAGATGCATATTCACCTGTTCTACACATTTTTACATGATAATAGCAGTGAAGGGATGTTCTTTAATTTGTCTACCACAGCAATTGTTGAGGATAGAATAAGGAACTGTATTGTCCTCTTTCTTTGTCCGTCATATTCATAGTGTATTTTCAGTAGACTGGGGGCACTTTCTGATAAAAGTCGTATTGATTTCAATTTCGTTTAACAATGGCAATCTCCTATTTGAAATAGGCGATTGCAATTGTGCGATTGGTTGGAGGACTTGCATTCTAGTTATTCAAATATAGAAGGGGTCCAGTTCGCGGATGTTTCAGAATTGGCATTTACAATGTTAAGTTTTCCACAGACTTTGTCGACATGGCAAGACTGATATATACGCAGCCTAATTTCTTACTTCTTTTCTAAAGGCCCGGTCACACAGGGAGGACGCATGGGGAACGCACGGCCAGCGCATGGGAAATTTGCAATTTTGGCCAGTGCGTTGTCGTGCGCCCAACTTTTGACACCAAATGCATAGCGTGTTGCTAGCGCGTTGAGCGCATACAGGGCGCATACAGTACGCATACAGACCGTACCCAGAGCGCACATGATAACAACTTCCACGAATGCACAGCGTGTTGCTAGCGCGCTGGACGAATGGTCCACGCATGCACCGCGTTCTACGACGAATTGAAAATCGGAAAAGGCCGTGTGGCTAACTTTTGTCATGATTTTGAAAAAGCTAGCGAGCTGACACAAAATGCACAGCGTGTAGCTAGCGCGCTGTGCGTATACAGGGCGTGTGCCCCGCGTATGTCTGGCGCTGGTCTAGCGCGCTCAACGCACGTCTGGCGTTTCTTTGGCGTGTACATTCATGCGTCGAGCTCCGCGCACAATTTTGAGCATGCTCAAAAAATCCCGACGCACACAGCGAATGACGACGAATGCATAGCGCTGGTCCAGCGTTGGTCCAGCGCGCTCGACGAACGAGTAACGAGTGATGACGCACGCCTAGCGAACGACAACGCACTGGCCAAATTTGGAAATTTTCCATGCGCCGGCCGTGCGTCCCGCATGCGTCCCCTCTGTGTGACCGGGCCTTTATGAAAGGCAAGTAAAAAGGAAAGTAGAAAAAAATGTGATAATGAGCTGAAATGCAAATGTTTATTTTGTGTGTTTTTAAGAGCGGTTGTAAGGGGTAGCTTTATAAAACAAATCTCGCTGCAGCAATTGAACATGAGCATACATGTCATTTGAAACATAAAACAAGGACCCTCATTCGCCAAAAGCCATGCAAAAAATGATGTTGGCAGAAAAAAAGGCAAATAACTTTGAGGAACAAATGGTTGTATCATACTTGGCCTTATCTCCGGGGTAACCGACGTTCATGCCCGCTTCATCGGAGTCCCATCGACCTGTCCCCCATCCGTACCCCTTCAGAGCAGGGTTAAACTTCCGCAAAACATCTGTATAAAAATGAAGAACGTTAACAATTCCGTAATGAAAAGAAATTAAAGCCTATCTGTACTAGCTTGGCCAGGAGGGATTAGACCTCCCTGCATGGTCACTGTGACAGGTGGTTATCTCATCAAATCAGCTCTCGATTATAATAAGAGAGAGGGGACCATGGGGGACCAATGGGTACCGCTTAGGAATTTTTTGCTATATAGAGGGCACACATAGCGCAGTCCCGCTTAAAAAGATTTTTAAGATATGAATTATTGACATTATTCTTGTACTGGAAGTATGTTCCGTTTGATGCTCGAATACATTTCATTGATATTGAATATTCATATTTTTTGTATTGGTTGAAAAAAGAGATAGTGTCGTTTTCATCTCAGCATTTTTTCATTAGCAAAATGACTGGATTGATAAATTTGAAGTAAAGTTATGTTTATCATGCCTTGCTACAAGTCACAGCATATCAACTCGCTTCCGTATAGACGTCAAGTCGAAGACTATAGGAAACAAACTGCTCTTAAAATAACAAGAATTATAAAAGGATTCGTTTAAAAAAAGGATAGCGTATAGTGCTTGAAATTGAATATTTAACGCATCATGCAAGCTTTAACATATTCTGACTGTAATAATATTGTAAACTAAAAGTTTTCTCGACACTTACTGGCTAAAGTGGGATTTGTTTCAAAACCTTCATCTCCTCCGTGACTGGAATGAAAGGAAAGGAAGAAAGTTTGTTCTCAATTTAGGATAAACCGCAAACATCGTTTTGCGGTACTTTTTCATATTCCATGTAGTAGAATGTGTATCAGAGTGAAATAAGCATCTCGTGCCTATCATATAATATTTGTAGCCTATACAATGTGAGGAAGAACCTTTCAACAAGACAGTATGTATGCAATTCATGTAATTACGACTGGAGGTCTCCAAGTGACCTTAATTTCATACTCAATATAAAAGTTTTTTTTTTTTTAAGATGATGAAACAACTTTTATAACATATTTTCACGTATTAGTTAAATTTCATGACACACTAATTGTGGTTGATATATTTGCTTAAATGCTCTAAAAGCATAGATTTTACCTACGTCCAGCACAGCAAGTAGAGAGGGACGCAGGAGAAATATCAATTTTAAGACTTGATTTGACAAAAGTCTCTTTACCGATAGGGGATTTTAAAAAACTGATTAATGCTAATTGGCGGGACAAATTTTGATGTTTTCTTAAACTCTTTGATATTAAAGAAGCAAAGGGAACTTTATGAAAAGCCCTCGGAAATTTGAGGCGCTGAGATACCACTTTTTGTCTCGAAATATGGATCCAAATGGCACCTCAGAATAAAACTCCCGGTCATTTTAGGAAATTAAAATGGGTACCCATATATTACATCGGGCCTCAGTATATTATGATATAGTTTACAACCTGAGGAAACTGGTCGCGTCCCTGAGCCTGAGAGATCAAATAAGACATATTGCCCTTCATTATAGCATAGACCTTCCGTCTATGAACCGGGTGGGGTTCGTTATTGTGGTGCACTGGAAAAGGGAAAATGGTCACTTTTATCCAAAGTTTGATAGAGTTTCGATATCTGTAATTATCTTACCTGAATGGTAGACCCCTGTATTCTAGAGCTAATTCCGGCAAGAAGCATGCTCCAGCCCCGTTAGCAGCCTGATTCACAAGATAAAGTGTCAAATTGTTAAAGTCAAGTTATGTGCTGTAAATGAACGTTGCTATTTAAGATATATCCAAGCTGAAATCTTATCTTTTTAAACAATACCTGTACTTGGCACTATGACACTCATGACTCAACCGAACTTTCTCGTCCAAACTTTCTCATTTTTTCTTTTTTTCTTGTGCGCCTCGGAATAGCATTGTCTAGATAGACGGCACTAAACAAATGCCTATTAATATTATTATTATATATTTACAACACATGAAAATCTGTCTTTCAATCTTTGTGAAACCTTTGTGAATTTCGGTGTTAATGAGTCAGTTATGCTTTTACGATTTATTTTCAATTGACAGAAAACCAAGCAAAAACAAAATAAAGATAAACAAACAAAAAGAACAACCTAAAATGCATTTTCTTCTTGATTTGACTATTTCCACGTTAGTCATCAATTCAAACAGAGTTTGGAGACATATCTTTGCTGAAAACATATGCATTGATTAAACCAATATAGGAGGTATAGGCTCCCCCCACCCAAGGAGGTAGGCTCCTCCCACTTCCTTGATTAAACTCACACTGTCACTGCCCAGTATAAATATATATATATTTTTTTAAACTCGAACGGTGACTCAGGGGTTTTAACTCAAAGCGCTTCATATGACTCCAGCGGAGATGACTTGACAATTTTAAAGCTGAGAGCTATCTCATATCGCATGTACCATTATCATCATCGTTTATCATTGTAAATTTAAGTATTTTATAAACAAAAGGCTCTTATATAGTTATAGAAACTCACCGACAAGGAGTCCCCCATTGCACCGATGACGTTGATGTCCGCCGGACGTAGCCGATGCACTGAAGGGCAAATATTATTATCATTGTTTTGATGATAATGCAACTTCTAAAATCTAAATGATAACGCTACATCCAAAACTTGCAGATAATATTGTGATATATTCAATTACTGGACTGCTATTTTAATTCTACCATGGCAAGTAAGCTGTGTTCTTTGCTCCTTGAAATAAAAAACGTTTCCAACCAAATCGATACAAAATATATGCATTCATAATTATACGCATTCTGTTGATTATAGGCCTAGATTTTTATAATTATTAGGACATTTCATAGCTTTAAACTATTTTCTACTCTTCAGGAATTCAAATGTGTATTTTGTTTCCTCTTTTTTTCTCACTTTTGTTCTTAATCTTTTATTTCTTCTTCTTTCTATCCATCTTTTGGTTTTCTCTTTTGCATGACGCAAAATCGAGCTAAACTGTAATTATGTAAAGAAGTAAAGAAAATATTTAAAGATCTATACATTTTCTGATTTTTAGAAAGAGATAGTGGTAATTTTAATGTCCAAATATTGTTGACTAACGGAGGTGGAAAAGGACATCATGTTGATGCCTTTGCACTCTTAACGAACATGTTACTTGAAACTTTCCAGTATTCGCATTTCAAGCACTTTAACATCTTTTCGCATTTCAAACATTTAAATTTCCACAAAGAAACGTGGTTGAAAAAATAATAATAATGCTCACCAGATGTAGGAATCTCATCTGAAGGCATGGTGACTGTGCATGGGAATTCAAGATTTTTACCTAACGCCTTCAAAATGAAAGAAAACAGCACATCATTTCTCATAGATACCTATATGAGAAACGTTACTTACGTATGACTGTGTGCAAAATATATGTTCTCATACAATAGCAACTCTGTTGCAAGAAAAGGGTTTGACGAGATATGCAGAAATAAAGTATTGATAGCAATCAATTTCTTTCCATAGATTGACTTGACTTGAAATGATTTCTTATATTATAAATATACGTTTCTCAAATACCTTTAATCCTAATACATTTCCGTTGAATGTTTTCGGTACCATATTAAAGTTGAATTTAATATCAGTAAAACAGAAAGATAGGAGCCGATATTTAATTAAAAATATTGTTGAAGTAGAAAATTAAGAAAATACAATTAATATCAAGGGAAAAACAAATGATACTTCAGATGGGATGAATGTAATTCATTATTGAAAAAATAAGTGGGGGAATATGCAATATTTAGAGCAAAAATATAATGTGATAGAGGAAAAATACAAAGTTGTTTTTATTTTTAACACTTTGCAATAATCATGCCAAAAGGGTCGTGTGTCAATCTATTAATTAGTGTCATTAGGCTTTAGCAGCAAGTTTGGACTTCGCTCGAGATTTTTATCGCTGCACAACTAAAATTATGACATCAATTAAATGATGTTATCTTTGTTATCTTAATCAGTATACCGTGGCGCCGCTTAACCTATATAATATGTATATATTGTATGATTAAAAGCAATGCTGTATTTCTGCTTCAAATGCGGTAAAAAAAAATATATATATATTTTTCCCAATATTTTTCCCCGTCAATCATTTTTTCGGGGAAATCCGGCCAACCCTCCCAAGACCCGAAAAGGAGGATTGCTTTTTTTAGCTGATTCTTTAAATCATTTTCTCTATTCTTTGCGGCGGATTTTCTCAAGCAAACGCTAATTCCTTGTATGCCCTTAAAATCAACAAACATAGATGATTTGAACAATATTTGCCCATCACACTAAAACGGTTTTAGTGCTATACCGCACCAAGCTATAATGACTGAATTTTATTTGTATCATTCTATTCAGAAAACCCAGATTGAATAATGGACCAAAGAAAGTGCTTGTACACTTTATGATATGATGAGGAGTACCACCTTCAAATTAAGGTAAGCAATGAGTTTGAAATTGAGTGAGCAAACTAATTTTGTTTGCGCTGTTAATCTCGATGTTGTTATTGTTGTTGCTGCTGCTGTTGTTGTTGTTGTTGTTGGGGGCGATTTTTTTTTTTTTTTTAAATTTATTTTTTAAGCAGTAGGTCTTATAGAG